>CM034353.1:47272682-47872682 GCA_019925275.1 Mytilus edulis
TGTCTCCTTTTCATGCTTTCTTTTGGACATCATATTCACCGTGTAGAACGCCACATGCGGGGTGTCGGCTATGTTTGACATGGGGTGGCAATTTTGAAGCGACGAAAAAGTAAGAAGGTAAGTTCAAGCATCAAAATTTCTTATTTCTAGAACTCTCAGTACCATATAATGTATTGCACGGAAGGAACCGCAACATAATCTATTTCCTGAAAGCAGAAGCAGTCGTTTTCAGTGCTCAGTTTTCTCAAACACCTCGCCCTAGTTTTCCGTGTTGCAGATTTTGAGGCTTTATATGCAAATTTCGGTATAAAAAACTACTTTACACAGCTACCCTCCGTATCATTTATATAGAATTGTATTCCTCTCATTGACTTATACCAAATACCAGTTTCTTATTTAAAATTAATTGGTTTTAAAACTGTTATTCATCAAAATATAAAGTGTCGCCCGGGGTGTCAGATTTTGCGTCGCAAGGGGTAGAGGCTTGTCATAAAAAAATAATACATTTTCTTATAAATCGATCTCTATCTGATACTTCTTAATTCAAACACACCTACACAAATAGGAACAGAAATGTAACAGAAATTCAACCTAGAAAAACACAGGTTAAATCAAATTCTTCAAATTTTATTCAAGTCCGGTTCGTTTAGAGATATGTATATAGTCAGAGTAGACCTTCAAAGTATATATGATATGATAGATGTGTAACAGAAAACGGATAGTTCTAGCTGGGCGATTACGAACGAAATAACTGTCTTGAATCATTTTTTTTGTAAACCTGTTCCGTTGTATATTGTGTACAAGTCGTTGTTTTCTCATTGACAATTGTAGTATCATCGTCTTCAGGATTACTTGAAGTTGTGTTGTCATTCGCTGAAAAAGATGCCGGTGAGTGTTTCATTGGATAGAGTGTTCTAATTCTTTTAGGAGTAATGGATTTTTGCGGCGTGCACGAGTGCTTTTTAGATGAACCTGGTGATGAACTATGATGCATTTTGGCTGGTGGAGGCTTCGGGCATATCTTATATTGAGGACTATTTTGTGATGTTTTGGTTTATTGAGCCATAGCCTTGACTGAAAAGGAAAAGAAATCGTTTACAAGCTTGAAAACTAAATATTTTAAGCCATTTTTTTTTACTATGAATGAAATCAAAAGCACATGTTTTATAAGACCAAAAACAGGAAAAATGAAAAACCCTTATTTTGTCATTGTAAAGTAGATGTGAATGAAATCAAAAACATATATTTTATAAGACCAAAAAACAGGCAAAATGAAAAATCCTTGTTTTGTCATGGTAAAGTAGATGTGTTTGAAATAAAATGTATCATATGAAGACTAATTTACCAGCAAATATGTATTTTTTTTTATGACAAGCCTCTACCCCTTGCGACGCAAAATCTGACACCCCGAGCGACACTTTATAGTTTGATGAATAACAGTTTTATAACCAATTAATTTTAACTAAGAAACTGGTATTTGGTAAAAGTCAATGAGAGGAATACAATTCTATATAAATGATACGGGGGATGGCTGTGTAAAGTAGTTTTTTATACCGAAATTTGCATATAAAGCCTCAAAATCTGCAACACGGAAAACTAGGGCGAGGTGTTTGAGAAAACTGAGCACTGAAAACGACTGCTTCTGCTTTCAGGAAATAGATTATGTTGCGGTTCCTTCCGTGCAATACATTATATGGTACTGAGAGTTCTAGAAATAAGAAATTTTGATGCTTGAACTTACCTTCTTACTTTTTCGTCGCTTCAAAATTGCCACCCCATGTCAAACATAGCCGACACCCCGCATGTGGCGTTCTACACGGTGATATTGGTCGGCACACTTTTTGAAACCTTTCCTTCTTGATTTATTTTAAGATATTAAAATTGTTCTCATCTTTTAGTGTCTGGCCATTGTGTTGATTGACCTTCTTTCAATTGTCATTCTGATTACCCCGTTGGTATCATTTTATTGTTTTCAGAAGGAATATTTGAAATGTATCGTAAACTTTTAAATTTATTCAGACCCAGATAATAACATATATTAAATGGTATAGTCATATCCTATTTTGATCACCGTTTTAGAAGGAATTGGGAATTTGAAATGTGATTATTAATCTTGCTGTTTTGTTTATACAGCTATTATAGCGTATGAACCACAGGTACTAAAAAACCCTATTTATACCCAGAGGCGGATTTAGGGGGGCCCCCCCTTTTTGGGAAAAAAATTTGTTGCTTTTTAGGGAATCACTGAAGCGTGACTGGAGCGGGGCCCCTCTTAGGTCAGTTAGTGGGCCCCCACTTATGAAAATTTCTGGATCCGCCACTGATACCTATGGTATATAGGAAAAAAATCAGAGACAAGAGCCTGTAATCTAAAACTTTCCTTTCCGTAAGGCAGCAACCATTTGATTTTCTGGGGGGGGGGGGGGGGGGGGGGGTATGGGTTTTTTTTCTGGAAAATTTTTTTTTCGTGACAAGTCGAAAACAATTTTTTTTTTTCAATTTTAGAATTACATATAGTGGCAGCTGAGGGTGAAACAAACAATTTTTTTTTCTAAGAATCAAAAACAAATTATTTTTTTCTCCAAAAACTGGAAACAAACTTTTTTTTCCAAAAAAAACCATAGCCCCCCCCCCCCCCCCCCCCGAAAATCAAATGGTTGCTGCCTAAGGGTTCAGTAATTTCAGATATGCCTTGGATCTATATATAGGTCATTTAAAGAAGGATTTCTTATTTTTATACAGATTACTGTCAAATTATTGTGTAATGAGTATGAAACTACTATAGCCTCAGAATTTCCCAAAATCTACGTAGTTGAAACAATAGTCATGCGAGTATGGTCTCGAGAAACTATGATAGTCCATCGGAAGAGGACGATAAATGGCGGACCCGTGTTAAGAGAGAGCCATATCTCTTGCACGTAAAAGACACCCTTGTAGAAAAGAGTAGGCTAATGCCGCTACAAGACAGCAAAGTGGAAAGTGATTAATATAAGTTACAATAACTTGTTTCCAAATCCACTATAAATAAATATGTTTAAACTAATAGTCATACAACCATATTCGTTGCAATTTCAGAAAACGCAAGTCGTTATATCACCATCACCTGTACATATTGACTTCTCTCACCGAATAATTCAAAGTTTGTGCACTATCTGTAATCTTATTGAATTCGAAATAAAAGCAAATCACAAATATACTGTTTTGCATTGATTTACAACAAGATATCGCCAACAAGGGTTGGCTAATCTTAAGTTTTTAAACAGATTCATCACATTGTAAAGTGTCTACTTTATTTCTTTCAATATATATATATATATATATATTACTGTGTAAATCTTGGAACATCATCCAGCATCCCCTACTTTTGGAGTATATATTTTTCAGCGGACCTTGTATTTCCATGAAATGTCTCTACTTACATGGAATAAACTGAAAATAGTTTCAACAGTAAAGTTTAGGTCAGAAGTTTTATGGACATCAGCATGGTCTTGTTGACCTTAATGGGACACGATCTCACAGAAAACTATGAATCATGAAATATTCAGGTTCCACTAATGAAGCTGAACTCTTAACCCTTGTTGGTCTACTATAGAGTGTTGCTGGTAGGCATATATATGTTTCTATTGTTTATAAGTTGGTATCTTTTGAGCCGGTTGCTTCTCTTTTTTACAGTTTGATCTGTTGTGCTGTAACACCACTGTCACAGGTAATGGGAGGGTTGATTGCTCAGACATGTTTAACCTTGTCATATTTGTAATGTGCCTGTCCCATTTCTGTTTGTTCAGTGGTTGTTGTTGGTTCGGGGCCGTAGTGATAGTCCGACGCTTCGATAGTCCGACAGTTCGATGGTCCGACGGTTTAATAGTCGGACAGTTCGATAGTCCGACAGTTTAGTGGTATTTCTACTTCATATGTATTTGAGTCGGAAGTCATGTACCGGATTTGAGTACTGCGTATATATGATGAAAGTATCATGAACTGATTTAAATGTAAAAAAATCCTACCTACCAACTGGAGGAAAAGCTGAACATGACTTCCTGTCACTTGTGTGTTGCTTAGGCCTCCACAAGTCAGTTCTGGTCACACATGACTGTTTCACATATTCACAGTACTCATTTGACTTACTAGGGTTGCCCCTGGCTTACAAATGCTGCACTATTTTATTTTTAGGATGGTTGGTTTTTTTTAGATGTTCCAGACATCATTTGTAAGCCAGAGTTAAAATTGGCTTCTTTATTTTTCTTCAGTTTAAATTTACTATATGAAGATCTTGTCATTATTCTTTGACAAGAAAACCAATAAACGGAAAACAAGTGTGAAATTGCAGCAACAAACAACCAGATGCTCCGCAGGGCACAGCTTTATACAACTGCAGAGGTTGAACCCTGAACGGTTGGGGAAAGTATGGACACAACATTCAAGCTGGATTCAGCTCTAAATTTGGATTGTGATTAAATAGTTGACACAGCATAGGTTTCTGACACAGAATGAATGTGGTCTAATGAACATAATTTTTTTGTTTTGCCTTTGAGCAATTCACTATGCTGTTGAATATTAATCCTTTAAAAAAAATGTTTGAAGAAATATTCTTTTTATTTATGAAATCTGAAATGAGAAAAATTTGACCCCCCCCCCACCCCCAATTTTTTTTTCACATCCCCCTTTCCCTTATTCCAAAA
This sequence comes from Mytilus edulis, assembly GCA_019925275.1. NCBI lineage: Eukaryota > Metazoa > Mollusca > Bivalvia > Mytilida > Mytilidae > Mytilus > Mytilus edulis. The sequence continues at coordinate 47,277,362 of CM034353.1, forward strand.
CTGATCTCAATTCAAATTTCTAATGGATTTTGCAACAATAACTACTCATTTAAATACATCATAAAATATTAAAATGTAAAAAAAATGCTTGTTATCACTGAATGGTAAAGATTGTTTTAACTTATCAGTTGGTAGTAAAAGTGAATATACATTGTATATTGTATAAAACAATGATTTAAGTTGATTTAACTACTATTATGGACAAAGAAAGATAACTCCAATTGAAAATTTCTTGCTATTGCGCAATACTGTGCAATTGAAAATATTTGCTATTGCCACAATACTGTGCAATTGAAGATTTCATGCTATTGTGCAATACTGTTCAAATGAAAATATCTTGCTATTGCACAATACTGTGCAATTGAAAATTTCTTGCTATTGCTGAATACTGTGCAATTGAAAATTTCTTGCTATTGCAAAATACTTTATATAATAATTTTGGATCCTGATTTGGACCGACTTGAAAACTGGGCCCATAATCAAAAATCTAAGTATATGTTTAGATTCAGCATATCAAAGAAGCCCAAGAATTCAGTTTTTGTTAAAATCAAACTTAGTTTAATTTTGGACCCTTTGGACTTTAATGTAGACCAATTTGAAAACGGGACCAAAAATTAAGAAACTACACAGTTAGATTTGGCATATCAAAGAACCCCAATTATTCAATTTTTGATGAAATCAAACAAATTTTAATTTTGGACCCCGATTTTGACCAACTTGAAAACTGGGCCAATAATCAATAATCTAAGTACATTTTTAGATTCAGCATATCAAAGAACCCCAAGGATTCAATTTTTGTTAAAATCAAGCTAAGTTTAATTTTGGACCTTTTGGACCTTAATGTAGACCAATTTGAAAACGGGACCAAAAATTAAGAATCTACATACACAGTTAGATTCGGCATATCAAAGAACCCCAATTATTCAATTTTTGATGAAATCAAACAAAGTTTAATTTTGGACCCTTTGGGCCCCATATTCCTAGACTGTTGGGACCAAAACTCCCAAAAATCAATCCCAACCTTCCTTTTATGGTCATAAACATTGTGTTTAAATTTCATAGATTTCTATTTACTAATACTAAAGTTATGGTGCGAAAACCAAGAAAAATGTTTATTTGGACCCCTATTTGGCCCCTAATTCCTAAACAGTTGGGACCTCAACTCTTAAAATCGATCCCAACCTTCCTTTTGTGGTCATAAACCTTGTTTTTGAATTTCATTGATTTCTATTTACTAATACTAAAGTTATTGTGCGAAAACCAAGAATAATGCTTATTTGGACCCTTTTTTGGCCCCTAATTCCTAAACTGTTAGAACCCAAACTCCCAAAATCAATCCCAACCTTCCTTTTGTGGTCATAAACCTTGTGTTAAAATTTCATAGATTTCTATTCACTTTTACTAAAGTAAGAGTGCGAAAACTAAAAGTATTCGGACGACGACGATGACGCCAACGTGATACCAATATACGACCAAAAAATTTTCTGGTACTTGAAACCGTTGTATATCAAAACTTTGCCTCCGCGATTTCCAGCAATGACCCTAGCAGCCATTTAAGAGATAAAATAGAAAAGGGCAGCAGAGTCCTTTATATACCATATTTTCATGGGAACTTTCAACTTACACAAAGATGTCAATTTAAAAACAAATTAATATCTGTGAAATAAGTTAAAAACAATAATGGGGGTTCAGTTTTGGAAAAGTTAGGTCTGTCGCTTCTCGAAAGCCGGGTAGAACGTCTTGAGCCTGAGATTAGTCTATATCATATCTGGTTGTATATGTTGGACTATCGAGCCGTCGGACTATAGAGCTGTCTGACTGTCGAGCGGATCCCTGTTGGTTCATGTCAGTTACATTTTTTTTCAAAAAAAAAATGTTTTGTTTTAAATTAGGATTGATTGTTTATTTACTTTAAAGTAATTGCCCATAATTCTTTCCTTATGATAATTATATATTCTTTGTATGATTTCTGAGGGGAAAATCCATTGAAGTAACAGCATCAAGATCTACAACAAATACTCTATCTACACCAGTATGTAATTACTGAATACCAATACAGCATTTAATGAAAAAAGGGCCAGCTTTGGGACCAAATAGATCAATTTTCTATAACACTTACTCCTGTATAAAGTCTGAAATGTACCAAAATCACATACTTTAACATGTGAACTATATAACAGTTTCAACCAGATGCTCCGCAGGGCGTAGCTTTATACGACCGCAGAGGTTGAACCCTGAACGGTTGGGGCAAGTATGGACACAACATTCAAGCTGGATTCAGCTCTAAATTTGGATTGTGATTAAATAGTTGACACAGCATAGGTTTCTGACACAGAATGAATGTGTTCTAATGAACTTAAAATTTTTGTTTTCTCTTAGAGCAATTCACTATGCTGTTGAATATTAATCCTCTCAAAAAAATGTTTGAAGAAATTTTCTTTTTATTTATGAAATTTCAAATGAGAAAAATTGAACCCAATTTTTTTTATCACATCCCCCTTTCCCTTATTCCAAAACTAATCTCAATTAAAATTTCTAATGGAGTTTGCAACAATAACTACTCATTTAAATACATCATAAAATATTAAGATATAAAAAAACTGCTTGTTATCACTGAATGGTAAAGATTATTTTAATTTATCAGTTGGTAGTAAAAAGTAAATATACATTGTATATTGTATATAACAAAGATTTAAGTTGATTCTGGACAAAGAAAGATAACTCCAATTAAAAAAAAAATCTTGCTATTGCACAATATTTTGCAATTAGATATTTCTTGCTTACTATTCTGGACAAAGAAAGATAACTCTAATTAAAAAAAAATTTGCTATTTCACAATATTGTGCAATTAGATATTTCTTGCCATTGCGCAATACTGTGCAATTGAAAAGACTTGCTATTGCACAATACTTAATATAATAATTTTAGATCCTGATTTGGACCAACTTGAAAACTGGGCCCATAATAAAAAATCTAAGTACATTTTTGGATTCAGCATATCAAAGAACCCCAAGATTTCAATTTTTGTTAAAATCAGACTAAGTTTAATTTTGGACCCTTTGGACCTTAATGTAGACCAATTTGAAAACGGGACCAAAAGTTAAGAATCTACATACACAGTCATGACAGTTAGATTCGGCATATCAAAGAACCCCAATTATTCAATTTTGATGAAATCAAACAAAGTTTAATTTTGGACCCTTTGGGCCCCTTATTCTGTTGGGACCAAAACTCCCAAAATCAATACCAACCTTCCTTTTATGGTCATAAACCTTGTGTTTAAATTTCATAGATTTCTATTTACTTATACTAACGTTATGGTGCAAAAACCAAGAAAAATGCTTATTTGGGTCCCTTTTTGGCCCCTAATTCCTAAACTGTTGGGACCTAAACTCCCAAAATCAATACCAACCTTCCTTTTGTAGTCATTAACATTGTATTTAAATTTCATTGATTTCTATTTACTTAAACTAAAGTTATTGTGCGAAAACCAAGAATAATGCTTATTTGGGCCCTTTTTTGGCCCCTAATTCCTAAACTGTTGAAACCAAAACTCCCAAAATCAATCCCAACCGTTCTTTTGTGGTTATAAACCTTGTGTCAAAATTTCATAGATTTCTATTAACTTAAACTAAAGTTATAGTGCGAAAACCAAGAAAATGCTTATTTGGGCCCTTTTTGGCCCCTAATTCCTAAAATGTTGGGACCAAACCAACCTTCCTTTTATGGTCATAAACCTTGTGTTAAAATTTCATAGATTTCCATTCACTTTTACTAAAGTTAGAGTGCGAAAACTAAAAGTATTCGGACGACGACGACGACGACGCCAACGTGATAGCAATATACGACGAAAAATTTTTCAAATTTTGCGGTCGTATAAAAATGAATGGATAATGACTGAGGGGGTGATAATTACCTCCTTGAAAATGAGTTTCAAACAATTATACAACAGCATATTTATAAATATCATTAACTTACAATTCTGTCAATTGACCATGACATAGAGGGTAGATAACCTTTACTTAAATGAGAGGCAACAACATATTAATACAAAATATCATTGACTTGCCATTAGTGGTTCCTCTTAAACTGATATTACTACAAACCTTACCAAAAGATTGGCCAACACCAGAAACTGCACACTGACGTCTTGCTTTTGTGATTTCATCACAGGTGAAATGAAAACAGTTCAAACTATGTAAGACATATCATAGTGAAGTCTACAGGTAAGTATTTTTATTTCATTAATGTGATTCATACATTTCTTTTCCTTTAAATGACATGACATGATACATGATAATATGTTGGCTGCAGTTTAAAACCAATTATGTAAAAAAATCCAGTTTCAAATGAAAAACTGCAAATACATGTATGTTTTCCATTCTTTACACTATAAAATTAGTTTACCCTTATACATACATTATTTAAAAGTAGTCAGGAAGTGTTTTGATGAGGGGGGAAATATTACTTCTGTTTTTTAAAGAATGAAAAGTAATCTAGAAATATGATTTTTTTAAAGCAGTTTCTACAGTTGTAACAAGGGAGCTCTACAATCAGGTACAATCAGTAGCCAGTACTCCTGTACTGGCATGAAAATACAGATTTTTTGTTATTAAATTTGAAGAGACATGTTTTGTCGAAATGTGCATCTGGTGCAGAAAAATTTGTACCGTTAATGTTATTATATTGCCCTCAAAAGTGTGCTGTACAGATAATTTTCCCTTCCTTTTTCATATTCCTATACTAGCGATTGGAATTACCACTTTCTAGTTTCTATATATGCTAGTTTTGTATAAGTTATTAGACATATCCAAGTAAGACAATTACCAGTATGTAAGAAAATAGCATTAGAAGTGGAATGTTGCTTCAAATCAGATATAAATGTCAAACTAAATACAATTACTACTTGCTTATTCTTTAGTCTGAAAGAACCCACCAAGTTGTAAAAAAAACCCAACTTTTAAAACAGAAACAGAAGTATTTTCTGTGAATTATAAAAGCAATATACATGTCCCTAAAACTTGAGATTTTAAAAAAAAATATCCCAAAAGTGGTCTTAAATTTCATATGCTAATGATAATTGACAACTGATTTTGTAACAGTTGACATTGGTTTGAATAAAAACCAACTGATTAATTACACTTGTCAATGAAACATCCATATTGTTTTTGAAATGAAATAAAAAAGATGAACTAAAATCTGATTAGAGCCAATTTATCTTTGGCTGATCAAATGATGGTTCTTGTTTAAACTGTAATGTTTCCATAGAAGCTTCAGCCACACCAGCTAATTTCATCATTATACTCTGAGCTTGTTGACCTTTGATATGAGACACACGTTTCTTTGTCTGAATTATGGGCTTAGGATTAGCGACAGTGGCATTTGGAGTAGTTCTACGAATTTCCTCTTCTATGTCCGAGTGCTTTGGAAGGTTGGCTGCTGGAATTAAGGAATATCTTCCGCTTGTTCCTTGATGTTGTGACAAACATTTGACCATTTCTTGTGGTGTCCTGCTTTTATGAATGACTATATACCCTTGCCCATCTCTCTGACGAGTGCTCACTTTCAAATCTAGAAGTTTAGATAGGTCTGTGACTGCTTTCTTTTCAGGAACAGGCATACCTGCAATCATAAACAGCACTTTAATTATTTAATATAGTGAAGCATGTAACATTCAATGTATATCCCTCCCTACCTAACCAGATGCTCCGCAGGGCACAGCTTTATACGATTGCAGAGTTTGAACCCTGAACAGTTGGGGCAAGTATGGATACAACATTCAAGCTTGATACAGCTCTGAATTTGGATTGTGATTAAATAGTTGACACAACATAGGTCTCTGACAAAGAATGAATTTGGTCTAAGAACTTAAACTTGAAAACTTAAAATGTTTAAATTGGACATTTACCTATTATGGTCCAATATCCAAAATCTAAATACATGGTTAGATGCAGCATATCAAAGAACCCCAAGAATTCAATTTTGAATGAAATCAAATAAAGTTCAATTTTGGACCCTTTAGACCTCAATGTGAACCAATTTGATAATCTGGCCTATAATCAAAAATCTAAATACATGTTTAGATTCAGCATATCAAAGAACCCCAAGAATTCAATTTTTGTTGATATCAAACAAAGTTTAATTTTGGACCACAATTTGGACCAACTTGAAAACTGGCTCCATAAGCAAAAATCTTAATACATGTTTAGATTCAGCATATCAAAGAACCCCATATATTCAATTTTTGTTGAAATCAAATAAAGTTTAATTATAGACGCCGATTTGAACCAACTTGAAAACTGGCCCCCTTAGCAAAAATCTTAATACATAATTAGATTCAGCATGTCTAAGAACCCCATATATATTAAATTTTTGTTGAAATCAAACAAAGTTTAATTTTGGACCCCGATTTGGACCAACTTGAAAACTGGGCTCATAATCAAAAATCTAAGTACATGTTTAGATTCAGCATATCAAAGAACCCCAATAAATCAAACAAAGTTTAATTTTGAACCCTTTGGACCTTAATGTAGACCAATTTGAAAACGGGATCAATAAAGGGCTGCACTTTAGTGCATGATACGCCCGATGCTCTTTTAACTTGTCTTTTATGCTTTAAATGAATTTATATGATCAACTAGAAATATATATACAAATCAAAAGGGATGTTACATTAATATATTCACCAAAGTTTCATAAAATCCCCTTTTTTAAGTATAAAAATTCATTACTTAAGAAAACGTAAAATCTAAAATTTATAAAATGGAAAGAGAGCTTATGTCAATAGATATAAACAATTTATCAAAGTTGCATAAAATTTTGTGAAAGTGTTAGTTATTGTCCCAAAATTGGAAAATCCCCCCTTTTTTAAGCATAAAAATTCATAACACAGAAATGTAAAATCTGAAATTTATAAAAATTGAAAGGGAGCTTACATCAATAGATATAAATAATTCAACAAAGTTTCATGGACATTGGTGAAAGCCTTTTTGAGTTATTGTCCGAAGTGTTGAAAATCCCCCTTTTTTTTTATGAATAAAGCCCCATAAATCCAAAACTTAAAATCTGAAATTTATAAAAATTGAAAGGGAGCTTACATCAATAGATATAAACAATTCACCAAAGTTTCATGGACATTGGTGAAAGCCTTTTTGAGTTATTGTCCGAAGTGTTGAAAATCCCCCCTTTTATATGAATAAAGCCCCATAAATCCAAAACTTAAAATCTGAAATTAAAAAAAAACTAAAGGGAGCTTACGTCAATAAATATAAACAATTCACTCAAGTTTCATGGAAATTGGTGAAAGTGTTTTTGAGTTATTGTCCCAAGTGTGGACTCCGGACGGACAAGGGTATACCATTATACGTCCCGTCTAAAAGACGACGGGCGTTATAAAAATTAAGAATCTACATACACAGTTAGATTCGGAATATCAAAGAACCCCAATTATTCAATTTTTGATGAAATCAAACAAAGTTTAATTTTTGACCCTTTGGTCCCCTAATTCCTAAACTGTGGAGACCAAAACTCCCAAAATCAATCCCAACCTTCCTTTTGTGGTCATAAACCTTGTGTTTAAATTTCATAGATTTCTATTTACTTAAACTTAAGTTATAGTGCGAAAACCAATGTGTCTTCTGATGATGACGACGCCAACATCATACCAATATATGACCGCAAATTTTTTTATAAAAATATAAAAGCTTCACATCAAACTACAAATACCTTAATCATGTTAATCCTACAACTGAAAGAGTTGAGATGTATGCTCTTTCTTCTTTTTTTTAAGTGAACTGTTATGGTGTATATTTTCTGAGAAACTTTTTTTTTATATTTTTCACCTCATCATCTCCCTGTAATGCCAGTCGGTGGTGTTACAACTTACTCAGTCTAACTGAAATTTATTATTTCCTGCTAAGTTTATCTCTATTAGCATTTAATATTGTTGTCTACATGTTTGTACTTTTTTAGTAGCTTCAATTTTTTGATTTTATTGTAAATATTTAAGAAAGCAGACCAACTATTAAACTATATATTGTATTGTGAGGTCTACTGCATAATGAAGGAGAGAGTTTTATAAAAGTTATTTTGTAATAGATATCTTCTTACTAAAAGTAATTATTGTCATTTTTTTATTTGATTTCTAAAAAATTGTTGCAACCTTCTATGGTGGATGGATAAATAAAGAATAAAATAATTAGTGCATGTAATTAAAACAAAGGTTACATACCAGGACCAAATATGAGCTCATCAAGTGTGAAATTATTATTGAATGTGTTCAGAATTTCCTCAACAATTTTCATCACCCATTTGTTGGGAGGAGCTAAAGGTATTGGTTCTCCTTCCTTCACCTCCTTTGGAGGTTCCTCAGGTTTGACATCTTCCTCACCACTGGCCTGCTTGACAGCATCAGCCTTTGATGCTATATTCTCATAGGCAATCCATAGTTTACTATCGTCTCTTCTCAAAATCTGTAGATGACAAACCAAGAAGAAATAGACACAATACATCTATTATCCCACATAGATCCACATAAAATATAACATGCAGGTTCAAAAGTAATTTAAGATGCATGAATGTAAAGATTTTTTATTATTAACCTTGAATTTAATGCAATTGTGCAAAAGAAAATGTATTAGACACATAAAAAAAAACCTTTTCTGCTTATTATATTATACTGGAACATATTGAAAATAAAAATCTGCAACATAACAGATATCGATGTTCATATTAAAAAATCTGATCACTGTTTATACTGCTTACAAAGGCTGGTAAGCTTACTGAAAAAAGAATCATTTTAAATAACATGCAGTTCCTTAGGTATGACCCTTTATGCAATAATTGTTCAATAACCCGTCATTGGTAAAATGTTGATAGTTATCAAAGGTACCAGGATTATAATTTAGTACGCCAGACGCGCGTTTCGTCTACATAAGACTCATCAGTGACGCTCAAATCAAAATATTTATAAAGCCAAACAAGTATAAAGTTGAAGAGCCTTGAGGATCCAAAATTCAAAAAAGTTGTGCCAAAAACGGCTAAGGTAATCTATGTCTGGGATAAGAAAATCCTTAGTTTAGAAGTGACCAAAAATAAATTATCAGACTTGCTGTCAAATACATTGGAATGTAATTATTTAAATTACACATTACATGGCAAAAATGCTAAATTACACTAATTACACAGTTTTTGAAATGTAATTAATTAAATTACAATTACTTAACTAAAGTAATTAATTAAATTACACATTACATTTCATCGTAATGTTTTAAACAATATTATTAAATGTATATATAATGCATGTGTAAATATTCATGTAAGCATAGTTTAAGCATTGCATTTGTAATTAGTAATTTTAATGTTTTGTCATTTAGTCTGCATCTCTCTCAGTCTGGTCTGAACACTTTGGTCACCAAATGGTTAATTTTTTAATGATATTTCATACAGTGATAATGTGTGTATTGTTGATATCTTCCCTAATCAGTCAGGGGTGGTACTTAAACAAGTGATTTCAAAATCACTTCTTTGAGTGATTTTGGCTGTGAAATATTTAAAATTTTTGCACAGACTTTTCAAAATCACTGAAACAAGTAATTTGAGAAGTTAAAATTTAATCACTTCAGTAAGTGTTTATAACATTTTTTGGATATTTTTCCCACAAGCTTGATTTTTTTATTGGTAAAAAGACCAGAATTCCATTGAAAAAACAACTATGTACATGCAGAAATTGTCATTTGCTTGATAAGCCTGCCAGTGTTTACAGTTTATTTGAATATGCAAAACCTGGAATAATTTGTAGATCAGGACATAAGGCCAGAATTTTTTTATTTGTTGGTTTACGGATCCGCCGACCCGATTTTGCCGATTTCCAGAATAAAAATAAAATTCACTTTTGATGCTTTTTATTCCTGTCGACCCTAACAAATGCATTATCCCTGAAAAAATAATTAAAATATTCTTTTTTTTTCATGAAATGAAATGCATTTATTGCTATCAAAATTGATAACACTTTCTGTTGTGAAAAAACAAAACTTCCAGTTTATGTTTCTAAAAATAATGAAATCAATTATAACTGACCTTGAAATGTCGTTTGCGCAAATAATTTTGCGAAACGAAACCTGTGTTTAAAACCAATTACACAATAAGTTCGTTTTCCCTATTTGTCAATCCATAAGATGCATCATCTGATAGAAATAGACTTGTCCAAATGTGGACAGGTGGAAGACGTCAAGTTAAAGTACTGAATATTAAATAATCATTTGGAATTTTCTTGTTTCATAGATAATAAAAAAATATCGTCCATTTCGATAAAAAACGGGAATGCATGACAACAGATTAACCTGATATTCTCGTTTTTCCAGTGGACGAGTCTATTACGTTTGTTGACACATGTGTTGAAACTTATTTTTGTACGACGTTTTTACATTTTTTTTTCTTTATTAGTTTTCGTGCTTGAAGATCATAATTCACCAAGTTTTCTGGAATTGATTAAGAGCTACGAGAATGATTTGTGTTTCATGTCCGTGCACCCCCTGTTGTTTACGGGAAATTATTAGAATATTGTTATGCAATGTTTATAATAGCTGATTTCATCGAATTAAAAATCTAAGAAATGATGACAAAATAGGATAACAAACATATTGTTAGAAAGGTAAAATATATATTTATTTTGCATATTTTTCAGTCTTGCAAGATATTTTTTTTTATTATTTTCCCGACCAACCGACCCGACTTTTTCATGGGTAAAATCCGTAAACCAACAAATTAAAAAACCCTGGCCTAACCTTAAAATAAATCATTCTAATTCTAAAGAAAACCAATCAGGTCACCTAATACTGTTGACCTTTGTCTGATAGTAAGAGTAGTTAATGAATATTTGATTACAGAACAATTCCCAAGGGTACTTTTATAAGCTTTAGCGCACTAACTTACTGCCCAAGCGCACTGGTGAAATTGATATCAAAAGATAAAGGGATAATTGATTTATGAAGGAAAATTATAGAAAAGTTTGTGAAAATATGGAAAATCAATGAAATTAGCATTTGAAGATCAAAGAAAACACCAAAATCACTTAAATAGGTGATAACTGAATATAAAAAATCACTGAAATAGGTGATAATGAAATCACTTGTTTAAGTAGCACCCCTGACTGCCTAATAATCAAATTGCTTTGAACATGACTAAGACTATTAGACTAACCTTGACCACACTTTGTGTTTCATACAATCTAAACAAAGCATCAGCAGCTGCCAAGTTCCTTACAGTACCCTTACTTGGTCCATAGGCTTCTCCAATGTGTTGTCCTTGTAATTTGATCTCACATCTGGAAGTAAAACATGGAATGTCTCTCATCTATAATTCACATTGAAAGTAGTACTGTGTGCTTCAATATTGCAATCTGTCCAAGCTACATAAGCAACCAATTTCATGATTTTGACCGTGAAAATTGAAAAAAAAAATCAATATGTTTTTAGGTTTTTAACATATAATAGAATTGAATATTTAAAAAATAATAATTCCCTGGTGGTACTTTGCTTACACAAAATAGGTACCGACTTACAATGACTGAATTTACAGTAAAACAAATTGTGCTAGACTAGTACATGTAGTATATAGTTTTGCAAATGGCCTAAACTATTCTTGACCCAACAACCAATTTGACTATTATCGTGAACATCTATAAACATTAATCATATGTAGGTTACTGGTACCTTATTACTATAATCTTAATCTTACTTAAAGAGACTTCCATCTGCTTCAATATTCCACTGAAGTAGCATGCCATTTAAGGTAGCACTGTAATTTAGTATACAGAATGCCTGCCTTTTCCTATCCATGGCCCAGTCATCATGTTCTAAAATGACAAATGTCTCCACAGTCTTCTTTGCATCATCTGGATTATGTCTGTACCTTTTCAAACCAGCCATGTTAGAGTCAATGTTATGCTTTCCTTCTCCTTTCACCCAAACATCCACAATGTTTGGATCATTAGTATCTTCAGGCTTAAGACGTTTGTGTTCTCTCAGAATATAATCACTGGTGGATGTAGAGAGTGTATCGTATGCACTGTTGTAAGCCTCCATCTGTGATTCTTTCCTCCTTTCTGACTCTCCTGTACCAATAAGTACATTATCCAAGTATAGTTCACAGATAAGATTACCTGTTGACCCATCCTCCACACTTTTCCTGTAGATACAAGTTGGAGTAAGTCCCAAATGGAGGGCACTACAATCAATAGTGTTTATATTGTTCTCTTGAAACTGAGTGTCCTTGACAATTCCCATTAGGGCTGTTAATTTTTCTTCTAAGGTCATATTTTTCTTGACATCAGGAGAACTGAAGAGAGCTTTCTCACTGTTAATAAAGTCTTCTTCATCAGGAATACCTCTCAATATTTCATGGATTGGTTTATCACTAAAACTCTCATAAGCCATAGCATATGTCGCTGCCTTTGTTTCTTTCCTTTTTGGACCAGTTGAGTGTGCAATGACAATACCTTCAATGGTCAATGTTCCCCTGAAAATCATCTTGCCTGTTGGCAGTCTAGCCTGTCTATCCTCATATTTATGATCCATTCCACATTTAGAAGCAGTAACAGCTTGTTCAATGGCTCCAATTTTTGATTCAGGTAATTTTTCATAGGTTTTGAGGTAATGGACCAGTTTTACAAACCCTTCTTCTTTTGTAGCTAAAGTTGTTGCAATCATTTCTTGTTTCTGTAAAGCATTAGATGCTTGCTTACTGATGTCCATATCCTTATCTAATGAACTGCTTAATTCATTTCTACAAAATGAATTAAAAAAAAATTCAAAACTTAAGTATTAAACATGCAAATAATTCCATACTAAACACTTCCTTGCTTATATTTACAGGTAAGGAAAAAAATACACTTATTGCTTTTAAGAACAAACACCATAACCACTCAAGTGTCAGCAAAATGATTGAGCACCTGGAATGGCCATCTCTAGAAAAAGGCGAAAAGACTCTAGACTAACTATGCTCTATAAAATAGAATACAACAAAGTGGCTGTAACTGAGGAAGGTCGTCTTATGCAACCAACACGGCTGTCAAGGAACATGCACGACAAAAATTTTCAAATTCAAGCATCCAGAAGCAATTACAGGAAATACTCATTTTTCCCCCGAGAACAATCAGGGATTGGAACGCTCTCCCTCCTGGGGTAGCATCAGCACTGTCAGTGGAGGCCTTTAAAGCCTCGCTGACAAAGCTGAACTAAATATATTAAATTGGGGTTTCGGAAATGGTTTGTATGCACACCTACGTCATGGCATAATAATCAGCTCGTTGATTGTGGCCATTATCAGGCAGAAGCAGATGATTTAGGCATAATATATGTTCCTTTTGTGTGAATGTCACACACTTAAATGTAAAACAATGCAAGCTGTCGTAATGTAAAAGTTTATATCTTTATGCTTCTCATTTGTAAATTTTGTAATCTTACATAGAATAATTTGAGTCATAGCTAAATCCAATGATCTATTTTCAACTGATTCCTTTTTTAGGTTGTTTAGCTTTGAAATTACTGGGGATAAAGACGATTATGTATTCATGTCATGCTTCAAAAAAGGCAGCAACAATATTAATGAAAGTGGTTATTAATCATGCATGTGCACAATAATTTATTTTTTCAACAGTAGTCTATGTTCAATGATCTTTTTTCTTCTTCAACATAGTCATTTTAATGGAACTGAAGCATGAGGAATAATATTAATGCATGTACTTTTTAAATAAAAATAAATAGTACCATATCTAAAAAAAGTCTTTATATCAATCATATAACTTTACATTTACAAGTCCAAAATTAATCATACATAAATATTGTTTTAAAATGAATTGTCTTTTTTTTTTTTTTTTTTTGTGAATGTTTGTATTTTTGATTTGTCACATAGTCAATCTCACCTAATGGCATCAGGACCAGGGTCTATACCAGAATATATTTCAGCAACTGTCTTTAATTTTAGTATATCTAAACCCTTAGAATATGTGTCATGTTTGACCTCCTTCTTGTTGCCACCAACAGACCTAGCTAGAAATACTCCAGACAGATGCAGACAACCTGTATACATCCATTTGTTGGCAACTTTCATAAGCTCTTCACACTAAAAAAAAAACCATAAAAATTACAACAGTAATGTGTTTTATTTGTGCAAAAATGAAAATAATTTAAGAAAAGCACAAAAAAATCCTACTAACAAATGTATTAAAACAATAATTTCCAAGCAAGCTATTTTAGAAAGATGTCTGACATCAATTGTATTAAGAAGTCACTTTTTAATTTATTCCATCTATAAATATTTCAAATAATATCATGTTTGTTTTTAACAAACAATGAACATAATACCCTGTATAGCGAACATAATCGTTGGGGCCCTTTATAGCTTGTTCGGTGTCAGCAAAGGCTCCGTGTTGAAGGCCGTACCTTGACCTATAATGGTTTACTTCTATAAATTGTTATTTGGATGCAGAGTTGTCTCATTGGCACTCATACCACATCTTCCTATATCTATATGCATCAAATCATACATTATGTGAGTACCTTGTATTCTGTCTTTAAACCCAATTTGCTGCCAGTAATTCCATTTTCTATTGTTTGGATGGCATTGACCTTTGAGACATCAGTTTGCAAGAACAAACAGAATCTACGAATCTTTTCAGCTGTTGACATCTGGGAGACATCTAATCTTGCTACATTAGCCATACTGTGTACTGGAGGTACAGAGGTTTGTTTCATCCCACCTCGTTTTTTTGCAAAACCTCCAATCTGGTTTGGTGGCATTCCTGGTTTATTTTGCTGAATTCCTATAAATTAAAATTATATATAACAGATCAAACATGTGGATTGGCATTTCAATAGTCCTTTCAATTTACCAAAGAAGCAATAATAACTCGGTCTTTTATTTAAGTTAACAATCATCAGATTTGTTGCATTTTGATAATGTAACAAACTAGCTTTCCTGAAATACCAGCTTGGAGTTTCAATATGTACTTTTCTTTATGAAGTAAACAAGGAAAAGAACAACCGCAAATAATTTTATACTGTGATGAGCAGAGGAGTATACCTCAACTATTTTATTGGGGTTTGTGTTTTGCTCAGACTGTTTTTCTGTGCCCTGTGTTTTTTTTAATCCCCACCCCCTATTGGACTGTCTTTCACTCCACTTGCTATTTTCTTTTTTTATTATCATGTAAGTCAATTAGCAGTTGATTTACCTTGATTTCCTCTTCCTCTGCCACCTCTTTGTCCTCCTCGACTTTGACCTCGATCAAAACTACCTCTACCCCTTCCTCCTCCACGACTTTGACCTCTACCACGATCACCACCTCCTCTACCACGGTCACCACCTCCTCTTCCACGGTCACCACCTCCTCTTCCGCCTCTCTTAAAACCTCCTCCTCTTTGATTTTCACTCTTTGGTGGATAACTATTATATCCCATATCCTGCCAGCTAGAAGTCTCCTCCCATGATGAAGGTCCATCCCATGAAGAACCACCCGAACTCCATGGTGATGGTCCTTGTCCCCATGGCTTAGCAGACTGCCCACCTCCACCTCCTCGTCCACCTCTACCACCACCCCTGTTGGGTTTACTTCTTTTGGCACCACCCCCACCGCCACCTCCACGACTCCACTGGTTATAATCCTTCTCTATGGGAACATCTTGTGAAAAGTCATAACCTTGAGAATACATACTCTGTCCACCATACCCTTGACTTTGCTGCTTAATAGGTTTTGGTGGTATCGGTTTAGGTGGGCTTCCATCAGGGTTAAATGAACCAGCTTCATCAAAGAAAGAACTCCAACTGTTACCTCCCATCTCAGATTCCTGAGCTACACCTCCTCCTTGTTCGTTATATCCACCAGTATAAGACTGATTGTAATTTTGATATGGATCTTGTTTCCGGTAGTTAGAAGATGGAGGTTCCATTCCTCTATATGATGGATCAGATGGATATCCTCCCATACCATACATATCATCATCCTGGAAAGGTCTTTTCCTCCACTGACCACCTCCCATCATGTCATCTTCATCCATTTTATTTTCTTTAACTTCCAAACTGAAAAATACATTATGCAAATTGTTAATCATGTAATAATTTATTTTCATGTTTATGCTATATACAAATTATGGTTGGTGTAACTTGTAAAACTTCCTGCAACTACACACTGATTGCCACCAGACAGGCAATAACCCTTTCACAACTTTTATGCATACCAACTATCATGACTATGTTGAAAATACACCTTCTTTATGTGATGTATAAATCTGCTTTATTACACTGAATACCAATTTACATTGTTATGTTAAACATATCTGACCTCTGTAGTGGTGGGAAATGAACAATATTCATCTTAAATTTTATAACAAAAATCTTATATAAACTAGCTATCAACCAATCAAAATGCAAGAAACTTAAATGTAATGTGTATGAGGTGTAATTATAGTGTGTTGAAGACATTAATCCTTGTATCATGTATTGATAAGAGGTGTGAAACATTTTGATTTGAGGATCAAAATTTAGGGGTTCATTGTACTTTCAGATGATTTATTTAGTCCCCCCCTAATATCATCTCCAGAATAAATTTATGTAATTACTGTATTTCAATGCAGAGATATTTTGATTCATGCAGAACTTACAAGATGATTTCAAGATTAAGATGCGAGTCAAATTTACAAGATATGGATTATTCATCTATTATACTGTCTGAAATTTAGAGCTTTACACATTAAGAAGTAACTTTTACTGTGCTGCTAGCAAAATAAGAATCCAGTTTTCTTATCTTCTTAGACATTAGTGCATGTTAGACTATTTAATAATATTAATAATTAATTTGTAACAATTTAAATAACTTTAAAAATAAAACAGAACAAACAAACAAACAAACAAACTAAAGTTGTATGTGCCAATGAAAGCACCCAGAATGAGCTAAATTATAACATTATTATAACAATCAAACGTAAGAAATAAAATAAAATTCTGCTGACACGGAGATACGTTTACCTTGTATGTGGTTTTGAAAAAATGCACATGTTAAATTTCAAATAGCAATTCTTCATCATGCAAAATATGCAAAATTTCAAAGTCATTGAACCATGACTGAATGTTCATGGCAAAATAATGTGGCACTGGTACCAACACCTAAACAGCACCCCAGCCTATCAAGACATGACAATATCAGGTTATTCTATGTTATCTCATAATTAATTTTGATTTAATAAATTCACATTTAATTTAAGGGTGAATTTCTGCACTATACCACAGCAACTATTATTATTGCGAACCTTATTGTAGTTTTCCATAGATTCACCTGCAAGTTACCTGTCCATTTAAACTTTTGGCAGTTCTATTGTCCCATCTAACAAATACAACAGGTATTGTTCTCTGTGTAGTTTATTCACTGGGACCTTTAAATTTCTTCTAGGAGAAATATATCACTCATTGATTAATCTACCTGAGTAAAAAATTGAACTGTCAATGAAGAAAAAATACTTATACCAATACTAAGTAAGGACTCACAAAACTGCATGTGGTGTTGTATTTATTCGATACCTGGAGTAACTCGTTTTTAATGTGTTCAATATTACATTTGTAATACTGATTCAAAAATTAAAAGTTGATTTCTGATCAAATATTCAATATTTTTGTGTGTTTGATAAATAAAAAATTGAATATTATTATTTTTAAATTAAGGTCTTCATAAACATAAGTCTATAAATGAACAACAACAAAAACATGTAAATTCATTGGAAAATACTAAAAAATGTGTCTGAAATAAACTTTTTAGTATTAAACCAGATTTTATATTGAACAGATTGAAAATATATTAATGATAATATTGAATAAATACAATATTGCATACAGTTTATGTGAGTTATAAGAAGTATTTCAATAAAAAAGAAGAAAATTTTTTGGTCAGGTAAATTAATCAATGAGTGATATATTTCTCCTAGAAGAAATTTAAAGGTCCCAGTGAATAAACTACACAGAGAACAATACCTGTTGTATTTGTTAGATGGGACAATAGGACTTACAAAAGTTTAAATGGACAGGTAACTTGCAGGTGAATCTATGGAAAACTAAGATAGGGTTCGCAATAATTGGTGAACAATCTAAATTACAACCCAGGGCTAATAGTTATATGTTACCTAAATTTTCACTCCAGATTGACAACATTAAATACAGACTGAAAGTTTAAAACAGTTCTGTTAAAAGATACTGTTCTGACACTTCATTGAAAGAAAATCGGTGATTTCTAAGTTTCCCAATTTAAGGTTAAGATTAATTCTTCTTTGAGCAAGCAATGATAACTATTAGAACAAATATTATCCCAAATTTTCCACCATTACCTTTTTATTCTAACACACATAGTCCCATCTTCTTTGAATCCTCGGTATAGCTGGAAGGCCATTCCCAACCCAATAACCCTTTACCTAAAAAAATGTAAAAAGATGGGGGGAAATAGAGACCCTAAAGAGTCAGTGTCACTCACCATTGCCTATGTGCATCCTCAACAATAACCACAATTGAGGACAATTCTATAAGAATTTTTACTTTCTATCCATATAATAGGCAAAATGAAGGGAAAAAGGCTATAACACCTGAAATAACTTTGCTAACAGTTTTGATGTATATTGTCAATAAGCATAATTAGTAGATGTAAAAGTTTTCTTTGTCTACAGCATTTTTCAAGATAAAAGAAAAACTTGTACAATTTACCTCTGTAAAGATGTCTTCATTCTAGTCTTAACCATGCATATATATGTCTGCCAGATTTGTTTGCAGGCTGAATCATCAGACAAACTTTATTTAAGTAAATATCCCAAGGATGATCGTGGTAAAGTTTTGTTGTAATTAAGAGATGATGATGATGGATGGATGATACTCATGATAGACATCCAGCAGCAAATCAAATGCACAGTAAGGACAAGAATATAACTCAGTTTTGTACTTGACCAACACACAGAGCAGCATTTTTAACATACTTCTGTCTACAACAAGTCATGTTACCTTTCCCAGAACAATATTTGGATGCAGATCCAACAAGTCTTTGCTCTTAATACTTACTGCTGTGTGCTTAACCGAGAAGTTGCATATACATATTTTAAAATCTTTGGTTTGATCTGACAGGGGTTCAAACCTACAATCTCCAGCACTCAAGGTGAACATGCTACCGCAAGACCACCATGATTTTTGAACAAATTAGAAACTCACTTGACCAATGAGTTAGGTGAGCTAAAAAGAGTCTTTGATGCATCATGGTATTTAGGCATATCAAACTTTAAGCCCAAAAAATTCTACAACAGTCTATTCATATGTCAATTGTGTTCATGTAGTGCATTACCTATGCCTGAAAGGATCCGAGAGAGATGAACGTCACACTGTGACTCTAATAACCAACCAGTTGCTGTACCTATGTGAAGAAAAGGAAGAAAAATTAATCCAAAACAATTTTTAGATAAATTTTTATGGTACAAATTCATAGTACATAAATGTTATATTTATAATTTAATTTTTGATGTAACCCGTCTTCTGATTGGCGGATCTTATTTTGTTATCAGCCCATAGACATAATTTGAGTCAGAGTATATACTGGTATGTATTAATCAATATTCTTTTATATGCATAATGGCTAGACAAAATAAATAATAATCTAAATCCAAATATTCTCTTTATATTGTGATTTTCTTGTGTAATAATATCGTGTTAAAAGTATAAACATGAACAAGCCGTATACATTTTGTACACATGTATGTAAATGAAAATGCAAAGATATATATGAAAATGAAAGTTTAAAATTACAGTGCCATAAAAAAAAGCTTGTTTCAATAATTATCTTCTATGTTTGAGTCATTTCATCATCAGAAAAAAAAATTTGAAAATTAGAGTCAATCTTTTGATGTTATTATCCAGCTACATGTACATGTACACAAAATGTACTACAGCTAGTCTGTATCATTTATCTTTAAGACAATAAAGTGTGATTGCCAATGAGACAACTCGTCATCAACATTTTTCAGATTTGACATAAAACAGAGCAATGGATTTGTTTTTTCTCATGCATATTATAATATTATACAAGTCTTGTCTATCTAGTTCATGAAATTTTATTGAAGCTGGATATACAGATTATTAATCAAAAACTTGATCATGAAGACTTATTAAATGAATTATACAAATGTATACATATTTTTTACCTAACAGTAACTTTGAAAAGAAAAAAGTGCAATCTTTTCAATTAAATGCAATATAAAGAAATAACACAACAGATGTAGAAAATTGTGAAATAAACATTGAACTGTAAATTTAGAATAATCATATCATAGGTGATATATTGTATTTTATAAATATCCTAATCATTATGTTTAGAATATTTTCTTTTGTATTTAGTGTTGTAGATCACTACTGTAAATACAAAAGAAAACAAGAAGATACTTTTTTTAACCACACAGAGATTTTAACTTATATTCAACCCAACAAAGTGGATGAAATGTTAAATACAATTCAATAATTCCTTATTGTACAAGCTACAATGTATCTCTTCCTCTAAAATATCATTCTATTGTACAATATGAAGACAAGGTCCTAAAACCAATGTAAGTGCAAATGAGTTACTTGTATTTACCCATATACATCCACATTTTGTTTGTTTATTTGGCAAAATATTTGCATGAAGCACTATTACTCCTTTTTTTATCATGAATACTGTAAATTCAGAAATAATTGTGTGTATTTATTATTGTTATTTAGTCATTTTCGAATAAAAAAGGATTTTAATTTTTGCGATATCGAGAAAAATCCTGTATAATTCATAAAAAAAATCAAAATGCTACTTCAAATTATTGCAATTATAAACCTTGTCGCAAATTTTGCAATAATAATAACCTCACAATAATTTCTGAATTTATAGCATACAAGTACTAAATAAATGTGTATAATTGTTGAAAACTTGATTGTAAATCTGAATTACTTTTCTTTTTTCACCAAGACACTTGTTGTTTTTTTTTAATAATTTAATACATGTAATAGTTGAATCAAATACTTGTGTAACATGTAATTAAATTAAAATCTTATAAATATTAAATGAGATGTAATATAACCATATTTAGCAAATACATATACATACAATATTTATTTGTGTGAAATCAGAAATATATTTCCAGTCTCTGCATTTTGCCTTATAACTGAGAAGCAGAAAATCTAGGGTTTGGTTCAACTCAAAGTTGTTACTGAACAAAACCCTGAGATTTTTTCAATTATAAATATGTTTTTCTTAAAAGTTAACAAAGAATTATTTCTTAATGATTAAATTTTGCCTCTGTAATTTAGAGGTATTTCAAAAAACATCTGAGTTTTGCCAATTTTGTTCATTGCTAAATTGGTTATTTTTTAAACAACACATCCACACGTCATGCCAGAATGCAATTCATTGATCGCAGTATTCTAACAAGACGTGAAACAACTGAGAAGTTACTGCACCATAGGTAGCCCTTTGCCTTGCCATGTTCATACACTTTCCAAACATACACACTGAAAGGCTTGTAGCACACCTGTTTGGTGCAGTTACCTGCTCCTTACTTCTGGATTTGATCCACTAGGTGGCAGTAAATTGCCAATTAGTTTTCCTTCTTATTCTGTTTGCTGACAACCTGACAAGAGAAAATTGAACATGATAGCACAAATTAAACAGTAGCATCAGGTCATTTCAATTTATCGGTCGCTTTAACTTACATTTTGACATTGTGTCATTAATTGTCATGTTTCTGCATTTCAGTTGAATTGTTTATTGACATAAAACATATTAACTGCAAAATCAAATTTCATTTGTATCACCAATAGTTCAAAGTAAGATTCTGTTTTAATATAAATATCATTTTTATTCTGACAATGGTATAATGTCATATCATCTCATATGACATCTAACTAATTTTCAAAAAGTGATTGTAAATATCTGACATAATCTAAATCTGTGTGTATTAGCTAGCTAAGTAGCTTTCTGTTACAGATGATTTTATTTTACTCTTGTAAATAGCATGTGTCCTCTTTTATATTAAGTAATTGGTCATGATCATTCTGTTAGAAGCTAAACTGAACTTTTTTTTATGTTTTACTTTGATGATACAATTTATACATGTATCATCTATATACATGTATTAAAAATAGATTTGTGTGCATGTAAAACTATTTTTCACCCAAACACTTTTAGTGCCTGTACCAAGTCAGGCCAGTCTGGTCATTCGGTATTTGCTGATTGTTGTTATCTTTATTTATAATTCTATATATACATGTATTCTCCTATGTGGCTGTTGATGTGGTCTGTTTTACTACTTTCTAATATCAATTTTAATTTCTGTCAATCTTTTTATGCATTATTCAAATATCTATTGTTCTCACAACACTTCAAATATTTATATCAAATAATGACATGGTTTCATGTATTTGTTTCTATTTTTCAATATCCCAATTGATTGATTGTTTGTTTGGTTCTTGTTTAAATCCTGTGGTAAATATTTCATTCATATTCAGAATAGAATGAATTATCAATTTTATTACTGCACATGTTTTTTACTGGTTCAAAAGAAAAAAACTTGGACTGCCACTGAAAAGTAATGGTACATGCATCTATACTGGATTTGGAAGAAATTCTGCCTTGCAATAGATATCATAATAAACTTTTTACAGTTCATGCAAGGATTTTTTTAACAATGAAGATTGTAAATGCACTCACCCTACACTTGGCTTTGTTTTTATTTCCTTAGTATTTCTGACTTAATGGCATAAGTTTTGGTTTAAAAAAATCTCAATGACTGATTGTTTATATGAGTCATCCATTGGAAAATAAGATGTTTTCAGAGGGATCAAGATACCCGAATAATTCAGGCCAAAACTCATTATATTCTTCTGCTCTACAATGACTACAATTAATGCCTGAAGGTATTGTAAATGAAAAGTTTACTAATTAATTATTCAGAATAAGCTCAGAACAGGAGACTTCCATAGGTAGGGCTTATTATGACAGGTAAGGATAAAAGTACAATTTTGTTAATCAATATATACATATATATATATATTTATAAAAACGAACATTCAAAAATTAATTTCATTTACCTGTGTACATGGTGTATATTATTGTATATGGAGGCTTTTGGTTCAAAGTAATTGCCAGGTTTGTGGTTTTTTTTTTATTGTTTAACATCTCATAGCTGTATACTACTGTTGCCTTTATTTCTTCATGTGCCCTTATTTTATTGATTTTCTATTTACATTGTATCATACATTTTTTTTTTAGATCAAATGTATTCGCTCAGTGTTTGTTCAGTAGTGTTAATATGTGTTTTGATTAAGTTCCATTAAACATGTTAAACACAATTGTTACCAGAGAGGGTGCACCTCAAAGATTTAACCTTACATTTTTATATTTTGTAATCTCATTGTGTCATACATGTAGATCAAATTTATTCATTCAGTGTATGTTCACTTGTATTTATGTCTTTTGCTTGGATTTAGCCATTTTAATTGGTATCTTGTAGTGTGTCTTTCTATGTTGTGATGTTACACTATTGTTTTTGCACCTGTCCTAAGTCAAGAACCTGTTGTGTTCTCGTTTGCTGATGTGATTCATAATAATATATATGTGTTTTTTTGTTTTTTATTTAGATTAGCTGGATTCTTTTTCTCGTTTGAATGATTTTACACCAGTAATTTTTGGGGCCTTTTATAGCTTGCTGTTTAATGTGAGCCAAGACTCCAAGCCTTCATGTTGAAGACCATACTTTGACCTGTAATGGTTTATTTATAGAAATTGTTATTTAGATAGCGAGTTGTCTCATTGGCACTGATACCACATCTTCTTCTATCTTTTGTTTTTATTTTAACACCTTTTGCAGGAACGTTAAACAGGAAAAAATGTCCATCATAAATAATTTTAAAAAAAAGAGTTAATTTAACTTTTGTTACACAAATTGCAATTACTTATTATAATACACCTTATCGCTATTTGTCCGCCATTGCTGGATATCACACAGGTTCCCGTAATATTTTGACGTCATAAAACAAAATATCTGACGCCACAATGGAAAAATGATTGTTGTATGCGTCAAAAGTTCAAGTGGCCGGGTCAGCCGGGATTAGCGATAAGGTGTATTCTATTTAAGTTAAGCCTTAAAATACTTTTGATAACCTAAACCACAGGGGCGCGTATCAGATGTTTATGGGCAGAAATATATGGACCATAATTTGCTATTGGGCTCCGTTTCCTATAACTATAGAAAAGTGATAAAATTTGAATTACTGTAAGAAAAGTTGTAACTACATCTAAAGATGCCATTATTTTTATTAACATACAAGTGTATGCTACTCTTCCCTAGAAAAAAAATTGAAATATACGAATTTCAAAGATTCTACAACCGTATTTTTGTGTCGTTTCTCGCGTTACTTTTTGCTTCCGAAGAGCATAACGCTGACTGATTTATAGATAATCGTCACCGGCAAATTCGTAACTTTTGCTTTAAAATAACAAAGAACATCGACCAGTAAGAATAGTGAGAAGAAAATGCCGAGAACTATAAGTATTTATGTAGCAGATGTAAGAACAGTGGCGTGATTTTTGTGTCCGATTTCGTAACGCAAATTTTAGATGATGTAATCTGCTTTGTTGTAATAGAATTCTTAAAAACAATATGCAAATATGAACTCTCGCGAGATGTTCAAACAGGTAAATCAGAGATGATTTACATTCTTGTTTTGATCTTCGTAATAATTAAGTAAGAAAATGACGTTATCGTTATGCGTTACATTTCACACGAAACAGAAGTCCAGTTAATTATTAAAATTGTTTTTGTCCTTAAGTTCTAATCATTTCCGGTCATACGTGAAACATGTGACTAACATGTGATCACGCCCTTACAGCCGGACATACGATATACTAGTTCTAAACATTGTTTTTGTTTCCAACGGGATGTTAGCAAACATAATCTGTAGACTTGTTTCGACTTGTTTAAAAAAGGAAAATACAATTTTCAAAGAGATTGCGCCGGGGGTCTATTATTATTCCTATGTGCATAATGTTACATACGATCTTGTGTGAAAATAAATGCCCAATGACTTGACAAAATCGATTTCAAATTTGACCGGCGTTTAAACACACTACGTTTCCCAATAACGATGTAAAGGGTCCTTGGAAAGTTCAATCGAAATTACGTCTCTTAATTATCATGGTGCCGATGTTCGTTGGATTGATTTTGCTTCAGCAGTAAATATTACTGGATATTTTAGGTGAATAAATATAATTAAATGAAAAATGCATGTTAATTTACCGTTACACTAGGAATGTACAAAGTTGGTAACTTTGTCACAATTTTTAATTATTTTTTTTTATTCATGTTCTGCAAACACTTTTCAGAAACGCAATAAACTTGTCAAAGGAAAAGTAAACTTTTACCAGGCATGACTTGAAAGGAAGTACTTTATTGATTTTAGCCCACTTAAGTAGGTTAAAATGTGGAAACCATGTAGATGGTGTACAGGTCACAAATATCACATGGTGCCTATTTTAAAGATTTTTATTCCAAGTTAAAAGTTTTTTTCTTTACTGGATTTAAAGAATTTTACATTGCCAATGATTTGGAATAAATTTTATATAACTGGAATTTCAAAACCAAATATAAATATATTTTTTTGGCCAAAACATCAAGATACAACGATTATGGTATCCTGTATCAATGAAGAAAATATGGAAAATTCTGAATAAATTGTACTAATTGTTTTCAAAACAAGCACATATTTAGGAGTTTTATAATACTGTTACATTTAAGATGGATTTTAAGAAAAAGTATACTGTTCAGATTATTTTAAGCAGATTTCGCAATAAAATAAAACTAAAAAAATGCTTTCGGTTTCTTATGGTTTCCTGTCACGTTTAAAAAAAACTTTAATATAACATTGAAAATAGATTTTAAATATTAACATGAAGCAAGTAACACTAGTAATGGTGTTTATTTATGCCTTTTGAATTATATTGTGCAAAATAAAGAAAATAAAGATTGGTTTCCTGTTTGGTTTCCTGTCACGTAAACGGTGAATCAAAATGTATTAATTTTTTCTCGAAACACTCAATTGTTCCATTCATACTATTCTAACACCAACACAACCCACAAAATAAAAGTTAAAAATTTAGAACTTATAAAAAAGGATACAAAAAGAAACCAAAGGCCGAATACCAAATTATGGTCCATATACCAGTCGACTTGTATGCATTATACATTGTGTCAATACTAATACCAGTAATAGCGTACACAATCAACAATGTATAAAGCCTACCAAATATATGGCAGTCGACTGGTATGCATTATACATTGTATAAATAGTGTACGCTATCAACACAATGTGAATGTATAATAGTGTACGCTATCAACAAAACAAAATGTATAACGTATACCAGTCGATTGGCAAGCATATATATTTCCGCCCCAAAACATCTATGATACGCGCCCCTGTGGCTAAACCGGCACAAGATTATAAACATTGACATTGTACACTTTTTGTCACAAAACTTGTCAAAAGGGTAATTGATCGTTTATCATCCACAGATCAAGGTTCAATATGCGTATAATTTTTCGTTAATGCTATGTTGAGACTATTAAAAGGGTCAGTGAAATATAAAATAGGAGCTTTGAATGGTTAAATATTCTCAATGCTTTTTTTTGCAAAAATACCTTTCTTCATCGCCGTGTTTTGGAACCCGGATGATGGAGGTACCGTGTGTAAAAGTTTAATTTATTCGGATAAAAATCCGGAATCTGAAATTGACTTTTGCTAATCGATTATTTAAAAATGTTAAGAAATTCTCGTGTTTGTTTCTTACTGATACTGATAACTATAAAAACATGTACAGTAGTATGTAATCTATTGACCGAGTTCAGAAGTCAGTAGCCGGTAAAAACGTCAAAAACAGATATTTTACGGTCTACAATATTGGCGTTAATTTTTTACACAACTACTTTTTTGGCTGGGCTATTTTACCGGCTCCGGCAAAATAGTGATTTTATTTTACATAAAGTTTTGCTGTTTTGCCGGTCTTAATAAAGATTTTAATAGAAGTATAGAAATCAAGAATAGAAAAAAAAGAAACATACACTATAAAGAATCTTTATACCAAAATGTCTTCTTTACAAAAATATTTCAATTGATATTCTTTACTTTTAGACTAAGTAGTCTCTAAAAATGTGTATTTTTTAAATATTTTAAAAAGAAAAGCATAAATATCAAAATTGATGCTAGTACTTATTTCTTTAATGGGAAGTCTAAAATAAAGCATCATAACATAAACTTTACTAAAATTGTCTGTTTATAAATTTTGAAATTATTATGAAACTTAGGCTTCAACTCCCTCAGGCAAAGTTGGCTTTAGATGAATTTGGCTATTTATTTTAGGTATTTTTGATATAAAGCTCTTCAACGATTTTCGGTACTTATACATCTTCGGATTTCAAATGTTTGGCTTTGAGCGTTGCTGATGAAGGTAAATCCAGAAAAGCGCTTCTTCGGACGCAATAAATTATAAAACGTGTTGTTTTCCATTTTTTACTGAAATTGATACTAGTATTTTTTTTTCTTTCATAGGAAGACTAAAATATTTTTCTTAAAAGAAAAGCATACAAACCCATAAAAAAAAATCGACATGCTGATTAAAACTTTTTATAAAAATATTATATTAGTTTTGAAACAAAAAGTAACACCCAACAACTTCAAACTGCTTTACGAGCGTTACAAAACCAGTGCCTTGCTTTTTTGTGATATTCTTCTGCGCCAGCACCAGAAAGGTGCTGCCACTGCAGACATGAACTCACTGAACACAACAATTGTTTCTTTTGTGTCTGCATCACTTTTGCAGACTGAAATGCAGATATATATATACATTTTAGTATTCACCATTCATAAAACTCATAAAATAAATGCTGTCAATAGCTAGATTTCCATTTAGATGCATTGTGTGTACAATTTTTTTTTATGTATTCATCTTTAACGTTTTGTCTAGTTTTCATGATTTTTTTAGTCCTTTTTCGCGTTTTCTCAGTTACACATAGTTGTCGTTTTCAAAGTGCTCCAAAACCTGCTGAAGCTTTTCATATCTGTCGAAAATCAAGTTTGTTTTATAACATGGTCACATTTGTTGTTTTCTATTTTTGAACGTGTAATGTTTAACAGAAATTAACGTATGTACATGTAATAAAATGAGTGGAGTTCTCCGAATTTAACCGACCAGGAAGGCAAGGCGAAGATTAAAAGGTTATTGACATGTAGCCACAAAAAATCATTTGTGCATAAATAGTTCCTTAAACAATATATTTCATATCATCTTGATTAAAATTCTGAAATAGGACCGGCAAAATAGCAAAACTCTAAGAGGCAAAATAGCCACTGCCTTTTTTTTTCTCCATAAAGTTTTTGTATACAAATTATGAAATAGTGCGAGAGTATATTAGTGAATGCAATATATCAAAATGAAAGGCCAATACTCCGTATATATTTATTACAGTAGCATAAATAGGTGCAATTAGGAATTACATGTAATTACTAAAAGTTTAAGAATTACATGTAATTACTAAAAGTTTAAGAATTACATGTAATTACTAAAAGTTTAAGAATTACATGTAATTACTAAAAGTTTAAGAATTACGTCATGTAATTACTAAAAGTTTAAGAATTACATGTAATTACTTCAAGTTTAAGATTTGATATTCTATTATTGTAATACTTTAAAGTTGCAGCATGGCAATTATTAGTCATAAATATGCCGATGTGAACTTAAAAATCAGTATATCCCAACGAAGGGTTTGAACCAGATTTAGATTTCTCAGTTCACCGAAAATGTAATGTGCTGATGTGACGTGAAATGAACGGAAAAGGGTGTTTATGAACACATGATATTCTAGTTTTCAATTTAAAAAAAATATATTTTCTTTTGTATGGTACTCCATATTGCTAACCATAATTTCAATTTTAGCTTTGACAGGATTCGCTGGTGATTTTATAGTTACTCCTCATTATAGTTATAAAAGTTTTCTAATTTTGTTGCTATTGATACTGTATTGAATGATAACCCCTTGATTCATAATATATAAACCATTCGCTTTGGGACGGAAATATTCAACTGATTTACCTTCCGTTTTATCGTAAACTATACTCGCCTGCTACCACTTCATTTTAATTCTGGTAGATAGTTGTTTCATTTGCAATACCAAATCTCCTAATTAATATATGAATGAATGGAGTTATCAAAAAGACATATATTATCTTTTTTAAATGTAGGTGTAATATATATCTGTATATAAAGATCCAATACTATAAAACGTTTTATGCACATGCAATTTACAATGCAAGAGATCTTTCAATGACCATGTTAGGCATTTAAACAAATAAAAAAGATCTGAAGTTATTCTGAGAGAGAAAAAAATGATCTTAAATTGACAAAGTTTACAGCTCGGGAATACGATGAGATTCTTAGTTTAAAGGCACAACTTTGGAAATCTCCCCAACCCGTAAACACTTTACAAATGATGGACGAATTCAGATTGTTCGATGTCATGTGACAAATATTACATTCTTAGAATGAGAACATGTTAATGTGAAATGAATATGAACGATGTACGACACGTTATTATAATGCGTATCGACCAGTTTTAACTATAACCTCTAAATGTTGCCTGATTGGCAGAGAAGCAGCAAACACGTATCGACATGTGATATAAGCAAAATCGTTTGTTCAGTTTTACAATGAGTATATTTTTTTATGAAATAAACGGAACCAAATATCTGGCTTATGTTTAACTTTTCGTGTCATAATTGAATTCAAGATTTAATGAAGAACACCGTCACCCTTGCAAACGGTTCATGATGTACCCTTAGATATGACAAAAGTGAGCAACTATAACGTGGTACTTTGTTCGGTGTGCATGTAAAGGGATGTTGCTCAGAAGAAAGTTATTAAACAATGAATTCCAAGTGGCGAAGTTGAAATAATTCCGTCGTAAATTTTACGGACGCCATCACGAGAATGTTGACCATTATGAAATATCTGTTTCACAGATGACGACTGATATGTTGCGCAATCCAGTCTTCTTTCTCAAGAATGTGACCTACCGAATAAGACTCATCACCTGGTTTATACTTAAATGAGAAATATAACGGGTGACTAACGGGTGCCACATGTGGAGAAGTTTCTGCTTACCCTTTAGGAGCACATGAGATCAACTCCGGTTTTTTTTGTGCCGTCACAGTGGGGTTCGTGCTGCTCAGTCTGTAGTTTTCTATGTTGTCTTTTGATTCTTTTCTCTTTTTTTTTGCAATGACGTTGTCAGTTTATTTTTCGACTTATATATATATATGTGTTTGATATCTTTCGCCTCTGGAACTTTGATTCTTTATCAATATAATTCTGTTTAACTCCAAGACTCCAGTTCAAATTCATACTCAGTCTGACTGTGTGAGGAAGGTAATCCAAATATATTAAGGTAATCCAAACATGTTTGATTACCTCCCTTACACTGCTTTAAAATGATGTGTAAAGAATTTTTTTTCTCATATCAGAAATTTAAAAAAAAAAGAGGGGGATACATTTTTCTTTTCTTTTTCAGGTTGGGGTCAATATGCAACAGCATAGTGTATTGCACAAAATCAACCAAAAAAGCGTTTTTTTTTTTTTTTAATTTTTGGAAAGGGGGGAGGGCAATTCGCAACAGCGTAGTGAAAAAGCAAAAAAATAAGTATAAAATCAAATTATATAACCAATTTTAAGTTCTTTGACTACAGTTATTCTGTGTCAGAAACCTATTATGTGTCAAATATTTAATTACAATCCAAATTCAGACATTCAAATATCACACGTGAATAGTGTCCATTTTTGTCCAAACGGTTCAGGGTTGGACCTCTGCGGTCGTATCCAGCTGCGTTGGGCGAAGCAATTCATAAAACACTTAAAGTATATACATATTAAGTTGTGAATATGATGAAAGTGATCATCAAAATAAGTTTAAGATGCCCTAGTGTGGAATAAATTTGCAGTAAATTGATCATACTTCTGAATTTCCTTATTTTAATCAGTTTTAAATACTGTATACTGCCTTAATGATAACATGACTTTAATAACTGTTTAAATTTTAATTTTCGCTCAAATAAACGAAGTTTACCGAATCTGAACCACCACCATCTCATCATACATCAATCTCATCATTCATCAATCTCATCATATATCAAACATCATCATCACCATCACTGATCATCACCTTCATCAACAAAAACGTATAATGTTGTGACCACTTCATATTATGTTGTGACCACTTCATATAATGTTGTGACCACTACATATAATGTTGTGACCACTGCATATAATGTTTGGACCACTGCGTATAATGTTGTGAGCACTGCATATAATGTTGTGAGCACTGCATATAATGTTGTGAGCACTGCATATAATGGTGTGAGCAGTGCATATAATGTTGTGAGCATTGCATATAATGTTGTGAGCACTGCATATAATGCTGATCATTAACATAAGGCAGTCATGGCGTTCCATACATTTGTATTCTTCTTGAGACTGAATAGCAGTAGTGGATCAAGGGGTATAAACCCCCTTTTGTAAGGATCAATGTTTTAAACTATCCCTTAATCATGGGATTAGAACCCCTATTAAAAATGGATCTGCCTTTGGAAATGTGAGGATGCATGTAGTTGCACCTAAAGCCAAACTGACCTGCCTACTTAAAGGCAGATAGGCGGGTAGCAAAAAGCATATTGCACAGTTCTTTTTAGAATATCTAAAAACTGATATACTTTGTGTCAGTTTGTGACGTCATGTAATGAATTTGATGATATTGTTTAAAGTTTTGAAAAAATACATTTATGATTAATTATTTGAAGAAAAAAATCTTCAAATACATAAGATGTACAAAAAAAACAAACATAAAAATAAATGAATAAATTGCTTCGTTGAGCACAGTTGGATACGACCGCAGAGGTCCAACCCTGAACAGTAAGGGCAAAAATGGACAGAATATTCTCGCTTGATCCAGGTCTGAATTTGGATTTTATTAAATATTTGACATAAACATTATAATATGTCCATTCACCAGGAAACCCTGGTTTTCCCCCATTTTTTGCTCCTAATTTCTAAATGATTTGAGCCATAACCCCCCAAAGCCAATCCAAACCATCCCTTAGTGGTATGGAAACTTGTATAATTTCATTGATATTCATACACTTAAACACAAGTAATTGCCTGGAAACTAGAAAAATGCTGATATTGGTCCCTTTATGGCCCCTAATTCCTTAACTGTTAGTACCATAACTCCCAAAATCAATCCTTGTTATAAACCTTGTGTTTAAAATTTCATAGATTTCTATATACTTATACTAAAGTAATTATCTGGAAACAAAATGTTTTTCAACTATGATGATTTTTTTATTGTAAATGTACATTCCTAGTATGATAAGTTCCTCTCTCATTGTACTATAAATAGCTTCCTTAAATGATGAATGTGTCTAAGCAACAGATATACCCCTGCATGGAAATATACTGCAAATTCTTCAATCTTTCAATTACAAGTTTTATCTTGATCAGTTTGGGGGGATAGGACCTTTATGGGGACTCCGGGATCGGGTGTTTTTAAGCTTGGGATTTCCCGATTGACCCTTTCAGGTACCAGGAATTCTATTTTTGAGTTTCGGGATGTCGGGATTTAAATTTATTTATAAGCCCAGGATTTCGGGATCAGGACCCCTCCTACCCTCCCTCATCAGTGTTTCGGTATTAATAAGCATTGAGTATGTATCATAACATTTTTTCAGGCAAACTAAGGAAAATTGCAGAAATGGCAAATTTAGCAATTTTTCCATTTCTAAAAGGACATAAATCCAGGTCAATAAAAGTGAAGTCAACCAAATTCAATCTAGAACTTGGTAAATTCCAAATTTCAAGGGTATTAATTTCAATATTAGGAATAAACTGAAGATACGTCACTAATGTTTTATGTATAAATCGGCTGATCATTTGTGACCTGTCAGATGTTTTTAGCTATAAAAGTTTAAAAGATAATATTTGCAATTGATACTTATGTTGTACTATAGTATCAGGCCCATAGCCAGGAATTTCCAAAGAGGGGTTATTTGGCCTCAAAAACTTGACTTTAACAGTCACAATTCGAACAGAACGTTGACTTTAACAGTAATTATATTTTTTTAAGGGGGGGTTCGGACGAACCCCCTGAACCCCCCTGGCTACGGGTATGAGTATTGGTGACATGGGAGAGGAATTTCTCCAGACTATATGCCCTAAAGGATGATTGTAAACAATAAAAATATAGGATATATACCAATACACATAATTAACAGCGCCTGGTGATGTTTCATAGCCTGACCAGTTTCGGTCCCAAAAAAAAAAACATTATTGTAAACAAGTTTTGTCCCATTTTTCCTAGAAGTTTCAGAGGACAAGTTTTTTTTTTAAAGTAAACAGACGACAACAATGTCAAATATAAGTTCAATCTATTTAAAACTAAATCTCTGCACTCCCTCAGTTTTTATGCTTGGTCTGTGAGTTATAATAAGTGTTTCACTGTTTCAGACAATAACAAGTCAAATGAATTCATGCATAATACAAAAAAAACACTATAACTAGTGATAAAGATACAATATTTTAATTACTTAGTAAGTTTATTTTATGCTGGCATATCATGTTAATATAAAAAAAAATATGATTTTCCAAAGATATTTTACATTATTTATTACTACAAAATTCTCAGCAGTTCATAATACCAGTTATGTATATATTTTTAATAATGAAATAAATGGGTAGCCTACAGAAAACCTGACATACATACAGAACATATGTACATATAGAATGTTACAGCTGGCACTGGAACAACTTGATTTCCTTTTTTTTTGCAAATATCAGTCATAACATAAGTATTTGTAATAAAATTGTTTATATTTATAAAATATATCAGAGTTTCTGCGCTCATATAAAAAATTTAGAATGTACTTTGTCATGTTATCATACACACTTCCTGTCTGTTAAAACTCTCATAACTGTTCCTAAACCACCTGAAGCAAAAGCCTGAAAAAGAGGAAAAATTTGTTTATCTTTAGTCTATGCATCCACAATTTTTAGGTATAATATATGTACAATAAAACTAGAGGCTCTAAAGATTCTGTCTCTCACCTTGGTCTATGTGCATATTAATCAAAGGACACAGATGGATTCATGACAAAATTGTGTTTTGGTGATGGTGATGTGTTCGTACAAAGGTAGATATTGGCCCACCCTTGTAACGTCATATTACTTTACTGAACACTCTTGCTGTTAACATAATATCTATCTATAATGCACTTTGACAAGTAATAACATAGAGAAAAACATTTTGTAAAAATTTACCGAAATTTTTTTAAATTGTTACATTTTACCCTTATGTTCTACTTTTAGCCATGGCAGCCATCTTGGTTGGCTGGCCAGGTCACCAGACAAAGTTTTTAAACAAGATACCCCAATGATGAAATTTTGAAAAATTTGGTTAAATTTGGCCCAGTAGTTCAGAGGAGAAGATTTTTGTAAAAGATAATAAAAATTGAAGAAAAATGGTAAAATTGACTATAAAGGGCAATAACTCCTTAAGGGGTTAACTGACCATTTTGGTCATGCTGACTTATTTATAAATCTTACTATGCTGAACATTATCGCTGTTTACATTTTATCTCTATAATAATATTCAAGATAATAACCAAAAACAGCAAAATTTCCTTAAAATTACCAATTCAGGAGCAGTAACCCAACAATGGGTTGTCCGATTCATTTGAAAATTTCAGGGCAAATAGATCTTGATTTGATAAACAATTTTACCCCCTTGTCAGATTTGCTCTAAATGCTTTTGTTTCAGAGTTATAAGCCAAAATCTACATTTTACCCCCTTTATTCTATTTTTAGCCATGGCAGCCATCTTGGTTGTCTGGACGGATCACCAAACACATGTTTGAAATAGATACACCAATGATGATTGTAGCCAAGTTTGGTTAAATTTGGCCCAGTAGTTTCAGAGGAGAAGATTTTTGTAAAAGTAAACAGACGGACTATGGACGCCAAGTGATGAGAAAAGCTCACTTGGCCCTTGGGGCCAGGTGAGCTACAAAGACTATATATATGAATCACTGGTTTCATCACTGATCCAAACTTAATTATATTTAAATTTAATGGAAAATTTTGAATCATATTTGCAAACTGCAGCCTAATTGATGACTAGCACACACACATTTACAATAAATGGTATGTGAAGCTTATCAGAGAAAAGAACACAACATTTAAATGTAATATTTGATTAATTATTGATAATTTGTTTTTAAATTTCTCCGTGTTGAAAGCTGTACTTCTGACAAGTTAAGTTTTGTGATACTGATTTCTGAATATAGCTATATTTTATAAATAATTAAGGCTGATTATGACCCTTTATTCTCTTTCTTTTTCCTTTATAAAATTGTCAATTACATAGGGGGAACATGTTCAACAAATAAAGCATGTGACAAGTTCAAACTTGTTAAAAGACATTTATCTTTTTTTTTTGTAGAACAAAGGTATAGTGTATATATATATCATATCTAAGCTTGAACAACACTAGTACTGTATTTCCAATTAAACTAAAGAAAACTTTACACAGAGAAATTTAGGTAAATAAATTTCCACCTTTGCCATTTTTATTTTTATTGAATATTAAATAGGTGTTTTGGTATTTCATGGCGGTCAGTTTATATTGGTGGAGGAAGCCCAAGTGAACCACTAACCTCAGTAGAAAAAATTGACAGCCATCTAGTCAATTAAGATTGGAGTCGACCGCCTCCTATATTGTGGGATTAGAACTCATAAATTCAGTGTTGACAGGCTAGAGATATAGTAGGTACATGTAGTTTTATAACTCAGACCAAAAAGTCACTAGGGCCTCCCTTGTTTTTTATTTTTAAATTCTAATGTTAAAATCGCGTTTATCCTTATCCTTTTTTTCTTGGTGAATATATTTTGATTAAGCATTGGATAATCATAATAATCATACAACATCACATTAATTTTATATTTCTATTAACAAACCTTTTCATGCCAAGTTAAAAGTGCACCACTGCTTCCCTCTGATGGGTTTTCAAATCCTTTATATATATATTTCATAAGTAAATCTAATGTCACTGTATCTAAAGATTTCACACACGAGTCAATTTCATTTGACTTAAAAGATGTCAGGACTCTTGTCACTAATTGCACAGCTTTATTCTGAAAAAAAATTATATGTAAATTTATATAACAAAACATTGCACATGCTTTATGCATTCCCAACAGTTTAACTTTAAATTTAGTGATTTTCCACTTGTTGTTATGATATCAAAATAAAAATATATATATACTTTAAAAAAGATTCATTGTTGTTTGATTTACTCCCAGTGGCAGGGTTTTAGCTAGGATTTTGAGGGCTTTAGTCACTTTTGCGCGTGATAAAAATCAGCCTTAATTTTTTATAAAGCAAGGGATCTAGGATGTTTATCAAACTAGCTATACATATATGTCCAAGTCCTTCAAGGACTAGTCTAGGATCATTGAAGACTTTAGGATTGCTAATGTAGGCAGTTATTGACAATATTGAATGAATTGACTGATGTGATGCTAAGATATGAAGATAAGAACAGGGATCTGGTAATATGGTCAAAACATCACTTCAGTTATTTTCAGGGCACACCCTCTATTTTTTAACCACTGCACAAATGAACTTGTAACGACTTTTTCACTTCACAATCATGTATATCCTTGAAAATACGTTTTAATATCTATTTGGAATCAATTTCTTTTATATTGGATAGAAGGATCTGCATCCGTACTTAATGTGACGATTCTAATGACTGTAGACTGTAGATCATGTTTACTTTCGATTTTTAAACGAAATGAAATGAAAACGGGAAGTGACAATTGAATTATAATTTCAGAATAAAACCGGATTCATCTACGATCTTTTACGCATGCGCAATACATAGAACAGGAAGCACCTGTTTGCAAGTGAAAATATTTACGTTTTGAATAAAGTTCATTCTTTTTAATCGAAGTTGTCGAAAGTTTTTGATGAATATTTATATAAAGTATGACTAAAATACCTGGAAATGACGAAACTACGACAAGCAAACTGCAAATTATGATCGTAAGGGAAATATTGAAATTAAAATAAAGTTGAAATGTCCGGGAAGTTTATCATATTTTGTTCAAATGACGAAAATACGACTGAACTGTGAGAAATGATTAAAATGAAATGCTGACTGACTGATTTAACCTAAATAGATTATTATGATGGTCATTTATGAGGTTTTATAATGATAATTAAGGGATTAGCGACCCATCTGATTGGCGATAGGCGGATTACTTGTCATCACAACTTTTAACACCTTTGGTAAACGTTAATTACCTGAGGGTCATAAACTTGTCAGAAACATAAAGACAGGTAGAATTCAAGTAATTTGATGTGTAAATATTTTTACACTTTCCAAATTTAAGTGACGAAATTGATATGAAATATTTTCGTCATTTCGAAAACCTTTTCGTAAATTACGAAAGTGACGAGCGCTAGCTAAATCACTGCCCAGTGGCATATATTGCATGCATATTTAGGATATGTATTGGAAATAAAAATAATTTTATATATATATAATTACATTAGATGTATGTTTCATTATAATACATTATTCTGATTGGCTAACTGCACATCACATGTTATTCCATAAAAAATTGCATTACACAATAAAATGTATCATTCATGATGACACAAGGTCCAACAATAAAGTGAACAGGTGAATAAAATAAAAACTTGATAAAAAAAATTTATGATTCTAGCTAAAAAATGTAATTATAAGTATTGAATGCTTCTTTTTGTAACTTTATAGGGTTGTAAAAGTCTTGACTGTGCGCACATTTTTAGAATGAAGCGCTTCTGCGCTTCATACAAAATGTACTTCGGTCAACCGTTTACACCCCAATAAATTTACAAAAAGAAGCATTCAATTCTTAAATATGTAAGTGTAAATGGCCTTCAATATAAAAAGATAACTTTTAGATTGCCATCTCTGCAAATTTCACTAGTAATCAAAACAGATATCCCAGTGAAAATATTTAACCATAATACAGTACAATTGTGTATACTTCATTTAAAGCAGGGCAACATAAAATTGAATATTTCTTATTATCTTTAATTCAAAATACTTACTTTTAACTTTTGATCTTTACTTCCAACTGGTGCATTTTTCAGTGCACTTTTTAAGGCATCACTGTTCTTTCCTGTTCTACAGTTAAGGCAGATAATAGTTTAAATCAACAGATCTTTAGAATATATGTAAGTCATACATCAATTAGAATTATCAGTATTGCACAGTAACATTACAAATTTTTCACTAAAATCACACATCTGCTAAAAATTAAATTCCCTTACAATTTGTGATTGTACAAATGTACATACATTGTTTTCACCAATTCCAAGGTTGCTACCGGTAGTTTATTTTATTGAATGTTTTTTTTTAAATTTTTTACTAGTCCTATAAAATAAGCCTTCATACATGTCATACATATAGGTTCATATTGTGGTTTTGGCATTGATCGTAAAAAAGAAATCTATTAAAAGACGTTGAAAGTCAGCAATAAGAACCAACAAAGGCTATGCTTGTGTTACTAATACTTTATAGGACTATTGTTTTACCATTCAAGAGTATACAACAATGTGAGATCAAATACATTATACATGTAAATATATCATGTCATTAGTAGAATAATTAACAGTCATTAAAAACCAATATACATGTATACATAACAATGAAGACATTAACAAAATCAATTGATTTTAAAATATTTCCATGTTATTTTAGGGATATTAAGATACATAAATTGAGATCTCAAAAAACATGTTTAACCTTGATGCATTTTTGTGTCTGTCCCAAGTCAGGAGCCCCTGGCCTTTGTTAGTCTTGTAGGATTTTTAATTTTAGTTTCTTGTATTATTCTGAGTTTAGTATGACGTCCATTTTCACTGAACTAGTATACATATTTGTTTAGGGGCCAGCTGAAGGATGCGTCCAGGTGCGGGAGTTTCTTGCTGCATTGAAGACCCATTGGTGGCCTTTGGCTGTTGTCGGCTCTATGGTCGGGTTGCTGTCTTTTTGACACATTTCCATTCTCAATTTTATTTTTGTATGTGTTGTCTATATTATTTTTCAAAATAAATATTGACATATAGGTATATCAAACCTAAATACCAATAAACCTTATACATATTTTCTAATTGGGCAAAGGAACCCAGGCAATCTACATTGTATGTAATTGGGGGTTATCTGGATGATTGTTCCAACCCTGATTAGTACCAAAAAACTTATCCAAAATTGCTTGGTCAATTCATTTCAACTTTATATAGAAAGCTATTTGACACTACAACTATCCGCATCTCATGGGTTTTTGTGCTTTTAAGAATGCATTGTGACCTCAAAATTTCCATTGAAAAAGCATGCATAGTACAAATTCATATGACGTACGAAAACATAAGATCTGACCATAATCATGATAACAATAAAGTTATTGCCTTTATT
This sequence comes from Mytilus edulis, assembly GCA_019925275.1. Taxonomy (NCBI): domain Eukaryota; kingdom Metazoa; phylum Mollusca; class Bivalvia; order Mytilida; family Mytilidae; genus Mytilus; species Mytilus edulis. The sequence goes on from CM034353.1 coordinate 47,317,016, forward strand.
TTTAGTGCTGAGCCAATTTATATGTCTTTTTATAATGTAAACAAATATTTAATAAAAATTTAGTTCTATGATATTTTGACACTGAGACTAAGTTATGATCGTGATCATTATGTATTCACAGTAATTATAATCAACAAAATCAGTTGGAAAAAATTGACCATTGACTTTGATAAAAAAATAAATGACTTAATGAGAGGAACAATTTAATTATTTAGGGTATTCAATATTATTGTCACATGTAATCATGGTAATTCACTATTTACTATTTGTATATATCATACTAGAAAACCAATGCCAAATTGCGGGCAAATAGATCGTGTTTGAAAGTCTGAAAACTGTTGTAGGATAAATTTGTGTAAAAGATTTATGACTGGGAATTTCAGGAAATTAAGGTATTTAAAAATGTCATACATGTAAGTACTTGGTGACAGGACAATTTGTTTAAGCCCTCAAAGTCCTGTATTTTTTTTTCTCTCTTTATCTGTACACTATTAACATACATAAACTATAAATAAAGTGTATTTGCTATCTACTATCAATTCCAAGTTTACTACCCTAGTCTTTATAGAGACTCTCGATACAATATATCAGTGACAGCCGTGGATAGTAAACTTGGAATTGATACTAAATAGTATATGTATAATCATAGTATACAGAAACACAGGAAAATAAATATCCTGTTCCCAAGTACTTATGAAAATTATGTGTAATTAAAAAAACCAGTTCTAAACTGAAGTCCTTTCCGTAACTTAAAATTCCATCTGATGACAGAAACAATGTTCGGACGCCTTTATTTTTGTTTTTCTCCCAAAATAACACAAACTAAATAATCATAAGTGAGGATGACAAAAGCGCCTATGCATGGTACCTATATGACATAAAGTGTTATGATTAGTTTATTGTGGATGGAAGAAAAGCAACACACAAAGTGAGGTCTTCTCATTTTATAATAAGGCAGCAACCATTTGATTTTCGGGGGGGCTATGTTTTTTTTTTCTGGACAAATTTTTATTTCGCGACAAGTCGAAAACAATTTTTTTCTTTCAATTTTAGCATAACATATAGTGGCAGCTGAGGGTGAAACAAACATTTTTTTTTATCTCAGAATCAAAAACAAATAATTTTTTCTCCAAAAACTGGAAACAAACTTTTTTTTTCAAAAAAAACCATAGCCCCCCCCCCCAGAAAATCAAATGGTTGCTGCCTAAGATGCTGATAAATATTAAAATAAGTTGGGATGCCCAAGTCAAAATACGTCGTATAAATCTCATGTGATAATGTTATTTTGTATGTCAATGTGTGGTATCTTCTGTAAAGGGCGCATGAAATACTGTTTTGTTTCCGTCCTTATCAACTACAGTTCATGCTACATTTTTGTATATCACTATCAGTTTTAAAAAAAGGATATTGTGCCAAGAGAGCGTTAACATCCGACTCATTCGGGCCAGAAATCTGCTCGTTCTCGTCATCTTGTTCTTCGTATTTATCTTCGTCAAACTGGTCCACGTCAACTTTACGAAAAGCTCTAGAATTGCCTGACTTGGACATCGTTCAGTCTTTGAGAAACAAGGAAGTAAACACCCCGGAAATTTACAGTCAATATTTCCGGTTTTATAAAAGACAAATTCGCCCCTAAAAATAGCTGGTAGAAAATCGCTGTAGAAAATTCATTTTGACGCTGTTTGTAATTCTTCTACACTTTGTTTTGTTACAATAAATGTACTTTAATGATATGATATTGTTAGGAGTATTAAAGGTATTAAAAAATATCGTAATTAATTACTGGACCGAAATATCATTCTTGGTACGAATCTGTATTTGGATAGATTACCAGCTCGTTATTCCACTTCCGCCTTTTCCAATCGCACTCTCATCTAACATGGTAGAAATTTTAATACAAAATAATCCAACGGAATCTTTTACACTGATATCAGAATAATTGATAAATACATGACGTTGGGATAAAAGATAATCTATTCTAGGCCATTTCACTTATATTTTTTACATCCTTATTTTAAAAGATGCATGATTCCTTCCTTTTCTGAAGGTTCTTAACTAAAATGGGAATGTTTATATGTATTCGGCTACATTTAACAATGTTAATACAATCTTGTAAGACATTTTTATCGAAACTGGTCTTGTCATTGTATTCCCATAGTATCATTATACCTGCCAACGGTAGCCTCATAAAATGAAGGGGTGCATATATTTAGTTTGAATTCTGCATCTGTTCTTTTTATAAACTTCTGATTTATACTATATGGCATATGCATAAATAAAGCCTAAAATTAGATTTAACATTCGAGATGAGTATATATGGTATAATATGAAACAAGAAATGCAGGGTCAACATACATGTACATCTGTTTTTAATCCGAGATTACTCTGACGTCTAACGGCTGTTTTGCCAGACAAGCATGGGACGTCAGAGCTCGTCCCATATCAGAAAGTGAATATTTGCCTGTCCTAAATAGATGCACTGCTTTGTCGCTTCTGGTGCCAACAGACGACATTGGAATTATATAAATCGGGCACAAATTGTTTATTTTCATTTATCTCTTCATTTATGTAAGTTTCACCTACCTGCCACCCTTTATTTTCTCATATTGAGATGCTTTTTACGTCGGAGTAATCTCAGACTTGTGTTTTATACAGGTTTTTCAGTGGCACTGAGTTCAGAAAAGCCACATATATAATTATATTTATATTAATCCATAAATGTTCTTATTTTTGAGATAACCAGTGAACCAATCAGTCATACATGTACTATTCGCATACTGAAAACAATTTAGAAAATGACACTATATTGTGTAGATTTTATTGCCATTATGTCATGCACTCCAAAGGCCAAAGCATGATTATAATTTTTGCAGTAAAGAGAAATATCCTGCTTCAATATTCTTGTAAAAAAAAATAGATGCTAGTTTAATTATTGCCAATCTTTTTTTTTCAATTATAAAAAAATTGCAATAAATTACTTATTTACAATCCTAAATATTAAAAAAATTGTCAACCAAATGCATTTCAAATAACTATTGATTATTTTCAGTAAATATACAGTGATGATATGCAAATAGTACATCTGCAATATATTATTGCTTTTTTGCATTCTAGACCTGTTAACATATGGATTGAATGGAGTTTTTTGTTTAAAGTTTTTAATAATAGGACAAGTCAATAGTGATTGTGATCTTGCTGATCAGATCTACATGTAGCCTTTTAATAAAAAGGCAGACTTTGACTTTTTATGGCTGGAAGATTCAGTCAACATCACAATTGTAAAATATGCATTCATGTATGGCTTGAAATAAGTAATATACTCATTCATTTCTTAAACACATCTATTTAAAACTTATAGGCCAAAGTTAAAGCAAAGGAATTGAGGGGTAAAAAGAAAGATGAACTTGTGAAGCAGCTTGATGAACTGAAAAATGTAAGTATGAGAAAAGTGATGATGCATTACTTCAAGGCCTTTCCGGCTTAAACTAAAAAACTTAAAAAGTACCTGTAATAGTTGAACTAAAGACAGGTAGAATAGTGATTGAAGAATTTAATTAAGTCTAAAACTGCACCTTACTAGGTGGATAATTAACCACAAATGCAATTATGATAGAATATATATATAAAAAAAAATAAGATGTGGTATGTTTGCCAATGAGACAACTTTTCTCAAGACACCAAATGACACTGAAATTAACAGCTACAGGTCACCTTATGGCTTTCAACAATGAGCAAAGCCCATATAGCAGTCAGCTATAAAAGGCCCTGAAATCACAAAAGTGAAAACTAAAGGCCTAATTAATGTACGAAAACAAATAGTATTTTTTTATTTCACCTGGTTTAAAAGTTGGTAGAAGAAATAATTTCATGCCCAACCTAAGATAGCATGGGTGGATCCAGCAATTTTAAAAAGGGGGGGGGGGGGTTCCAACTACATGTCCCCATTCAAATGCATTGATCGTCCAAAAAAAAGGGGGTTCCAACCCCCGGAACCCCCCCCCTCTGGATCCGCGCCTGGATAGCAATATGTTTTCTGGTCTGTTGGTCCGTTCGACCCCCTTTAGGTTAAAGTTTTTGGTCAAGGTAGTTTTTGATGAAGTTGAAGTCCAATCAACTTGAAACTTAGTACACATGCTCCCCATTATATGATCTTTCTAATTTTTATGCCAAATTAAAGTTTTGACCCTAATTTCATGGTTCACTGAGCAAAGAAAATGATAGTGCAAAGTTTTTGGTCAAGGTAGTTTTTGATGAAGTTGAAGTAACATGAACTTGAAACTTGGTACAGATGTTCCCTACGATATGATCTTTCTAGTTTTAATTCCAAATTAAAGTTTTGACCCCAATTTCACAGTCCACTGAACATGGTAAATGATCGTACAAGTGGGGCATCCGTGTACTATGGACACATTCTTGTTTATATTCTATTTGACAGGGTTGGATTACAGAATCGTGTGTTTGGCTGTCAATTCATATAATTCTCTTGATCATGATATCCTCTTTCTCAGTATCCTGTGTCAAACCCTGCTTTATGACAATTTATTTAAAATGAGTAGAAATTTTTTTGATTAAAATCAGGATTGTACGGTTCACCCTAACTTTCAAATTTCTCTATATATTTTAGGAGCTTGCTACACTTAGAGTTGCTAAAGTAACAGGTGGAGCAGCATCAAAGTTGTCAAAGATGTAAGTGATATATAAGAATAGAAAATACAAATTATGTACAATATGTCAAGCTCTTAGTTGTGGAAAGTCTGTAATAATTGAGGATGAATTTATAGACTGAAACTGTTTTATAATAAGTTAACTCATTTCAATGAATTAACTTTATTCTGAACTTAATTGCCGAAAAAAAGCAAATTGAAAATTTTAAGTCTTCATAAAGATTTAAGTTTAAGATTGAGAAAATAAACTGTATATGATGAAATGTTTCTATCTGAACAAATATGTTGAATAATAAAACATTGGATCGATAGGCCTGATTCAGTTTATTAAGATTTGTATACAATAATTTCTGAATTTAAGACTACTATCTATGGATGTTGCTTTTCTTTGTAATCCGGGAAATGGTACTTAGTAGATACTTCATGTGTAAGCTGTAACAAAACTTTTAATCATACGTATTACAAGTGATGAAACAGTTAAGAGACAATATATTCATTTCACTCCTGTTTCGTTTAATGAATGTACATTTGCAACACCTTTAAGGCTGGATAGGATAGGTATTTTGAAATATCAATTGAAGAAATATCTTAATGAGACTGAGACAGCAACCCAATCTGACAACAAAATTATTCAAGAGACATCTAAGGTGGTGAAGGTCTAAATGAAAGACTTCACTTGTCTATAAAAAATATGCCAACCATTAAGTCACTCCAAATCTATAATAGTCAGTGTATCCCAAACTCTGTCTGACCAACAAAATGTCAGACAAAAAATCATTCGGACAGACAGAAATTTTAAAATATTTTGGTTGAATACATGTATATAGTAGAAAAGTCCAAATTTCTCTTTCGGTCACACAAACCCTAAAACAGTTTGGCACAGACTGAATAGTGAGAATAAACTAATCAGAAACTAGCAAATAGCTGACCAATAGAAGAATTCTGCCATGATGCTATCATTTTTATACGAACGCAAAAATTAAAAAAAATTTGGTCGTATATTGGTATGACATTGGTGTCGCCGACGTCCGAAGACATTTGGTTTTCACACTATAACTTTAGTATAAGTAAATAGAAAATTATGAAATTTAAACACAAGGTTTATAACCACAAAAGGAAGGTTGGGACTGATTTTGGGAGTTTTGGTCCCAACAGTTTAGGAATAAGGGGCCTAAAAGGGCCCAAATAAGCATTTTCTTGGTTTTCGCACAATAACTTTAGTATAAGTAAATAGAAATCTATGAAATTTTAACACAAGGTTTATGACCACAAACGGAAAGTTGGGATTGATTTTGGGAGTTTTGGTCCTAACAGTTTAGGAATTAAGGGCCAAAAGGGTCCAAAATTAAACTTTGTTTGATTTCATCAAAAATTGAATTATTGGGGTCTTTGATATGCCAAATCTAACCGTGTATTTAGATTCTTAATTTTTGGTTCTGTTTTCAAATCAGTCTACATTAAGGTCCAAAGGGTCCAAAATTAAACTTAGTTTGAATTTAACAAAAATTGAATTCTTTTGGTTCTTTGATATGCTGAATCTAAACATGTACTTAGATTTTTGATTATAGGCCCAGTTTTCAAGTTGGTCCAAATCAAGGTCCAAAATTAAACTTTGTTTGATTTCAACAAAAATTGAATATATGGGGTTCTTTAATATGCTGAGTCTTACATGTATTTAGATTTATAATATTTGGGCCTGGTTATCAAATTGGTCCACATTGAGGTCTAAAGGGTCCAAAGTTCAACATTATTTGATTTCATCAAAAATTGAATTCTTGGGGTTCTTTGATATGCTGAGTCTAACCATGCATTTAGATTTTGGAAATTGGACCATAATAGGTAAATGTCCAATTTAAAAATTTTAAGTTTAAGTTCTTAGACCATCTATTTATTCTGTGTCAGAAACCTATGTTGTGTTAACTATTTAATCACAATCCAAATTCAGAGCTGTATCAAGCTTGAATGTTGTGTCCATACTTGCCCCAACTGTTCAGGGTTCGACCTCTGTGGTCGTATAAAGCTGCGCCCTGCGAAGCATCTGGTTTAATTTGTTGCTTGAGAATAGAGAGAAAATAAACTGTATATGATGAAATGTTTCTATCTGAACAAAAATGTTGAATAATAAAACATTGGATCGATAGGCCTGATTCAGTTTATTAATCTCTTGTCTTAACTTGCAATTTTTAGACCCTTTACAAATGGATACTGCTTTTCTTTCAATTCAACAGAAGGTACCAAAGATCTGTGGCCGACACCTATCTTTCAGAAACTATTTTACAATTGACTTTTGTCATTTCAATCATTTTTCTTGGTTCTGATCTTTAAAGGATTGAAAAGAAATTCTTACATAAACCTTTGAAGTTTTGATTCGAGCACCGTTTACAATTATTGATCTTATAGCATCCCACACTAAACATGCTTAAGGGCAGATTTTTACCATGATGCTATCATTATTGATTATATTGCCTCATCTGATATCTAGTAAATACAGAGAGATATGAACTGTATATGATGAAATGTTTCTATCTAAACAATAATGTTGAATAATAAAACATTGGATCGATAGGCCTGATTCAGTTTATTTAGCTCTCGTCTGTCTGGACTTCCCATTCTTAAGCCTTTATAAATGGATGTTGCATTTCAAATAAAAACAGAAAGTAGCAAACACCCAGTCTGCACTAAAACATTTCAAACTACTAGTCCAAATTACTGTATGTGCCACACAGTGTCTAAACAAAGTTTTTCAAATACTTTCTAGTTCAATTGAAATTATACTAGTCTACGGAATGGGACTATACACTAAAGATGCAGACTGAATACTTGTCACCATCTATAGTACATTTCTGTTATATCAAATATTTATATATAAACTGTATATGATGAAATGTTTCTATCTGAACAAAAAATGTTGAATAATAAAACATTGGATCGATAGGCCTGATTCAGTTTATTTAGCTTTTGTCTAAACTTCCAATTTGAAGATCTATATATAAATGGATGCTGCATTTCTTTAACTAAGACCATCATTATCAAAGATTTGTTGCTACGGCCAAAAGTACATATCAGTCAGAAACAAGTTACAGTTGACTTGCATCATTTCGAGGTATTAACTATGTACTGATCTTTAAATGGTGAAAAGAAATTGCAAGTTAAATTCTTTAGTATGATATTATTTACAATTGGACAAATAACATCCCACACTGATTGCTAGAATTCTGACCATGATGCTTTCTGTTCATTTTTTTTTGTTTCATCAAATATTTATATATAAACTGTATGATGAAATGTTTCTATCTGAACAAACATGTTGAATAATAAAACATTGGATCGATAGGCCTGATTCAGTTTATTTAGCTTTTTGTGTTAACTTCCAATTTTTTAAGTTCTTCAAATAAGGTTGCTATACTTCTTTATATTATACAAAAACTAGCAAAGATTTGTGGCTAACACTCGTCACTTCAATGATTTTACTTTGTTCTAATCTTTGTTAAATGATGATAACAAAGACTAACTTTTAAGTCTTTAGTTTTGTTATAGTATAGAATTGAACCAATTCAATAACATCTCCGACTGAAGGCAAGAATTCTACCATGATGCTATCATTATTGATTGCATTATTATATAGTCGAGAAAAGAGAGAAAATAAACTGTAGATGATGAAATGTTTCTATCTGAACAAACATGTTGAATAATCAAACATTGGATCGATAGGCCTGATTCAGTTTATTTAGCTCTTATCAAAACTTCCAATTTTAAAGTTCTTCATAAATGGATGCTGCATTTCTTTAAATTAGAAGCTGGCAAAGATTTGTGGCTAACGCCTGTCACCATTAGTACATATCTGTTATAAACTATTTACAGTGAACTCTTCATTTCAAGGAATTTACTTGTTCTGATCTATAAATTCTTAATTGTATGTCTTTAGTGTGACTTAGTTTAGAATTGAAGCTATCATTATTGGTGGTATTGCTTCATCTAATATCTTGAGAATAGAGAGAAAAATGAACTGTATATGATGAAATGTTTCTATCTGAACAGAAATGTTGAATAATAAAACATTGGATCGATAGGCCTGATTCAGTTTATTAGCTCTTTTTCTAATAACTTACAATTTTGTTAGATTTTTGCAAAGGAATGCTGCTTTTATTTGAATTAAGTCAAAAGAAAGAAAAAAATCTGTGGCTAACACCTGTCACCATAATAGTACATCTCTGTTATTAACTTAAAACAATTAACTTTCGTCATTTTGAGGAATTAACTGTGTTCTGAGCATTGAATTCCAAATTTTAAGAGTTTCTTGTGACTTATTTAGGATTGAACTAATTAACATGTCCCACTCAAGGCCAGAAATCTTCCATGAAGCTATCATTATTGATGGTATTGCCTCATCTTATATCTTGAGAATAGAGAGATAAATAAACTGTATATGATGAAATGTTTCTATCTGAACAGAAATGTTGAATAATAAAACATTGGATCGATAGGCCTGATTCAGTTTATTAGCTCTTGTTCTAATAACTTACAATTTGAAAGATTTTTGCCAATGAATGCTGCCTTTATTTGAATTAGTCAGAAGAAAGAAAAATCTGTGGCTAACACCTGTCACCATAATAGTACATCTCTGTTATTAACTATTCTGATATGACGTGCTTCTTTCGCTTTGTAAACAACACTGTGTGAAAATTCTCGATATATCTATATTTACCTCAGACTAAGCGGAGAAATACATAATAATGGATGTTACAATAAACCTCACACATGCATTTGAACCTTCTTTGCAAACGCTTTGCCAATTTTATTGACTTTGAAATTGTTATAAAACAAAAGACAAAAGAACTTTTATTCTTATTCAGATGCATAATAAAAAGAATTAATTTATTGCAACTACATGTAGTTTTGTCTATTTTCTATACTATAGCTAAATATAGTAACACAGCTATATTTTGTGCAATGTCAATTTCATCATGGAACACTTTCTCCACAATTAGGGTTCATTAAGGGATGAAAATAAGCTTGATATTTTTGTTACGATTTTAAAACCCATTCAACATGATCAATATACTAATTTTAAGTTGCAGTATAAAAACAATAATAAGTTAAATTTAACAAAAATATTGACCATTGAAGTTTGTATAATATTGTATTAAAATGGAATTCTGAGGAAGGTTTTGTTTTGTTTTCTATTCTATTGCATTTGATTTCAGCGAGTCAACATGGCAGCTCCTTTGTTACGAAATGTCAATTTTGGATTTGACGGTAGCTTATGAGAAAACGTGTAAATTAAAAATCGGAAATATTGGGTTTGAAAATAAAATATATTTTTTTTAGCAGTTATTAACGAAATGATCAATGCAAGATTAAGATTTATGAGAATATTTGAGCTTTATCTAACAAGGAGTAAAAAAGAACAGCTACACACGGCATACCCACCCTCGCTTCAGTATTTGAATGAACTTTTTTGTCCTATTAGAATCAAAATAATTCATGGAAGCCATAGATTTGTTGTAAATTTACACATGGCCTGGGCCGTACGTAAATTTCCAACAAATCTATGGCTTCCATGAATTATTTCTTAAATAACAGTTAACTTTCATCATTTTGAGGAATTAACTGTGTTCTGATCATTGAATTCCAAATTTTAAGTGTTTAGTGTGGCTTAGTTTATGATAGAACTAATAACATCCCACACTGAAGGCCAGAATTCTTCAATGATGCAGCATTGATGCTACCATCTGACATTGATGTTATTGCCCTATCTTATATCTTGAGAATAGAGAGAAAAATAAACTGTATATGATGAAATGTTTCTATCTGAACAGAAATGTTGAATAATAAAACATTGGATCGATAGGCCTGATTCAGTTTATTAGCTCTTGGTCTAATAACTTACAATTTGTAAACCCATTAATTTTACAAATGAATGCAGCTTTTATTTGAAGAAGACAGAAACTAGCAAAGATATGTGGCTAACACCTATCACCATAATAGTACATTTTTGTAATTAACTATTTACATTAGCTAGCGTCATTTTGAAGAAGTTACTGTGTTCTGATAATTAAATTCAGTATTTTAAGTCTTTACTTTTAGTTTGACCTAGTTTATGATAGAACCAATATATAACATCCCACACCGAAGGCCAGAATTCTTCCATGATGCTACCATCTGACATTGATGTTATTGCCCCATCTTATATCTTGAGACTAGAGAGACAAATAAACTGTATATGATGAAATGTTTCTATCTGAACATAAATGTTGAATAATAAAACATTGGATCGATAGGCCTGATTCAGTTTATTATCTCTTGTTCTTATAACCTACAATTTGTAAGCCCTTAAATTTACAAATAAATGCTACTTTTATTTGAAGAAGACAAAAACTAGCAAAGATATGTGGCTAACACCTGTCACCATAATAGTACATTGCTGTTATTAACTATTTACATTAACTCTCGTCATTTTGAAGAATTTACTGTGTTCTGATAATTAAATTCTAAATTTTAAGTCTTTATGATAGAACCAACATATAACATCCCATATTGAAGGCCAGAATTCTTCCATGATGCTATCATCTGACATCATTGATGTTGTTGCCTCATCTTATATCTTGAGAATAGAGAGAAAATAAACTGTATGTGATGAAATGTTTCTATCTGAACAGAAATGTTGAATAATAAAACATTGGATCGATAGGCCTGATTCAGTTTAACTTTATAAGCTCTTGTTCTAAAATCTTCCAATTTTTAAGTTCTTCATAAATTGGTGCTAAATTTAAGTCTTAAGTGTGGCATAGTTTAGGATGGAACCAATACAGTATCATTTCCCACTGAAGGTCGGAAATCTTCAATGATGCTATCATTATTGATATCGCCTCAACAGTTTTTCTGAGACTTTAATATTATGAATATAGTATTTATTTTCCTGGTTTGGTTGGTAATAATCTTATGTTGTTGCAAGAAATCGTGCAAATTGACCAAGTTGAGGAATCTTTTTTTTTCGTTTTCAGTTGGTTCAGATAAATTAAAGGCTATAGCATGCAAAGATACAATGTGAATAATATCAATGAGCTTAAGTTTGATAAAAAGTATAATTTAATATAGAAAAAAAGTATAATTTAATATAGAAACTATTTGAAATTCTAATAGTAAAGTAATGAAACCATTTTATTGTGAGTTTATAATAAATATGTGTTGGTTTTTTTTCAGTCGAGTTGTGCGTAAATCAATTGCCCGTGTCTTGACAGTGATGCACCAGACTCAAAAAGAAAATCTGAGAAAGTTCTACAAGACAAAACGCCACAAGCCAAAGGACTTGCGTCCAAAAAAGACAAGAGCCATGAGGAGAGCCCTCAACAGTTATGAACTTTCCATAAAAACAGCTAAACAACAGCGCAAGGAACGTCTGTACCCTGTCCGAAAGTATGCTGTCAAGGAATAAATTAATAAACTAAGAGAGTAGTTTCTTGTGTTATTTGTGATATTGCCTACAAAAAAATCATTATTATCTTGTGAGGTTTGTAATTTTCCATATTTGCTGGTATTAATTGGCCCAAATATACATAGATTTACCCGATAAATATCAAAACTTGAACATTCTGATTTAAAATGAAGAGGATTTGTAATTATGTTATGTTCTTGTCTTCATGTCTGGAAGAGAATTTAAATATCTGTCTGGCAATAAAATAGGTGCATATAAAAATATTAAAGAAGATGTGGTATGACTTCCAAATGACACGAACTAACAACTATAGGTCACTGTACGGCCTTCATTTATAAGTAAAACCAATACATCATAGTCTCCTTTAAAAGGCTGTAAAACAATTCAAACCCAATAACACCCTGATTTACGTGCAAAATAATGGAACAAAAAATAAATATGATATCCAGAAACAACCACTGAAATACAGGCACACACAGAATGTGACAGAGTTAAAAATGAAACTTGCACATTATAAATTTCATGTAATCTTTGTGCTTTTCTAGATAAACCTTCAGCAGGAAAGTACCGACCAGTGCTGTTAAAAATGAAAACAATGTTATAAATTTTACGCATCCAGAGTGCTTCTCAGAATTTACCTTTAACACGCACACTCACAGCCAAATACTCAAAAACTAGTTTGGTGCATTGGCACAAACTTAGAAAAACATTATCATACATGAGAACCAACAAAAAATTACCACGGCTCCTGACTTTTGACAGGCACATATAGTGTGTAGTGGGGTTAAACTAGTTTGAAGGTGCAAACCCTACCCTCACCTAGGAGGCTAGGACAATGGTGTAATAGTACATTATATAACATAGAACAATCTTAAAAAATCAGTTGAAAAGGGCTCAACATCAGATGGATACAAAGCAATGATTCATCTTAACAAGCACGAGTGGACCTGGCAGGGTACTTATTCACCCCCAAAACAAGAAGACACTCGGAACAGACCTGAGAGTACTAGCAGTTACTGACATCTGATTCAAAATCCAATAACAACAAATTAAAACAAAGAGTACACATGCTGAAATGTCTTGCCTTCTTAACTAATCAATGATATTAATATATGTTGATAGTCCTAAATATGAAGCTTTATTGCAACTCGCATAAATTTAACCAAGAAAACTAAACTGACTAATGAACATTAAAAATGAGGTCAAGGTCAAATGAACCATACCAGGCAGACATGTACAAAGCTAACATTTTTTCCATACAACAATTATAGTTGACCTAAAATATTACAAACACAACCAGATGCTCCGCAGGGCGCAGCTTTATACGACCGCAGAGGTTGAACCCTGAACGTTTGGGGCAAGTATGGACACAACTTTCAAGCTGGATTCAGCTCTAAATTTGGACTGTGATTAAATAGTTGACACAGCATAGGTTTCTGACACAGAATGAATGTGGTCTAATGAACTTAAATGTTTGTTTTGCCTTTGAGCAATTCACTATGCTGTTGAATATTAATCCTCTCAAAAAATTTAAGAAATAGCAATAACTACTCATTTAAATACATCATAAAATATTAAAATGTAAAAAAAAGTGCTTGTTATCACTGAATGGTAAAGATTGTTTTAATTTATCAGTTGGTAGTAAAAGTAAAAATATACATTGTATATTGTATAAAACAATGATTTAAGTTGATTCAACTACTATTCTGGACAAAGAAAGATAACTCCAATCAATTGAAAATTACTTGCTATTGCACAATATTGTGTAATTATATATTTCTTGCTATTGTGCAATACTGTGCTATTGAAAATATTTGCTATTGCACAATACTGTGCAATTGAAGATTTCTTGCTATTGCTCAATACTGTGTAATTGAAAATTTCTTGCTAATGTACAATACTGTGCAATTAAAGATTTCTTGCTATTGCTGAATACTCTGCAATTGAAAATTTCTTGCTATTGCACAATACTTAATATAATAATTTTGGATCCTGATTTGGACCAACTTGAAAACTGGGCCCATAATAAATAATCTAAGTACATGTTTAGATTCAGCATTTCAAAGAAGCCCAAGAATTCAATTTTTGTTAAAATCAAGCTAAGTTTAATTTTGGACCCTTTGGACCTTTATGTTGACCAATTTGAAAACGAGACCAAAAATTAAGAATCTACATACACAGTTAAAATCGGCATATCAAAGAAACCCAATTATTCAATTTTTGATGAAATCAAACAAAGTTTAATTTTGGACCCCGATTTGGACCAACTTGAAAACTGGGCCAATAATCAAAAATCTAAGTACATTTTTAGATTCAGCATACCAAAGAACCCCAAAGATTCAATTTTTGTCAAAATCAAACAAAGTTTAATTTTGGACCTTAATGTAGACAAATTTGTAAACGGGACCAAAAATTAAGAATCTACATACACAGTTAGATTCGGCATATCAAAGAACCCCAATTATTCAATTTTTGATGAAATCAAACAAAGTTTAATTTTGGACCTTAATGTAGACCAATTTGTAAACGGGACCAAAAATTAAGAATCTACATACACAGTTAGATTCGGCATATCAAAGAACCCCAATTATTTAATTTTTGATGAAATCAAACCAAGTTTAATTTTGGCCCCTTATTCCTAAACTGTTGGGACCAAAACTCCCAAAATCAATCCCAACCTTCCTTTTATGGTCATAAACCTTGTGTTTAAATTTCATAGATTTCTATTTACTTATACTAAAGTTATGGTGCAAAAACAAAAAAAAAAGGCTTATTTGGGCCCCTTTTTGGCCCCTAATTCCTAAACTGTTCGGACCTCAACTCCCAAAATCAATCCCAACCTTCCTTTTGTGGTCATAAACCTTGTGTTTAAATTTCATTGATTTCTAGTTACTAATACTAAAGTTATTGTGCGAAAACCAAGAATAATGCTTATTTGGGCCCTTTTTTGGCCCCTAATTCCTAAACTGTTGGAACCAAAACTCCCAAAATCAATACCAACCTTCCTTTTGTGGTCATAAACCTTGTGTCAAAATTTCATAAATTTCCATTTACTTAGTGCGAAAACCAAGAAAATGCTTATTTGGGCCCTTTTTGGCCCCTAATTCCTAAAATGTTGGGATGAAAACTCCCAAAACCAATCTTAGCCTTCCTTTTGTGGTCATAAACCTTGTGTTAAAATTTCATAGATTTCTATTTACTTTTACTAAAGTTAGAGTGCGAAAACTAAAAGTATTCGGACGACGCAGGACGACGACGACGCCAACGTGATAGCAATATACGACGAAAAATTAAAATTTTTGCGGTCGTATAAAAACAACACTGAGCACTGATCCATGAAATGAGGGCAAGTGAAAACTGTCTGATGGTCATGAGGACCTTGCAAGGTACGCACATACCTAATACTGTATAGTTATCCTATTACTAATAATAAGAGAGAATTTAACATTACAAAAAACTATTTTCAAGTAGCCACAGAACCATGCAAAGGAGGTTAAGGACATTGGACATATGACTGACTGAAACTGCATAACATGTGGCATCTATATACAAAGTATGAAGCATCCAGGTTCCGCCTTCTAAAGCTTTTAAGAAGTCAAATAACGCCGCTGTGGGATCACTATCCCTATGTCAAGCTTTCTGCGACAAAAGTCGCAGGCTTAGAAAAAAAAAGGCATCTTGAACTATTAAAATTACCAATCTGTACACATCCTACATCTAATTGATATTAAAAAGAGAAAAATATTATTTACAGCCAAGAGAAAAACATGACCTTGTGAAATACCATTAGACAGATATCGACAGACTGTAGAGCCACGAATAGTCTGAATCGCAATGTATCCTGCAGTACAAAAAAAGTATCTCAGAGATTTTATTGAATTTGAATTTGCCAAAGTATTATCTGACATTTTCCCTGCTTTTTACCTAGGTTTTGCAAGACATGGTAAACAGTCTAGGACATGAATGAAATTTATTTCTTGGCTCTCAATGTAACAAGTAAATGCATAGGTGGTAAACTTTAAGTAAAAACAAAATACATGGTTCCAGTGACTGTTCGAGATTGAGAAAACCCTATTTATAATGATTTTTAGGCTAAAACAAAGGAGTAGGTCCGGTAAGGACCGATTTTGGCCTCAAATTTTAGGTTCATCTGACCAAATATTTTGACCACTTTTTAAACACGTAAGTGTCTATTTCACTTGAATCAATTAGTATATGTGAAAGATTTGAATTGATTAAGTCATTAAAAACCATCCGATTCAAGCTCAAATATGAAAAATCTACCAAATATGCCGAAAAATGTCACTTTTCAGATAGTTTTTGTCAAAAATGAAAGTGGCCGCTTCATGGCCGTGTTCATCCTCAACCTTTACATATGTTATGTATTATCATAAAATACAACTTACATTTCAATATTGAGGATGAACACGAATGCGGCCACTTTCGTTTTACACGAAAACCGTCTAAAATTTAACTAAAATGCTAGAATTGTGAAGATTTTAGTAATGTAGCATGACTTTATGGTGCTGGTACCCGATATATGTGCATCGTACTGTCAAACACAGCCCATATTTATGTAGCAGAAGCATTTTACTGTCCAATAAATAACTAAAAGTTTATATTTTAACAATTTTGTAAAACTGCTATATTTTGGGGCCAAAAAGGGGTCTTACTGGACCTACTCCTTTAATACAGCAATGACAGCAATTGAAAGATTCAAATTGGAGATAAAATTGGTTAACAGATAATCTTTAGAAACCAAATGCAAATGTATCAAGATTAGGTTAGAAAGAAACGAAATCCATATACATTTTTAGGATCAGTAAATATAAAATCCTAGTCACTCAATGCTACTACAAGAAAAGTTTCATTCAACTGATCTAAGATGATGACCCAATTTGAGTTTCAGATCCCCCCCCCTTTTTTCTTGGAAAATTTTTGATATATAGGAATCACTGAAGCATGACCGGAGCGGGCCCCCTTTTAGGCAGTCAGTGAGCCCCCTCTTATAAAAATTTCTGGTTCTGCCACTGAGGTGTACACATCCACCTGAATATGACACCCTAACCAGATACAGAGAATAACAACATCGAACTATGAGTTGATTTGGTACACCTAGCATTTTGCATAAAATCATTAATGTGCAACAACAAAATTTACCAATTCTGGCAAACAAACAATAAATCATTCAAGGGCTGATCATTGAGTCTCCTCGTGGGTTTATATTTTAAATACGACTGCTAAAAAAATTGCGGTCTTATATTGGTATCAGGTAGTTGTTGTCCAAAACATTTTTTTCAGACAAAAACTTTATTAAAAGTAAATAGAAATATATGAAATTGTAACACAAGGATCATGACCACAAAAGCAAGGTTGGGATTTATTTTGGGGTATATAGTTCCAACAGTTTAGGAATTATGGGCCCAGAAGAGGCATTTTTCTAGTTTTCAGAAAATAACTTATAGAATGGTATATGGATCTCTCTGAAATAATACCAACAGTTTCTACACCACAAAGGGATGGTAAAAATTAGCTTTTGGGGATAATGTCTCAAATTGTCTAGGAATTAGGGGGAAAATAAGGGTGTCCTGGTTAATGGACAACAAAACATAATTAAAGGGAGGTAATTCAAAAATATTGTCAATTACCTCCCTTACACTGTTATTAAATTATGTATAAAGAAATGTTGTATTGTCTTGAGGTGAATAGCTGTCAATTTATTTTTAGAAGTTACTATTTTAAAAATGCTGATGAAGGTACCTATAAATTGCTTTGCCGCGCACAGCTGGATACAACCACAAAGGTTCAACCCTGAAAAGTTAAGGCAAAAATAAACACAATATCCACACTTGATACAGGTCTGAATTTGGATCGTAATTAAATATTTGACACACATTAGGTTTCTGACACAGAATAACTGTAGTACAAGAACTTGAACTGGTTATGTGATTTTAATTTATATTCATTTTTTTGCTTTTTTTTGCTACACACGATGCTGTTGCAAATTGACCCCCCCCCCCCCCCAAAAAAAAAAATATCTAAAATTGTTCCCACCTCACCCCATTTTTTTTTCAACTTGCACCTCGCTTCCCCCCCCCCCCCCCCCCCCCCCCCTTTTTTTTTAAAATCTTTCCCTGGTCATAACCTTAACTTAAATTTCCAATGGAGTTTGCAACCATAATAACCTATTGAAATACATAATCATTGGTTGTTGTAAAAGTGATTATTTGATTACCAGACAAATATTTCATGATTATTTGATAATCTAGGACTGTAATTTTGATTATTTTACTTTTTTGTTCCAAAACAATAATCAATGATTATGTGATTATATTGGCAAAACAATTGTGATTATGTGATCACTTGGACAACCCAATGAGGGGACTCAGGGCTATAACTGAAGGTGTGGACAGATGATTTCTGACATAATACTTATTGCTAATAATTTTTGTTGCAGTAAAAAATATAATGGTTTTTCCTCAAAAAATGAATAATATGTGTTTTTTTATCTTCTTTGATATGCTGGTGACAGTTTTAAGCTCTTTGGTCCGATTAATTTCTATTTGACACATTCCCTATTTCCATTCTCTCCTCTATATAGGAGGTTACTGTAAAATAAAGATAATATATCCTCTTGAAATAAGATCTTTACAAGTACAGCCTGTAATTGAATGAATTTAGTTGAATTTAAACTCATATATTCACATGCTATTCAGTCAAAAATCTGAAGTCACAACATTTTAGTGTGTCTTCTCTTGTAGGTTTTGACCACTGCCAACTAAGGCAGAAAAAATTAATACAATACAGATTTCAATTTAATATTTATTAATAGACACAAATCTGTTCTTATGAATACATTAATTTATGAAAAAAACTTCTGATTTGATCAGACATAACTATAATCTAAACAATACAATGAAGGTAGTATAATAATAAATTGGTCGCAACAGGAAATATACAATTTTTTTGAAATAATGTTATACAAAAAGTCATTGATGCAATTATATTTTGAACTGGTATAATCCAAAGCAAGATGTTAAAGGTGTAAATAAAACATTTATTATTGTCCTAACATTCTTGGTTAAGACTGTTCACATGCTATTTCTTAGAGGCGAAAGAAAAGTTGATCTAAGATATAGACTATGATCATTTAGTTTTAAAATTTCTTCAACCAAGAAGATTTTGAAATATTTGCAGATGATAATCAAACAGCACTTGTTTTTTAAGTATATGTCTTTCCATCACTTAAGTTTGCCAACATAAAATCTCCTAAAGTTTGCTTAGCACTAGAACAAACTTGGGAGAATTACTTCACAAAGGTTGTACAATTTTCCTCTTTCAATTTAATTTTATTTTGTTGCACTGAAAATATTTTTCTGGTGTACTGCAAACAAGCAATGTTTAATATGTACAATGTTAAATCTTGTGAACTTTTTTTTTAAAGATCAATTCTCATATTTTATTTGTAAAGGATCTTAATTGAAGGAAGAAGAGAAAAAAAAGTCAGATACAAATATTTACAGAAGACATACATAAATGATCATAACTTCAAGAAAACATTGAACATATAAATATTTAGCACTCTATGATATATATAATGATTTAAAAGGAATAATTTTTAAGGAAAGTTAATATCACATTTATAGCCTACATACTACATAATAGTAAATTAATAGCTATTAAAAATACAATAGGATCATCATTATAATAACTTAAAATTGCATATTAAGTTTTGATAGTATATACAACTTAAAAAAATATCATTCATATAATAATATAAAACTTAAGGAGATGTGATTCAACTGCCATAAAAGGACAATGATTTGAACAAATTTAGTTTAGTTGCCTAAATAGTTTCAATGAAACCGCATTGCAAAACATGTCAAACCAAATCCACACCAAAACTAAACTGATTTTGTTCGACAATTAAGACCATTGAATCCGTCCAAGCTAATTATAGTGTTCAAATCAACTGATTCAACTTTTGTCCATCTTTGAATCAGTCAAACAAGCCAATACAAATTTAAGGGCATACAATACAGTTACAGGGGAGATAATCACATTGCTAATGTAAATTTTAGTTCTCTCACAAATCCTTTTAAACAAAAAAGTTAGGTATGTTTGTCCAAAGAATAGAAATTTCTAAGAAACTGAAAGGTTTAGCAAATGTCTAAAATTTCAACCCCATTTATCTATACAAGTAGCATGTAAAGCTATATTTTTTATTACTTATTTGAATTGAATAGGTAAATAATAGCTTGTTTGCAAATTGCAGTCAAAGATCATCAAGGTTTTAAAACTATATTGTATGCCCTTAACACAAAATAAATTATACATCACAGATTTGCACTAACAAAAGCCTGAATTATATATATATCAATTACTGAATTTACCATACTGTAAAGAATGCTGATACATGTATTGATACCAAAGTGGTGCCTTTTCTATCATAAAAAAAACAATAAATTATCTGAAGTGTACTAAACTATTTAATTCATTAAAAGAAATAAACTTGAACCTTTAATGAACAGCATATAATAACGGCTATTCCATAAAATGTATGTGGAAGGGAAGGGTAGGAAGGGACTTTCAAGATATCCCTAAAACCAAACAACATTTTGCAGATAACTTTGCATAACAGTAAAAGACGTCTAGCATACTGCAAAAGACCCATGACCAACATTTAATAATTAAACTTCCCTTCCTACCCTCCCCCACACATTTTAATGGAATAGTCCTAAGTTTTACATCTACATTTGTCTCTTATCATTTGTTCATTTAATTTATCAAAAGAAAATTATAGCCTAATAATAAATATCATACATACATATGTTATAATGCCCAATAATGATATAAAACAAATAAGACAACAAAAACACTATGAGACAGCAACAAGTAACCATAACTTGACACAAATATCCGGTTAAGCTTGTTGAAATATAATCCGTTAAACAATCTTGATACATACTTTTTGAATGAAAAAATTAAATAAATAGCTGTGCCACAAGCACATAATACACCCTTATTGTACTTATCAAAATAGTTGCAAAAATAATATTTTTTTAGAGGGAATCTTAATTGGCTCTGTAGAAAAACAGAAGAAAATTATTTCCTATTTAAAAAGAAAACACTATATTTTGGATAAAAATAATTTATTGGCACAGAGTAATGTCCCATCTGTATGTTATTTTGATGTACAATGTACTTGTAATTACAGTATAATGCAAATTGGACACACTGTATGACTACCTGTGTTCATGATGTAGTCTTTTTTGTAGATCTTGTCCAGCTGATCACTTTGCAAGTTTAAAGTTTCTATTTATCTATTATAGTTTTCAAGTCAATAAGTAAACACACACAAAAACATGATAAAAAAATTATCAATTGACATTTACTGTGTACAATGGATTCTTTTAATCTGACCTAAATGAAAAATGAAACAAAAACAAAACAAACAACTTCATTGGAGACTGAAAAAAATACTTAACAATTGGTATATTCATGCAAGTTAGAATGAGGAATATAGGGAAAATAGTATATGCATCATACACTCTGTGACAGGTATTTGAAATTTAATATGCAATATATTTAAATATTTACCTCAAGCATATTAATACATTAAAAAAGATAAAAACAATACTCTCAATCTTTAAGAATGTTAGAACATTAATCCCAAAAAAAACCAATGTATGAAAATTCCTGTTTAATTAACAGGATGCATGTGGTAAAATAACAAAATGCAAAATATCTAGTAGTATCCTAAGACTTCTTAAAGAATGTCAGTATGGTTAAAATACAAAATCACAAATATTTTAGAATTAATTCAAATAAATGCAATTTAATATAAATGTGGCACCAATAAACTAAATATACAATGAAGGGTTTTTTCTCTATCAGATAAAACTTTCTACTGTGTGATGAAGGTCTGTAAATTTTTTTATGCTTCGCATCACCATAAATGAGATTCATTCTGTGGCATTCTGACCACACCTACACCTCCTCCAAGCCGTCGGTAGTTCATTCCACCACATAATTTCCAGCTGTTTGTTTCAGGATCATAAACTTCAATTGTTTTTAAGTATGTTGTACCATCAAATCCTCCAATAGCCATAAGCTGCCCATTTACTACTGCTAAACCAACCTGTATAACCCATAGATTAGTTATAAATAAAGAACTTAAAGCGCAGAATCACATCTGGGAAAATATTCTAATTTATATAACTGTGCATATTTTAAAGGTATTGATGATCCTTTAATAAAACCAATTAATCTAAATAACAAATCATATAAAATTGGCTCTGTTCTTCTAAGATTTATATGAGCCAAAAATTTCATTCAGGTTCTAGAGTGAATTTAGATCTTCTTTTCAATGGGTAAAGGAAATAAAATGGTTGATCTTCACATGACCAAAATTGTCTCCCATTTATATTATGCATCAAACATTTCTCACAAGACCTTTCACTGACTATACAAATATATTTCACTATTTTTTACATAAAAATGCCAAAATTAGTTTGACTTTTTTTAACACGAGTTTGTGAATTTAATGTGTTTGGATTTTCAAATTTTCAGATGAAGCCGAAAGTCATAATAAAATAATAGCATATTTTCATAACACAGTGCTTGTAAAATGCGCTGAAATTTTAAAATAAGTTGATCAGTTCAAATAATTCATTTCAAGCTGCATCTTGAAAAAGTGTTAAGCACCTTAGTATTAAGAAAGGCAAAGTCTCTAGCATAAAGATTGTTTTTATGAAATGAGAATGATAGCTTGTCCTTGTCCTTTATAACATATGGAAACATCTATTTTCCTTAATTTTCTTAACACTGTAACTTGTGTGTTACTGTCTTGAAGTTATATTTTATAATAAAATTTATCCTAAATATCTTTTATTCCTTTTTAAATATTAACCTACCCCACTTCTTCTAGAGGTCATAGCAACAACAGGTTGCCATGTATTAGAATGTGGATTATATCTTTCAGCACTGCTCAATTCTGTGGTATCATCCCTGCCTCCAACAGCATATATCATGTTATTATACACTGCTACACCTAGGTGTTTACGTCTTGTCCCCATGGGAGCAACAGGTGTCCAACGATTGGTTCTTGGATCATAACGTTCAACTGTAAAATATCGATAAACTTTTGTTATATATTTTAAATGATGTTAACTTTTTTACTACAGCATTGCTTTTAAAAACAAAAAACAAAGTCTTTATAACTGGTACCAAGATATAAGTAGTTTAAATTTATTGGTTTCATTAAATCTCAGATTCTATTGTTTTATCATAAATAATTTATGACGGGTTCCATTGAACCCTGTGTCTCTGAAAGGAAGTCCAGAGTGCTTAATTATATACAAGAATAAATGCTATCTAAACTTAATGGCAACCAAAGCCACACATGTACTTAAATATATGTATGTATTTGATAACAAACCTGTATTTAGAGGTGATGTACCATCACTTCCTCCTACAGCATAAAGGTAGCCCATCAATACAGCTACACCTACTCCTAATCTTCTCGTACTCATTGAGGCTACCTTAGCCCATTTATTTAATTGAGGGTCATATCTGCAAGAAAAGCCATAAAATTATGTTACACAATGCTTAATTTTTTAGACAAAACGTAAATCAAACTATTCCACATTACCTTCCTACAAGAGGTGCATTACGTTTGCACGCATTACCATTACATTTGCGCTAAAAATCATTACGTTTGCGTGCAGCTTTTGATAACATTTGCGTGCAGCTTTTGGTTACATTTGAGCGCATTTATTTGACAGGTAAACTCAGGTAAATACCGGTAATATCACTTATTTATTTATAAATTTGTTCAGTTATTTTAAAGTACAAGTACCCCTTCCTTCAGTCAAAGTCCTCTGCGCACCAACGAGGAGATGGAACTGGGATTTCGAACAGGATAAGTCCGTTTTATTATGCACAAGCACTTAAAAATGTACAATTGAAAATTTTGAAATGTTAAAACAGCTAATCTAAAAAGTAAAAGTAAAAGCACTGATAGTACATGGCGTTTCATATTGGTAGGTGTAGAAAATTTGAAGCCAATTGCTTTGAGAAATGAAAGTCTATTAATTTCTTAAACCTAATACTTTCTGAATTGCTCCATCAAATATTCTGAAATATTCACAATAAAGTTACATGTATGTCTTAGTCTCCAACAGGATTTATCATGAGCATGTTTTATTTTGATTTAGAATTTAATATGAACAATATGGAAAGTAAAATATTTTCAAAATTAATAATCTATAGTCTTTTGTTATGAAAATTACAAATTAAAGTATAATTTAAATTTTTATATATTTGTTTTTATATTACCTTTTTTACCTGTAAAATAAATGTGTGCAAATGTAATCAAAAGCTGCGCGCAAATGTAAAAACATTTTAATCCCCAAATGAGTGCAAATGTAATGTTCCCCCTACAAGCAGCTCTGTCTTTGGTGCTTTTCATACAATAGTTCTATCAAATGTGTAATTCAATTTGTTTATGGCAGTTTATCATTTGGATTGTATTTACACACAAAATGATTTTTAAAGAAGAGCATAATCAGTAAGCACATATTTGATTTGACTTTAGCATTCATTTATTTAACAAGAATTGTAACAATGTTCCATAAATGAAATATATTGACTTATTTTTTTGCGAAAACTTTGTACTTTATTTAAGAATTGAATGCTTCTTTTTGTAAATTTATTGGGGTGTAAAAGCGTTGACCGAAGTACATTTTGTATGAAGCGCGGAAGCGCTTCATTCTAAAAATGTACGCACGGTCAACGCTTTTACAACCCTATAAAGTTACAAAAAGAAGCATTCAATACTTATAATTACATTTTTAGCTATGATTATGAAAACACGAATTTTATATATTTTATTATTTAATTCACCTGTGCACTTTATTGTTGGAGCACGTGTTATCATGAATGAAAAGTTGTATTGAGAAATGCAACTGCTTACGGAATAACACGTGATGTGCAGTTAGCCAATCAGAATAAAGTATCATAATGAAACATACATCTAATGTAATTATTAGAAAATATGTTTCTATATCTTTTTTTTGGATTGAAAAGTATTTAATGCACTGTATATTGTTTATATGAGTAACAGAACTTAGTTTCACTGTTGAATATGATTTATAATTTATGTATTTGCAGAAAATTGTATTGTATACGTTGTATTAAATGTAATTAAAGAAATTGATCTGATACTCATACTTGACTTTGTTTATTTATTTACTCTGTGGACCAAACAGACACTGACATATATTGCATATTCTAATTGTAAACTTTACTGAATTCATAATGTGTAAATGGTATAGTCAATATACCTTTCAACAAAATTGAGACATGATACCCCATCCTGACCCCCAACAGCATACATATATCCATCTAACACTGCCACACCCCACACTTGTTCTACAGGAACTGGTAGGAGCTACCTCACCACTCCACTGATTTGTCTGGGGATCAAATCTGAAAGAAGAATCAACATATACTGCTATTGAAAGTGACTAAATATTATAATCTATTAGTTTATAACCCAACCTACAAATGTATAGACAGATATAACCAATATGATAGAATGCAGTGCTTATTCAACTAAAATTCTTGAAGATAAGATGTAAATTAATATTGATACCCCCCCTTCCCACCAATGTTAATGGACAATCAATTATTTTGCTGATTCCTGTCCACCACCACTAGCTCCACACCTGAACTGATCAAACATGTGATCCCCTATAGAATCATTATACATCAGCATCAGGGTGTAGCTCATTTACAAATAAAAGAGAAGTAGACATTTGCATACCAGCTGTTTCTTTGCTTTGATTGACAGTGTGGCAATTACCTTTCAATGCTATTTAAATATGACTGGCCATCATGTCCTCCAACTGCATACAATAGATCATTTAGAACAGTTACTCCCACTCCACATCTCCGTTTACTCATTGGTGCAACCATCCGCCATTCATTTGTTTGAGGATCATAACGTTCAACACTTGAAATTGCATCACCACTGCACCAACCTCCAACTAAAAATGCATCAAGAATTGTTTTAGAAAAAAGTAAGTGACTGTCAAATTATTAAACATAGAATTATCAAAATGTATGAATATACAAAAGGAGAATTTTCTAAAAAATTGCAATAAATCCATACTGTCATGTACCGGGTATTTTACATTTAAGAGTGCTACAACTCTGTACAGTTGTGAATAAATTCAATTAATTATATAATACATTGCCCCTTACATTTTTTAATATGTACTGTAAAGAACAAATACAAATCTTTCAAGAAATGACTGTCAAATTGACAGCAAACAGGATTTTCTGTTTTTTTAAGTCACTTTCAGGCTTGTTCAACCTGCCATGGTCTGAACCAATTTTTCAATCTTCCAAGGACCATAACTCATTAACTGTTAAAGCGAAAATGTTAACCACAAACCAAATTATACCTGCAAAGAGTACTTCTCCACATCTAATTGGTTTTCTTGGTCTTGTTCTTGGTCCTTGCATCAATGGCCTTTCTTGTGGTAATAATAGATAATTTTTGGCTTCATCAACAAGATCTCGACAGGATTCATCACTCTTTATTAAAATGTCTGAACCAACTGTTCCAACTAAAAACTTTGGGCTCATAAGGGGTAATCTAACATGTTGTGTGACCTGTAAGACAAATGTTAGTTTAAATCATGGAATTCTGACATTTCACCTTATTAGTAATTAGTTATCTTATAGTGGGCAATTTTCGCGGGGTATAAATTTTCATGGATAGAAAAAAATCGCCAAAATAAATTCCACCAATTTAAAAGTGCACATGCAAAGGTATTGATAAAAATTTTGAATTCGCCAAAATGTTAACTGCATAAATGTTTTGTATACCTTATTCAATTAATACTCATTATCATATACTTTGTATAAAAATCACAAAATTTACACTAAAAAAGAAAAACAGCTATAGGGTACTTGTCATAATAAATGTACACATTAATTTATTAAACTACATATACAGTTCTCTTATGATATAGTGTAATTTGCCAAACTGCAAGAACTTACAGTGGGTAAGTGACATCTTCGTTCCTGTGTGTTGTATTTTACCCACGACATGACAGCATTAAACACTTGTTCCTCTGATCCGACATTTAATTCATCACTAGATATTATATCCACTAACTGGTTCACTGGTAAAAGCATGAATTCTTCACTTTCCATTACCTGTAATCAAGCAGATATATACATCACAAAATTATATGTACATATACATTTGTCTGAAGTATTTTTAATCAAATAAAACTTGATATCTAGAGTTAAAACTTCAATGTATTAGTCCACGAAAAAAAAACATACATGTTTTGCTTGTGTCGGCTCTTAACACTAAAAATTTGAGACCAGCCCTTTATCATCTATAACTACATGTATCTTCACAAGTTGCCTTCATATTAGAACAGTGGAGGATTACTTATATATTTAATGCTACATGTAGTTTAATCCTAATGTTTTCAGGATATTTATAAACGATTTTGAATCGAATTGATCACATAGTCCTGTTGGTTAGAAAATTTGTTTTAATAAAGAGCAGTACTTTACCTCTTGAAAATTATGTTGGGTAAATTTATCCGCTATCCGTAACAAATCTCTACATGCATGTGTATCAGCAAATGCTCTTATACCAAGACAATTTGATGGATCTAATTGTCTCTTAAGAAATTCACAACAAACATCTTGTATTTCAGCAAGCTGTAATAAACAAGCTGCTGGCAATAGTGTTTGTACATTACTTTCTTCCACTGTTATGTTGGATGTGTAACAAAAGTCAATGAGAAGTTCCATAGCAGCCTCATCAATGTCTCTAATTGTCACTTCAGTCTGTCTACTCTCTGCCAGTTCACCTGTAAACATGGCATGAAAATATGGACTGCATGCAGAAAGTATCACACGATGAGCAAAAATTTTCCTTTGACCAACAATAAGGACAACATCACATAGTTCTCTGTGTTTCCTTAAGACATTAATTGATTCTAATGTATGTCTTGGATGTTTATCTGATGTGTAGGCAAGTCTGGCAGGAGAAGCAGCTCTCTCCATTTTGTTGTTCATCTGATTAATGATGCTAGTCCTACTTTACAGAAAATTATCGTTTGGCATTCCTTTCTGAAATGAAAATGTAGCAAAAGTAAAATACAATATCAGACTTGTAAGTCTAAATTGAAAACAATGTTCAAACCTATGGTTGTGTTGGATAAAAACAAACTACATAAATTTGAAATATATGAGCCAAATAGCAAAGTCTTTCGCTCACATATTTCAAATTGATGCAGGCAATAAAAAATCATACATACATGTATCATTTAAGTTTTTGATTGCAATATTTGATAACATACATTTGTACATTAATAAGATATGCATAGACAGGAAATACAAATAATTTGTTATTTTAAGAGGCATGAAAATTTCACCTTTAAAAAATAGCTTAAATTAAAATTTCTTGCACAAGCAGCATATAGACAAACAAGCAAATTTCTTTCAGTTAAAACAGCACCAACAGTTGTTTTCCCCAAAAAAAATTCCTTAAAAATGTAAATCAGTTAGATTTGCTTTTTTCCATGTAGCTGTAAATATACAAATGGTTACAAATGTATCTAGATTAATAAATTGCAATCTAATAGACCCCTTTTGAGTTTGTCCATCACTGGAAAAAATTCGTCAATTATGCACGCCTTATGACATCATTAACCATATTGAGGGGATCACCTGTATCCCTGCCAGTGTTTTCCCAAGAAATTTTGGATAGCATCATATTTGGCGTACAAAAATAAATTTTATTTTTTCAATGTTTTTTATTGCGTCGTTGCAATGATCTATTTCCTTTATGTTATATACGTTATTGTTTATTACAAAATGTATAATATTGTTTAAAATTGAGAATGGAAAATTTGTATGCTATGGGCCCTTATTTGGTGAATAAAATATTATATTCCAACCTATTCTTTGAGTCTATATTGTTGAATTCATGACTGAGAATACAATTAAACTATAACCATGATAACAGTATTTTCAGTTTATGTTTTCTATATTCATTTATAGTTCCAGAATTATTACTTTCCTCTTGTGCCAAATAAAAATATATATGTGGTTCCAGTTACCCTACAAAAATGTACCTACTCAGCTAAATGAATGAATGGTTTATTATAGTGCAACTTGTATAGGTACAATTGCACTAAATACGTAGGAAAAAACACTGTTTCTTATAAAAAAAACAAAAAAAGAGAAAGTATCATTTAGCAATAAAATTTAAATTAAAAAACTTTTTCTTTATCATGTCTATGAAATATATTGGTTCATCGTACTGAATGAATTAGTCCCAGTTGTTTCTTTTTATCAAAATGATATATATTTTAAACAAAGTTATCTAACAAATAGTCTCTTATTGCTTAGTTTTCTTTTTAGGTATCATTGTTTTCTGTCTACTGTGCCATTTGTGCATATGTAATTATTATCATAAATACGGATTTTTGTCATATCTGGTCAGGTTCCAATCAGTAGTTTACACTAAAATATCTAATGGCCACTGAAAGCAATGAAAAATATGAAAATAAACAATGTTTGACTTGAGATTGGGAATGAATTTGACGTTTTTAATGCATAAAATGAATGAAACATAAACTAAAGCCAATTATAATCACTTTCTAAAGAAAGTACAAAACTTATTAAGCTCAAAATCAAAATTTTTACTCTCGATTTACAAAAAGAAATAGGAAGAGATAGAAAGTAATACTTATATTTTGAAAGTCATAAAAAGTTTGACTCAACCTCTTTTTAAAAGAGAACCAGGTGCTCCGCAGGGTGCAGCTTTATACAAGCGCAGAAGTCGAACCCTGAACAGTACGGACAAGTATGGACACAACATTCAAGCTTGATACAGCTTTGAATTTGGATTGCAATCAAGTTTTTGACATAATATGAGTTTCTGACACAAAACAAATGTCAAGATCTTACAAATCTATTGCGCAATATTGTGCAATTAAAGATTTCTTCTTTTAACTTTTCAAAAATTTGAAATTTGAGAAATTTGAAAGAAAAAAAAATTGAGAACAACTACCACCCCCCTTTTTTTTTGCAATTAGTCTAAAACCTGACATTTTTTTATACATAATAAACAAATAGTGTAAGGGAGGTAAATCCGAACATACCCAACATTGTATGTTAAATGTTTTAGAATTACCTTCCATACAATGCTTTTAAATTGTCTTAATTGTCCATTGACCAGAAATACTTACTTTTTTCCCCTTTTTTGCCCCTAATTCCGAAACATTCTGAGCCATTACCTCCCAAAGTCAATACTTATCATCCCTCTATGGTATGGAAACTTGTGGTTTAATTTCAGAGAGATTCATACACTTAAACATAAGTTATTGTTTGAAAACTACAAAAATGATTATTTTGGGCCCCCTTTTTGGCCCCCAATTCCTAACTATTGGAACCATAACCCCTAAAATCAATCCCAACCTTCAGTCAGTGGTATGGAACCTTCATGTAAAAAGTTATAGAGATCCATACACTTAAACACAAGTTATTGTCTGTAAACTAGAAAAATGCTTCTTTTTGGCCCTTTTTTTGGCCACTTAATTCCTACATATTAGGGAAAATTAACCCCAAACTGTATTCCAGCCTTCTTTGTGTTATAGGGAAAATTGTGGCACAATGTCAGAGAGATCCATACAGTTACACACAAGTTATTGTCTTGAAACTAGAAAAATGCTTGTTTTTGGCCCCTTCTTGGCCCTCAATTCCAAGACTGTTTGCCCAATTACCCCTTAAAATAAATCCCAACCTTCTACTTATGTTATTAAACATTGTGATACAATTTCAAAACAATTGAAATACTAATACACAACTATTTGTCCTGAAACTAGATAAATGCTGTTTTTGGCCCCTTTTGGCCCCTAATTCCTAAACCTTTGGGACAATAACCCCCAAAATCAATCCCATGCATCCTTTTGTGGTTATAAACATTGTGTTAAAATTTTATTAATTTCTTTTCACTTATTCAAAATTTATCATCCGGAAACAATCATTCTTTGGATGATGCTGACGACGATGTGATACCAATATACGACCAAATTTTTTTTGATTTTTTGCAGTTGTATACAAATTGTTTGTTTCTTTGAATTTTCATTTTGCAAACATAAATTTCGATTTTTTTTTTTATTTTCTGATTACATTTTCTCCTTATTGAAATTTGTGATTGCACACCACGTGGTATTAATCATGTCACAAGTGACAGCTTGGGGTATTCGTATCCAAACATTTATCACCCAAAGGGCAATAAACACCTATTTAATCACTCTGAATTGCCTCTTTGTCCGACTTGAAGGGATTACAATAAAAGGTGATATATATTTTTTTATGATCATTTTAAAGCGGTAATTAGATGAAAGTTCAAAATTTAGAGCATGGCTTTGCCCGGTACATTTAGAAACGATAAAATAACATCCTGAAAATAATTATATCATCGCGGAAATTATTATAGGGTCACGGGAAGAAAATATAGCATCATTGTACTGCCTTGGGAGAACACTGCTTGCACTATTAACGTTCATCAAGCGTCTTAGTTATCGTCATTGTGCAGGACAAACTAGCAATAATATTTGTTCTGACGGGACTTAATCACAATTCCCTAATGACATAAGTGCTAATTATCAATTATTAGAATACAATTTGCAAAATAATTCCTGCACTACAGCATTATAGTTTTTTCAACCACTTGATCAACATGGGAATGGTAGTGACGACTCAAGGCCCCTAAACGCACTAAAACCAAGTTTGTTTTTTTTGTTTTTTTTTACAGAAATGCATTGACTCAAAAGTGATCTATTTCATACCCTTTTTTGTATTAATTAAGAATGACAAATTAAAGATATCATACAAATTAGGATTTGTAAGAACAAGTTAGAAAATATTATGGGGACGAAGTCCCCTATTACAGTAGAAAATTCAATTAAAAAAAAAAAAAATCGGGAAAATTTCCCGAATTTTTCATTGTACTAATGAACTCAAAATCGTTTAATTTTTTTGTCGCGTTTTTGAATTTCCGGATCTGCGCAGAAATCTACAATGTACTTCCTTTTCCGGTCTCGTTTGTATGAAACTTTGAGTAAAACTTTGAGTAAAATATATATCTCAGTCTCGTATAAAATAGGCAGGAATACAATTCCAATTTTATTTTCAATAATTCCTCGATATGAAAAAAACGTTACCTGATGATAGCGTTTCTTTGCATATGACGTCATAACTTAAATAACTTCACAACTAAAATCCCTAACAACAGAACCAAAATCGGAAAAGTGACGGTATTTCCGTTTCTTTTTTTTAACAAATATTTAAGTTACAAAAAAATAATTCATACAGACTTCGTCCCCATTTACAGGTAATGCCTGCCTCATATTATAACTCCATATTTACTCTGCAAAATCATCATGTGTCAAATGGGAGAAGTTTATGTTGTGTATATAGACCCCCCTATATATGTCTCTGATGTACCCATTCTATGCCCCTAGTCAAGTAAGTAAACTGGTCTAATCCTCAATATTCATAATATTTATGTTTAAAGTTTAAATATTTGTTTATGTTGCTTCCATTCTGCTTTTATTCAGTTTCGGTTTCATCAAGCTGATTAATTAACTAACACAATTTAGCTGATCAACTACAACTTACAAATATAAAATTTATCCTGGAGTTTTTAAGAATCTTCCTGTCTTTTTAAATATTATTTTGATTAATATTTGTTTAAACTTCCTCTGTAAAAATTATCCCGACCCAAATAAATAAGATTTCACGATTCTACTGATGAATTTGAAGAAGACGTGTAGTAATCATCATCTGGGTTCGACAAATATTGAACTTAAACAAACCATTTGACTTTCAGTTTAAAATGGAGTTAAAGTAAATCATTTTGTAGGTAAAATATGTGACCATTTGTTGACATTCTTCTGAGCCAAATTTGGAAATAGGAAGTTACGAAATCGTGATATGACACGAACCGACTTCGGTCTATTCGATAGCATCCGGGTTTCTATCGGGATCGATCAACATTAACCAACCAGTTTATGATGTATTTCTAATAAAACATGGGCAATAGTACTACTATGTCCAACAAGGAAGTGCAAATACATTTTCTTAGTTCCATTATAAAACTGAAATTTTAGTGACTATAATGTTTTTTTCATTACCCAGGAAAGGGTGGCTAACCATGAATTCCCTATTTAAAAGCATTGATCGCAAAAAAAAGGGGTGTTCCAACCCCCGGAAGCCTCTCCCCCCCCCTCCTGACAAATTTTCTTATTCAAAACCTATCTCATTCTCAAAACTCACAAGACCAAGCAGTGGCAGTGTAGTTAATGATGGTAACAGTCAGTCGATTTAGATCTGCCCGCTTTGTGTGTTCAGAGGCTGAACAGTCTGGATGTGCAGATTTTACTTGCAAGTCGGACATCCTTTTCGGGAAAATCTTTATTTAGAGGATACAACCAGTGAGACTTTATTGCTTTTGAGCATATGAAAGCTAAAACGTGCACGTGTGACTCATATACATATCTCGGATATTTTAGGATTTTCCGCCGTTTTCTATTTCTTTCGAATTTTGCGGATAAAGTGTGATAATCTGTCTAGCATAAGATAGCAAGTCAGCATTAACATGACTCTTTGTTGGACCTTTTTCTCTTTTAATTGTAAAAGTTCATCTCGGATGATATTGTTAGCATGAGAGGAACCTCGATGTCTTTTCTTCTGTAGTTCAGATTTTGTTGACGGTATCATATTGTAAAGAAAAGTTAGCTTTAATTTTGGTGTTTCCTAGGGATCAAGTGCTCTAGTAAATAAACTTGTTGACTATGTTTGAGATATTTTCAATTGCAAACTTTATATTATGGCAAGGCGTCTGTAATAAAAATAAATAGCGCTGCAGTTTATATGTCTCGCCATTCGGATAAGGGTTGAAATGACGTTGATGCGAAACTGTCGCCGAGAGTAGCGATGCGAAAAACAATTTGGACCATATTTATGCAGAAAATAATAATTGTTTTGGACATTTTCCCTGTATAGATGTGTACTCCCCGAGACTGGTTAGATTTTTGTTTAATTTTAAGATACTCACCAATTCATATAATTCCAACAGAGTTCAATATTCTTCTCGAAACTACCATAATTCAATTCATAAATATTTGATGTAAAAGTTTCAAAACCAATCCTATATTAGACATCTCAACAAACGGACCCATTACATCGGCACTTCTGTATCAGGAAATTCGAGATATAGGAACCGAAGTGACTCATCTTTCCCGGAATTTGAGCCTCTCAAGCAAATAGCGTCCGTCCGTCCGTGTATGCTTTTAGTTTGTTTTAGTTAGCACTCTCGTGTGTATGATTCTTGCCAAATTTTTAATATGAAATTAATATCATCAGCAATGTCTTTGACACATTCGAAATTAAGTCCTGATCAAATATTTTAACCAGTTATACCCCTTGGAAATATAAATTATAATGGAAATCCCGTTGCATTAGCTCTGAAGATTTTTTTTTCTCTCAAGAAATTAATAAAAAAATGTTAGAGAAAAAGTGCCTTTTTTTAGTAATTGCCCCTGTTGTTCCTTGGATTGATAAATTATGTGCAATGCGGGGGACATTGGAACTAATTTTTTTTATTGAAAATGAAATTAATATTTGTACCTAGAAGGATATTTATCAGACCAAGAACGACCACACTCTTTTACAATGTGAGTGTTTATCACATCGTCTTCCATGTCACAGTAAATGATATGAGGATATGGTGGTTTAGTTGTTTGTATATAACGTTGATGCGCCAGATGAAGAAGCCATCGCTCCTTAATTCGTTTTCACATGAAACATGTCCGGGGTGTGCGTATCATCATCCACGGCGCTTGCGGTAGCCGTAATGGCATAAGATAGTTATTTCATATGTGAAACAGTTTTATTAAATCATTACTTTTAAGGCAATTTTATCCAAACACACTGCTTCTGAAATAATTGGACGTCATCCTCATATCCTAACCCTTCTTACATTCGGATACCTCCGAGTTTTGATATCTGCTACGAACACATAATTGTTCATTTTAAAAAAAATTGTCAATATGACGTGGATTCTTCAGCATCTGGGCATACATGCAAGCTACGCCACACGATTACTAGAGTTGTTTTTAGTTTTCCTTATAATGTTAAATGCCTGTCTTTCTTCCTACTTATTTTTTTTTATTTTCTCTAATATTTTTTTTACGACTGAATCTATTCACGAGAGTATGCTATGCAATCGACTATAGTTTAAGTTGCAGACTACATGTTAGTACATTCAGGGATTGTTATGCGGAGTACATTATTTTCAAATGACATTCATATACAGCAGGTGTTTTTATGCGGTCTTCTCACGTAAAGAAAATCAATTGAAAACTTTGAGGGTGATAATTTAGCAAATCATTAACACATTTTCTTTTTAAATATTAGCTATAAATTTAAAGAATCATTCTTTATCTCTACACGTAGACATGGATAAAAGTGGATCTGTATGTAGAATGAATACAACACGAGGAACAAAAAGTCTACAGGACGAATGTCCGCACAATAGCCAAAATCGAAAAGAATGTCATCTGGTAAAAAACTATCCGCAAACAGGAATGGCATCAAACCGACCACTATATGAAAATTTCAAACATGGTTCTCATCTTGAAGACGGTAGAAATAACTCTATCACAACATCCGCACATTCTTTGGACCAGGAAGATCCACTCCCTCGTAACAGTCGGGATGCAGCAGTAGTGCAGTTTTTCCGAGAAACTCTTAAACTTCAAAGGAAATGGATTATTGGAACCATGGAAACTTCAGTAAAAACTGCCACTGAAGATTTCGAGGTTTGTCAATAACATTAAGTGCCATTCTGTAATGTTAGCATTAACACTAAGGCTAGCATTCCTTCCACTTAATAAAGAAAGACACACATAGAACAGATACATATTGATGGGCGACTTCAATTTTCCTGAATATTATTAAAACTGGAAAAACGAAACACTCGAATCATCAACTTTAATAATATCGTACAAATATCTATCATAACGAGCGAGCACAACATCAATAAAGTGGAAACCGAAACCATAAAAGAAAACAACATTCTAGATTTGTACTACCAGCAACCAAAATCTAATATTATGCCAGTAACAGAAAATAGAAGTGAAACCAGAACTAATTATACGAGGTTCTGGATAGGGGGACCTTCATTTCTTTATTCTTTAGTTTGAAAATAAATAAATTCGGAATTATTTCTATTACGTCAGACCAATTCCAAGATTATAAATCATATTATCTTTAGATGTGTTATAAACTATCTGGATGGAAATAACTCCTTCCATCAAACCAGTATTGATCAAGTGATAAACACTCCCGTATACAACTTGAACACCACTGAAAACCTAGCAAAAGTAAGAAATCAGATATTGGATTTCAGTTCTGAAATTGATAGCGTGTCTGACCGCTAACATAACGATATTGAACAAGAATGTGTCCTCAGTACACGAATGCCCCACTCGCACTATCATTTTCTATGTTCAGTGGACCGTGAAATTGGGGTAAAATCTCTAATTTGGCATTAAAATTAGAAAGATCATATCATAGGGAACATGTGTACCAAGATTGAAGTCGATTGGACTTCAACTTCATCAAAAACTACCTCGACCAAAAACTTTAACCTGAAGCGGGACAGACGGACGGACGAACGGACGGACGGACGAACGAACGGACAGACGGACGGACGGACGCACAGACCAGAAAACATAATGCCCCTCTACTATCGTAGGTGGGGCATAAAAATACATGTAGTAATTCGGGAAGACAGCAGTGGCCCCAAACAGAAAATAGTCAGTACTATTAGATGAGTGTAAATCTCAATCTGCAACAATGTAATCAGGCAAATGTCAGTTCACCATGACCTAATTTGTTTTTGTTCTTTTTTTTTTTTATTTTGTTCACTATTTTATCAGACACTTTGTTTTAGGTAGGGTAGTCTTATTTTGCAAAATTGAATGCACACGATGAAGGTATGTCGGGAATTTGATTTAAGTAAAGGAGTAGATTCAGTAAGACCCCTTTTTGGCCCCAAAATGTAGCAGTTTTACAAAATTGTGAAATTCAAAATGTAAACATTTAGCTATTTATTGGAAAGTAGAATACTTCTGTTACATACATAAGGGCTGATTTTGACACTACAATGCATATTTGGCGGGTTCTAGCATCATTAAGTCATGCTAAATTACTGAAATCTTCATAGTTTTATCATTTGAGCTAAATTTTAGACGGTTTCCGCCTTAAATGGATGTGGCCGCATGTGTGTTCATTCTTTTATACTTAAAAGTAAGTTGTATTTGATGATAATACCTAATATATATAAAGATTGAGGATGAACACGGATGCGGCCACTTTCATTTTTGACAAAAACTATGTGAAAAGTGACATATTATGGCATATTTGATAGATTTATAACATTTAAAAGCTTGAATGTGAGCGTCCTTAATGACTAAATCAGTTCAAATCTTTCACATAAATTAATTGAATCAACTAAAGTAGACACTTAAGTGTTTAAAAAGTGCCAAAAATTTTCATCAGATGAACCTGAAATTTGGGGCCAAAATTGGCCCTTACTGGACCTACTCCTTTTCAACAAAATTATTAATACTGCTGCAAGTCCATTTTTTGCCATATTTATGAATGAATGACTTATTCTCCGAAAAGGATGCGGACCGTTAGAACATTCGTTTGATCGACCTTTAAATGTACTAATAGTTCTTAATGCCTGGAGGTTTGGCTAGCTATTAATGCCTGCATGGAGGTTTGGCTAGCCATTAAATGCATGAGGTTTGGCTTGCCATTTAACCAGGTTCAACCCACCATTTTTTTTTCTTAAAATGTCCTTTATCAAGTCAGGAATATGGCAGTTGTAATCGAATAGTTCTTTTATATGTGTGTTGGCGTTTGTGTTATAGTTTATGTGTTTCTCTCGATTTTGGTTTGTAACCCGATTTATTTTTTTCAAACTGTATTTATGACTTTTGAACTCCAGAATACTACTGTTGCCTTTATTTAATACTAGGGTTAGTTATCGACCTGCTATAATTTTGTTCATTCTGATAATGAAGTACTGTGTCCATATTTTCTGATTATCTTCTCTTGTAGAGAATGTTAAAAGTGGTGAACAGAAATGACAATGCTATTAATCACATGCGGTCGTCTTACACGCACTTGGAAAAATCGTTAAGCCAAGCAGTCCAATGTATGTCAGCAAAGTTAAGTGATTGCAACGGACGCTACATCCAAGCAACCTATGAGACCAAGCAGACTAAACAAAGAGTAGAACAGCTGATGATACTAAATAGCGAAAAGGCCTTGATCACAGACGACAGATTAACGAGATACAATACAGAGGTGATAATTTTAGGGAAAATTTGCAGTTTTTTGTTATTCTCTTGAATATTATCATAGATAGAGATAAACTGTAAACAGCAATAATGTTCAGCAAAGTAAGATCTACAAAAAAGTTAAAATGACCAAAATTGTCAATTGTCCCTTAAGGAGTTAATAAAGACAATTTTACAGAAAATGATCATATTTGCCACATTTGAAAATCTTCTCCAATTTAAGCAAACAAATACAGGTTAGATAATCAAGCTCTTGAGGGCCTCTTGTTATTTTTTAAATAAAAAGTTACCTTTGTTGAAGATACAGTGAGCGACACATGCCTTTTATAGCCTCTGGCTTATGGGTTAATCTGAATAATGATTTGGGCTAAGAATAAGACGATATAAATGCTTATTTTTTCTGAAAAGTACTGATATTCTTCTATGGATAAGGTTTTTGAACTTTGAACTTGAAAAATTAGGAAAATGGAACTTCATATAGGTACATTATAAGACTATATAAAACTGCATCTCCTCCTTAGACCCTTTAATATCATGATTTAATGAAACTGTTTCAAAATGTTTTCCATATATAAAATACAATTTCCTCCTCCGATGATTTTTTTTGGTCAGAAGTATTTTTATTTAATGAATGAATTTATCGAACCATAAAACGGCTTTTCACATTGAATAATCCGCGAAGCGGATTATGTAAAATGTGAAGAGTCAAAAATTAGTTTTATGGTTCAATAAAATCAAAATAAATTATTGCCATTCATTATAAATAAATTTCTATCAAAAATAAGGCTCAAAGAACTATTTATATTATGTATATAACAATAACAACGTACACACATGTTGGCGTATGAATACACAACGTCAGAGTGGGCGTGTCGCTATCAAAATTGAAAATAAAACTTATAATTTTAACCAATCAGAAGACAGTAAAAACACCAAATTTATTTATTTACATTTCTTTTACTCACACATGGATTTTGCAAATTACATTATTTTAATGGTTCACATTTTGTATCCGCAACTCCTCGCAAATAAACTCATCATAGATACCAGGATTAACAAGCCAATTATAACTTTTATTGAATCTTTCTCATAATCTCAAACATACTATGTCGTCATGCGTTCCTATTTAGTTTTTTATGCGAATTATTTAAAATTTGAATTTCCTTACCAAAACATTTTCGTTACATTGCTTTATACCTCTTATAAGTCCAAAAGCTAGTTTTCAAAAGCGCTCTAGTTAAGGAGTTTGTGTTACACCCCAGGGTACCGCGATTTTTTTTTATAGAATTCAACTTCATTATCTTATTGATAAAATATAAGGTGTTATACTGAAAAAAAAAAAAGTGCACAAAAGAGGTTTGAAAACGTCCCTTTCATTGGTCCTCTCATTAATCAATAACGACTAAGTAATTTGTATATACATTTTTTAATATAAAACGATTATAAAAAACAAAAGACTTAAGTATGAGTATAAACATCCAAAACAGATATTAAACTATCATATTTAATGTAACACTAGATTTTTTGTTTTTAAAAAAATGTTTTTTTACATTACAAACAATCCGATTTTTTGGGTTAAAATTAAGGTATATTTTCTCATTTCATAAAGAAATTCGTTATACAATTACCCGTTTTTGGAAATTAAACTTTAGAATTGATAATTATGCAATGTTTAAACCATTTGCAGTATTTAAATATCGTCTAAAATATGAATTATTTAATAAAACTATGTACGTGCGGAAATCATCACATTACCATCTTCGATTCAGTATACAACATTTACAATGTATTCACACATAAGCATTAACAATTTGCAACTGAAAACAAACATTTAATTGTCTATTAATGTTGTTTTTGTGAGACAATTTTTTTTATAAAGTGAATGTGTAACGAAATATTTATGAAAAAATTACAAATTAATGTTAAATTTTTGCGTTCAAAAAAGGTACACTCTATCGAACTCAATAAAGGTGTGCCTGATAATATTTTGTGTTTTAGATATGTAGTGATTGACTTGAGATTGTTAAGTCATTCAATCGACAAACATCGCTTTGAACGTCAAATAGTCAGTTTTGGGATTTGGCCAGACTTTTTACTTTCTCAGGTTTCTTAGAGATACAAAAAAAAATGGCATTGTTGTTTTCCGTTAAAAAAAAAGATTCTGTTAAACGTTGGTTGTTAAATGCACATGAAAGAGCTTCAATATCCTTAAAACTCGAATAAATCGAGACGAAGCTGATGTTTTGAAATTGTGTCAGATACTGAAAAAGTGGCCAAATCCATTTGAAACATCTGAGCAGTTATATGGCTTGTTCTCGGGTTCTGTTGCTTCTTCGGAATTAATGTGTGACCTTCTAAACGCGTATGAAAAGGGAAAATTTGCTTCAGAAATTTTCTTTACTGAACGGCTTATTCAAAAGTCAACCGATGTCTTCAAACCGATCAAAAAGAAAATCCTTACTTACATTTTCAAAAAAGGAAAGAAAAGTCTCCTGCTTGTCATAGCCCAGACAAGACAGTTGGATATGAGAGAGGTTCTCCAGTTTGAATTAGGACCTCTTCCATGGTCTCTTGCAAATTTTGATGGTACACATGTAAAGAATAATAAATCTGTCCTGTGTGGTCTTTTAGAAAAGGGCCATTCCTTAGGAAAGCATGTGGATATTTGATGGCATGCCAGTTATTCAATCCATTACTAGGATACCAAGCACTTTTTCTAATTCGGCAATTGTTATTTCAAAAACCATCCTTTTAGTTTCGAAAAGAGATCCCGCATTGATTTTGTCACTGATTAGTATCCCACAATATCCATAAAAAGATTAGAACGGCAGGTCCTTGGGAGGACAAATCATTACGATAAGTTCTAGACCATCACAATAGTGTTCTTGGCAATGGAAGAAATGTTTGTCAGTTGGGAGAAACAAAGTTGCTCTTTTTGAATTCTTTGTTTCGGAATAGAGTAAACAATCCTATAGATTTACACTTGCGTGTATTGATTTATTTGTATCACATGGAAGTATGTGCCACAAAATATATGTTGAAAATGAAATAGCGTAGAATGGTCTGAGCTTATAATCAAACAGGAAGAAGCCGATACAAAAACGTTTCTTCATGCAAAAATATGCAACTGACAAAGGTTACGATTCCATTGTTATAAAATCTTCTGACACTGATGTGGAAGTATTGGCCTGCTATTTTCATAGTTGCATATCAATTCGCAAATCATGTTAACACTACAAAACAAATGTATATACCCACCTCTGCTCCGAATTTCTCATCCGTATAATGCCATTATTCACCTTCTATTTTCTTTTCAAGTATTAAGATAATTTTATGTGAATATAAAAACGATTAAAGGATTGATATGTTTTTCTATATGCGAAAAGAAATCAAACATAAGTAACACATTTTCATGGAAAATGAGCATATCCAATTTAATTTAGCAGGTGTACGTCAAATACGTTTTTAATCTTAATATATATTCTTCCCTAATTTATCTACAGAATATATTGGAGCTATGTAAACTGAACGATGAGATCGAGTCATTGATTAATTGTATCAAGAAAGAATTATACGCATCGGATGAGAAGAGGAGAATTTACATGGACAGTATAAGAGGTAGAGTTCATACCTCTAACATGTTCACCAGAAATGCCTTACAAGTGTGGAAAAAAGCAGCATTGAAGTCCTTAGCGAGAACAAACCACAGCATCACTACTAAACTGAAGGAAGAGAGAATCACATGGAAGAATGATATGGTAATAAAATACTAAATCAATAGAAATTTCCAATGAAATGACATTACTCTATACATAACCAACGTATCTGAATGTATCGCGGCCGATTTCGTTTAATAGTACGAATAAAGGGGGCAAGGATTGTTCGCTCAATACATATTATGTTGGAATATATGTAATTTCAAAATTAGCTCAATCTGCTACTTTCCATCTTTCCATCTTTTATTATTAAATTCTGTAAGATTTTATTGACAACAACCCGTTTATAAGAGAATAATTAGTTCAGTAAATGAATCAAATGTAGCGATCATTACTTTGTTATTTGACCCACATATATTTAGTTTTGAAATGAGGAATATTTTAAACCACTAATGGTATGCAAATGAGACAACTTTCCACCCGAGATCAAATTACGAAGAAGTTAGCTACTATATAGGTCTATGTTTGCATTATTAAAGCAAATGGTTGTTTCAAAAGATAAATATCCTTTTTTTAACCATACAACTTAGGCCAATAACACCATTTATTTATAAAATAAAAGCAAACGCATTTGAGGAAAAAGAGAATAAGAAAAACGATATTTTCCTTGTCTTATCTATTATGATTTTAATCATAGGTCTGTTCAATTTTCCTTTGGTCTTTTAATCAAAGATGAATATATGAACTAGTCCATTACTTCATTCGATACATCAACTACATAAGTTTCCTGAGGTTTCCTTACAAACAACGGTATATTGCCGGGTCTTTCAAGTGCTGCACGAAACCTCTCTAAATTATTAACATTATTTTTTATCAGCAATCTAAGTCGTGAATTAAAGTTCTTGTGAAACTAACTATTCTAGAAATGACGTAAATCAGATGTGGATACTAAAGAATTCCAAAGATCTTTTTGAGTACATACATTCTAAGACTCTTTCATCTTGCAGTAGTATTACAACAGTTGTCCTTTCTACTCTGTACACTAGTATTCCCCATTCCAAAATAAAAGACAAATTAGAAGAGTTAGTCCTTCTTTGTTTCATAAAAAGAATGACTAACGTAGATACAAGTATCTTG
Source organism: Mytilus edulis (assembly GCA_019925275.1). Classification (NCBI taxonomy): domain Eukaryota; kingdom Metazoa; phylum Mollusca; class Bivalvia; order Mytilida; family Mytilidae; genus Mytilus; species Mytilus edulis. The sequence goes on from CM034353.1 coordinate 47,360,394, forward strand.
TTTTAGAGATTGATAAATCCTACTTTGTAAAAAATCACTCTGATATAATAAAAAAAAAAAAAAAAAAAAAAAAAAAAAAAAAAAAAAAAAACCATATTAGTAACGTTTGGAGGATGTGTTTGTCTACAAATATTCGACATTCTCATGGGAGAACCAACTGGCCTCTCTTTGTGACGACTTGTTCCTGTATCCATATGGGATTGACTTCATAAAGGAACTACAAAGGAAGTTTAAGTTAACTTTTCGCTATCTGCAGATGATGTTCTCTCACTAAATATTTCAAAATGTAATGACTATGTTGAACGCTTCTATCCCATCGAACTTGAGATAAAGGATACAACAGATACAATTAACAATTAAGTCTGCCTCTTATATTGACTTGCATCTAGAAATTAACTATGCAGATTGGATGAAAAACAAAACTTTACGACAAAAGAAATGAATACAGCTTTCCAATGGTTAACTTTCCAATTTAATAAACAACATGCAAGCAGTGTCTTCATACGGAGTATATATCGCCCAGTTGATACGATATTCCTGGACTTGTATTTCCTATTATGATTTTTCAAATATCGTTACTTCAATCCGTCCCCTTTTCGACAAATGAGACCTTCCCAATTAGACTTATTCCCAGGTTTGTATTAACATGAGCAAAAACGACGGTGTCACATTTGGAGCAGGATCTGCTTACCCCGCCGGAGCATCTAAGATTCCTCCCAGGTTTTGGTTTGGTTCGTGTCGCTCAGTCTTTAGTTTTCTATGTTGGTCTTTTTCGTCATGGCTTTGTCAGTTTATTTTCGATTTATGAGTTTGAATGTCCCTTTGGTGTTTTTCGCCTCTCTCTTATTCCAATAAGTCAAATAAATGAACACAATATACAATCACAGATTCAATCTGTATTTTACATAGACAATTATGTAACATGTGTAATGCACACTCGTCTATTGGAAATCAATTGATTTGTATAATCTGTACAAACTGATGTTCACCAAGTTTTTCTCCTGTTTCGATTCATATAGCAAGTTCAAATAATCTGTATATTTACTATCAATCTATGTCATGTATGAACTTCTTTTGTATTCTTGTATCTAACTTTGAAACTTTTAACTCTTATATACCGAACAGGTTTCTTAGATATTCTTGTAGAAATCGACATGTTTAAAGCAGTGAACACTGGGTGCTCAATATTGAGGTAGGACACCACACATAGAGCAAATAATAAGTATTATTGTTTGCTGCTTGCAGGATTAAAATAAAAAAATAACATACTCATACTATAATACTTTGTTTTTGTTTATTTCGTCAAGGATTTTTTAATTCATAATGATATGTACCAAAAATCTATGATTATATTTCCAAACAATTTCTGATATTACTAATAATTATTCCTCTGTGCAGTATCAACTGCTAAATGGAGAATAAAATGTATTGATTAAAATTATTATGTAATATGTGGTTTTAGTCTTCAAACGGAATCAATTAATGTTTTAGTCACAGTATTAATCAATGAAAATGTCTGGCCTGCCCTTTTACGATTTTTAAAAATCAATTATGAATGTTTTATTGAACTTTAGAAAATTCGCCTGGACAAAATTTAAGTTATCATAAATATATACATGTATATCATAAATATATACATGTATATCATAAATATATACATGTATATCATAAATATATACATGTATATCATAAATATACAACGAAATTTGTTTTACATGTACACGTATAAAAATTGCGTTTTTATCAAACGCAATCATAGGTTTGAACGTATTTTTCAAATTGGACTCGTTTATATTTTTTCGTTTGGGCTTGTATCATATTTTCCCTCTGGTTTATATGATCCGTTCATCCTATATTGGCTCTTAAAATTCAAGAGTCTATCTAAAAATGAGGGTACTTTTTATATGGCCTTCCAAATACCGTTTCGATCCCTAACATCACTGAAGAGACATTTATTGTCGAAATCCGGATCTGGTGTACTAAAAAAATATTGACACCTTATGTTTGTGGCATAACATCGTGGCCACAAGTAAAAAAAAATCTGTTTAGTATTAAATTTATATTAAGATCCATTTTGTTACATCTTGTGATCAATTTTATTTGACAATCGCCAATGGCAGTCAGCAGGGTTAAAGAACATCAGTTGTTCGACCTGTTAGTCAAATGCGTTTTGTTTAAATATACTTCTTCGCTTTTTTTTGGTCTTTTGGAAAATGTTATTTGTGCTGTTTTTAGACCTTTCTACAACGAAATTTGTTTTACATGCACACGTATAAAAATTGCGGTTTTTATCCAACGCAATCATAGGTTTGAACGTAGTTTTCAGTTTAGACTCGTTTATAAATATATACATGTATATCATAACAACATTTTACACATGTAAACGATGGCCTTCAAAAATATTGTGAAGAAATATTTATTATGTATATAAACTCAAGCGTTATTAATTAGATGTGGATTCTTGAAAATTCTAAAGATCTACTCCGAACGCTTCTATCACAATCTATACAATTTTCAGTTCAATATATCAAAACATTTGATTTTTCTATTCTTTCATACTATAATCTATGATCTATCACATTTAACAGAGTGTGTTCTGCAAAATATGGGAAAGGAAGATGAAATTATTAGCTAGTAAGGTCATGAAAAATGTAACTACTAGTAAATGAAAACCACACTGAAAATTTGCTTTGTAGTTCGGTATTTGTTATTAAACTTTTTTTTTCACAAACACACCGAAGATGATATCATCAGAATGTTAGACATTTTGATCGGCAACAATTTTTTTGAGTTTGGTGGATTGATATTTCAGCAAACAGTCAGTATTTTAATGGGTACTTATTTACTCTTCAGGCTGACTTGTTTGTACACATTTGAAGCAGAATTCACACAGAATTTTCCCCAAAGACAAAAAGAAAACCAATCTTCCAAATATTAACTATACAATCAGATGTAGTGAAGTACCTTGGTTTTTTTCGTCCTAATCGATTGGCAAAATTTGAACACATCTGAACTACTGTTTCTGCCGCTTTTACCTCAGTTGATATTTCTTGCAATACACAGTGGTGGATGCATCAGGACACTTTGCTTTGGTAGCATTATGAATTTTTTGTAGCAGTTTGTAATATATCGATTCAGCATTCTTGCAATTAGTTTCTGCTATTTTCAATACTTGATTTGCTTTCTGGCTTTTGGTATATCTAGAGAATTTTCGTATTTTGTTTGATATCACCAATAAGTCCATTTAAAGAGCTGTCGTTATCTTATTTTACCTTATTTATGGTATTCTAAATAATTTCCAATTTTGCAGTTACCTCGTTTTCTAGTTATGATAATTAGCATGGTTTCTTTACAGTTTGATTAGTCGATTTATCTGTTGTTAATCAGGGAAATGACTGGTTTTCTGCTTTTGTTTCTTCTTTGCTGTCTTTCTTTATTCTCTCGTCTAGTTCCCCTTTGAATATTGGAAACTATTCTTTACTGTCTCGATTGCCTTGAAATAATACATCTTCCACGGTTGCCGCATGGCCCAAGTAGTGAAACTACTGTATCACTAGCCTGTCAACACTGATATTGTGAGTCCGAATCCATCACATGGCAGGTGCACTCGAGTCCAATCTTTATTGACTAAGATTGTCAGTTGTCTTGTCGAAGGTTGGTGGTTCTCCGAGTACTTGGCTTCTCTTTCAGTAAAAATTGACTGTCATGAAATAGCAGAATAATGATAAAAATGGCGCTTAACACAAATCGACAAAATCAATTAAATCAATCATTAAATTATCCTTTCATAAATCATAGTAAGTAGATTTATTAGGAGTGTGTCTGTTGTTCAATTTACCTGTGCTTTTTTTCTATTATTTTGTAGTATATTCGAACGATTTTGAAAATATGCTTGTGCTCTACAACATTTTGATACTGAACAAACGGTTCTAGTGCGGTCTTGCACAATTGTTTTCTCACTTCAGGACTTGATTAAAGATCAGAACACAAAGGAAATGGACCAACTGGACCGAACGATAAGTCTCTTAGAAGCAGAAGCTAAAAACCTCATTCAAACTGTTGTTAAAAAACTGGAAAGCCTGGAGAAAAATGTTCATATAGATGGGTTCAGTAATGAAGATTTCAGAAAAGTAAAATATTAACTTAACAAATTGAATAAGGGCTATACATATTTATGATAGTTATCTATAACTTTTCGATATCTGATTAAAAGAACGAACATTGCTAAACGTAAAAAAAAAACAATAGAAAAAACACATACAAAATATATAATAAGAACTGTCCTTTTTTCTTTTCTTTTTTTACTTGTATTTGCATTTTTAAGAAGTTTCCACTTGTTTTTTTTCTTAAATTCGTACCATGTAGAAATCAAAAATATGATATGACGACTTTAATAATAATTATTATTATTGATAAAGTTAACATTTTGAACTTATAACAAAAAAAAATTTCCATTACATAAAATGTCATTGTATAACGCAGTGTGGGTCATGATTTCTAGAAATATAGCCCCAAGCTTCATGCCAGGTAGTATCACTACATAAAACTGTTAGAAATCTTCGAAGAAACAATTCATTTCGACATTGAAACGAAATTTGTACCAATGATATTAAGAAAATTCATAACCAATTAACAGTTTTTGTGGATAAACCAAATTAAGGAATGACCAACACAAAGGAGTATAAATAGAACCATACAATTATTTCATTGATGCAGGTTCTCTGAAGTCATCTCACATACTAGTATTAAATTCACATCATTCAGAAATGTACACAATGTATTCCTCTCTTATTCATGTCAATTTTTAGTTTTTGCTGCTATTTAAGATCAAAGATGTGGTACACATTTTATCAGAATCATTTGTTAATCCATGCAATTAGTGTCTCTACCACACAGGCTTGAACTAAAACTAAACATTCAATAAAAGATACTGCTTATATTTTGGTGTTTGGTACAAATGTCATGTTGGCGGTCATTGTGCACAACAGCTTAACATAGAAACCTATGGGGAAAAACAGACAACTTTTTTTGACATACCACACTGTCAAACATCCAAAAATACTATCCACACTGATCTGTGTCAATCCTTGTTTTTAGAAATAAGATGTTTACCAAGATGTTAGGAATATGTAATTGGTGATAACCATAGAACGCTGTGTAGTTATATCTGAGAGTTATATACAACTAGTCCTTAGCATACTTTGACTCTTTTTTTTTTATAGATGGTGAGAAGCCATATATCTACAAACAAAGGCTCATCAGAGAGGTTTGAAGAGGAAATAACAGAGGTTAAGGAAGGTCTTGTGAAAAATATCAAAGAAACCGAAACAAGATTACAGACATTCAAATCTGACATTGAAACTAATATGGACTCTAAGATTGAAGACATCAAAATTGATAGTGATATCCTCGATAAACAAATCAAATATCTCTCTAGATTAGTCAGAATTCTACTCAATCACGTCTCAAAAAGCACAAAATAATCAAACATCTTTTCAATCTTATAAGGATTGAAAAACTTTGTACTTTGTGCTTTATTTGATTGCGTTTAGCTCGATCAAAGTAGATATTTTTGTACTTATTAATAACATATGGTCCAACCACTTCTTTCTGCCAAAAGAATATACGACATTTTGGAGTCAATATCGTAAATAACAACGGTCGCATTTATGTTCTTTATTAAAAATATGCAGAAGATACCAAGGGTACGTTCAAATATATGGGTTTTTTTATTTTGAGAAAGAAGTTTTTAAAGGTGGTTTTGAAAAAGTGTGACCAATTTTATTCAGCCTATATGTATGAAAATAATCTGTTTAATAGGAAGTTGTAACAATTTAATATATAGTCTAGTAATACAAACATGGATGACATTTGTATTGTTATTATTGTTTAAAATATGTTAATTAATTATATGGTGCAAATGAATATAGTATATTATTTTCTTAGATCATTTCACATTCATTAATTCATACAGTGGCAGACCAGGGAGTGTATTTCTATTCTCTTTAGAAGATAACTGAAACTTTTTCATTCATGTTTCGCTAAAACTTTTCAGTTCATTAATTTCTCCCTAAGATAAGAAAATACTCTCTTCATCATTGTAGAAGAATTGTTCTATTAGCAGGAATTTAACATATATTGGTTATTCGCATGCATGAGAGTATGTTTAAAATATCTCATTGTCACCTTAAAACTGAAATTAGTTAAAGTAGGGTGTTTAAATTCATCTTTTTTGTTATTTTTTATAAGATACCAAAGGGAAATAAAAACTCATAGGTCAAAAATATAGTGACAATGACAGGGTTTAAAGAAAAAGAACACCAGTAAAATAACAGTGCATAACACACAACATAAAAAAACTAAAGACTATAGGCAACATTAATCCAACCAAAATCAGGGTTGATCTCTGATGCTCCAAAATGGTAAGTGATCATGCTCAATATGCAAAACCCCTTAGCATGTGTAGACCATATCAAACTGAAACACACAATAAATTTTTTGTTGGTCTTACTACCAACAGGATCACCAAAGTTTTTAGAAATTGTTCATAAAGTCTAGCCCTCTTATTGACTTAATAGACTCATTAATACATGTTATGGTTAAACTGTAATTGTTCAATCATTACATCTCGTATATTTTTTTAAACATATCAATTGGCAAACATATATAGAGAAAAAGCAAAAAGCAAAAATAGTGAACTCCAATGAAAATTCAAAACGAAAAGTCTTTTATCAAAAGGGAAAATCAAAAGCTCAACTACATCAAACGGATGGAAAACAACTGTCATATTCCTGACTTGGTATGGCCATTTTTTAAATACAGAAAATAGGTTGAAGAAATACTAAACCGTTTCTTTTGTTTTGGGATTTGCACAAGGCTTCCTGAAGTTGATGTATGAATTTTGTAATGAAGTGCTGTAAGTTTATATAACATTTCTTATCATCAAATCTAGGTCGCTTTCGGTAGCTGCTAGTATATTTGATACGATGCAATTTGTCATTTATTTTCTTTTGTTTGTTATCTTTTAATTAAAAGATTTTCATACACTGGTTTTAATAGTATGTTACTTTGTGTGAGTTTTGTCAGTTTATGATCGGAATTAAAAAAAGGGTGAAGATTGTGTTTGTTTTTTTAAACTGATTTAGCAAAACCACATTTTCAAGTCGGGATTTTCGTTTAAATTTTTCGGATGATTTGGGTCGAGAGGTGAGTTTAAATGCAGATCTTTGATTGTTTTTGCTACATTTATTTACGGGGCTATTTAGAGCTTGGGCTATTGCAATGATATTTGTCTATTGTTGTTTGTATTCTATATGTCTTGTGCATGGTTATCATTTTCGTTTGTTGATATCTATGATTAAAGTTTTGGTCCAGATCATACAATACGACTGTTACGTATTTACTGACACGGAAATAACTATCATATTTTTATATGATTAAAAGTTGTTGCGTTGTATACTTTTATTACATTAAATACCTCACCTTCATAAATTTAGATATCAGTCCACTCGCTGCATTATTCAACCGGAAACCAGCCAGAAAAAGAAACCATGACCCCGTGACAACCTCTCCCACCTGACACCTGTGTGTCCTAAACCTACATCATTTTTTCCGGTTCTACAACGCATGCTGCACGTTTTTTTTGTGGAGGAGGGAAAAGTTTATTTTTTCACAAACAGTTTAACAAGTTGATAATTTATATATTTAGTAATTTATATTGATATTTTTGTTTATAATTATAGTATATTTGGATAATTTTATATTAATTTTATCTGAATATTATGGATAAAATTCCAGCTTCAGGTACCCAAGAGGTAAGTGACAGTCAAATTCACACATCCAATGGTAATTTGTTGTCCCCTTGGCGTTCGGCCACCCATTCAGATGAATTTTGGGATAGAAGTTTGGAGTTTATTCCAGGTGTTTCTGGTGTCGGTCTGGAACAGGACTCGGAACCTGTTCCTGTCAGGACTTTGCCTTTCACTCCTGGTGCTAGTCAGTTGAGGTTATCTAGGCCTAGCAGGGTATCACATACCGTAACTAGGCCTGCAGAGATACCAACGTCTCCTGTGGCTTGCACGACAAGTAGGCAGGAGACACTACCAGCTGGCATCAGGAGTGACCCCTTTTCTCGGACTGGGTGGCCCATGAATTTTGCATACCCTCCCATGCCTATGGGAATGCCCAACTTGCCGCCTTATCCCCAGCCTTTTGATCCTTATTCGGCTCAATCAGTTTGGTCTGGTCAGGGGTTTGGTGGTAGATCCTCTTCAGAGTCATCCTCCTTTAAGGATGAGATGAGGAGTCTTACCACCTCCATTCACAAGATACAAGCTACTGTTAATGCTAAGTTTTTGGAATTTGGTAACAGGCTTGATCTTATGGAGTCTAGGGGTCTGTCTCAGGATCCTGCACAGGATCCTCCCAGACCTCCTAGACAGTTGTTGGAAGACGACTCAGTTTCTTTGGCACCTAGAAGTCAGGAAGGTAACTTTTTGGAGGACCAAGATGGTATTTCTGATGCTGATAGTGTAGTAAGCACAGAGGGAGATGCTTTCGCTCCTAAGGATCCTGCTTCAGGCAACCCAGAATGCCTTAGGAGTCTGGTCTATTCTATTCGTAGGAATATGTCGGATATGCCCATGTCGTCTCCACCTAGGGTTTCTTCTACTCCTTCAGATTTCATGGCTTGCTCAGGTATAGTCAAGCCAGAGTCTAAGGGGTATTATTCTTTTCCAGAGTCTGGGCACTTTACAACTGCTTTGTCTTTTGTAAACTCTTCTCTGGCTGAGAATCTGGCTAACACTAGCAAAACTGGTGGTAGTAAGTTCTCTGGTTTCGGACCTGCCTCTTACCCAGGGAGATGTAGATCTAAGGACTTTGAGATCCATGGATCTTCCTTGGGTATGTCGGCTCCTGCTTGTGACCGGGCTTTTTCTAGTTTGCTTGGTTCGAAACCTTTGGATGGCCTCAGACTTTCTCAAGCTTCTTATGTCAAGTCAGAGAATAATCTGAGGTGTTTGACTTTTGTTCTTGAGACAGCTGAGCACTTTTTGTCAGCAGCTGGGTCTCTGTTAAAGGACAAAGGGGAGGAATTTTCAGATTTGAGGTCTATGCTGCTTCAGGTAGACAAGAGTCTTGGAATGTCTCAATTCCTTCTTCTTGGTACTGTGGCCAACTTTACTCTTGCTAAGAGACGGGAGATTCTTGAAAAATCAACTGTCTCTGAAGCTCTTCAGCAGAGACTTGTCAGTTTTCCTTTGTCTAAGGACAAGTTGTTCTCTGTTTCCTTAGAGCAGTTACAGGAGGAGGTGAATAAGGCCCCTCCTGTAGTCAAGGTGGATGTGAAGGTCACTGATGGGAAAAGATTTGTCAAAACTACTCAGATGAATAATCCTTCTTCTTCTTCGTCTTCTCATCAACCCAAGGCTTCTACCTCTTCTTCTTCTTCACAGTCTACGAAGAGGCCAGCTTTTTCTCGTCCCAACTATTCAAGTGGGAAGAAAGCTAAAGTGGTTAAGGGAAAGAAGCAGGGTAAGTGATGTGTTGTCCCCTCCGTTGAATCGTTCCCCACTGGAAGAGGAAAATTATACTTCTCCTCTTCCTCATCTTCCAGTGGGGGGCAGGCTGTCCCACTTTCTAGATCAATGGGCTCTGATAACTTCAGACAAGTGGGTACTTTCGATTTTACGGAGGGGATTGGAACTTCAGTTTCTGGAACAGCCTCCTCTTTCTCCTGTTCCAATCAATCTGTCAGTGACAAAGGATTCTCAAAAGAATCAGTTGTTACAAAACGAAGTGAACATTCTGATTCAGAAGGGTGTATTGGAGGAGGTAAATCCTCCTTTTCATCTAGGGTTTTATTCCCGGCTGTTCTTGGTACCCAAGAAGAACGGGAAAATGAGACCGGTTCTAGATCTTTCTGTTCTCAATCAGTATCTGGTGGTCCCACATTTCAAAATGGAGACCAACAGGTCTATCAGGTCGACAATTCATTTAGGAACTTGGACAACCTCTCTAGATTTGATGGACGCCTATTTTCACATCCCTATTTCTCACAAGTTTCGTCATTTCCTGAGACTGGTGTGGGCAGACAAGGTTTACAGTTTCAAGGCTATGCCTTTTGGCCTGGCTATTGCACCCCTAGTTTTTACCAGGATTTTTCAGACGGTGGTGTCGTATCTTCATACTCGGGCAGTTCTCATTCATTCCTACCTAGACGATTCTCTCATCAAGAATCATTGCCGTTCTCTTTTGGAGGAACACACCAATTTGTCTATCCTTTTACTCCTGAGACTGGGTTTTTTGATTTCATGGGAAAAATCAGAGATAATTCCCAGTCAGAGTTTCAATTTCCTGGGAGAACATTTTCGGACAGATTTGGGTCTAGTGCTTCCTCCAGAAGAGAAGGTAGTCAAGGTATGTCAGTTAGTCAATGCTCTGACTCAGTTTTCATCTGTCCCAGCTCGTCAATTGCTTCAGCTGGTGGGTTTCTTGATTTCGATCATGGACGTCATTCCACTAGGACGTCTACACATTCGTCCAATCCAGTGGTATCTGATGGAGTTTTGGCATCCAATTTCTCAGTTGTGGGAGGCACCTGTTCCCATCCTTCCTCGGTTGTTACCTCATCTTCAATGGTGGCTTCAGGAAAAACATCTTCGGAAGGGAGTTTTGTTGGATCCTCCAGACCCCAGCCTAACTTTGTTCACAGATGCGAGTCTGATGGGTTGGGGAGCTTATCTGGAGGGCAGGACAGCATCAGGCCTTTGGTCAGGTGCTCAGTTGGAGGAACACATCAATCTTCTAGAGATGAGAGCTGTGTTTCTTTCTCTCCGTCAGTTTCAGGCTGTGATTCAGGGTCAGTCACTACTGGTTGCCACGGACAACTCCACAGTAGTGGCTTATCTTCAGAATCAAGGAGGGACCCATTCCTTTTCTCTGTATCATCTGAGCAAGGAAATTCTTCTTCTGTGTCACAGTCTCAATATTTTTCTGTCAGTGAGACATGTTCCAGGCAGTCAAAATCTTCTGGCGGATGCTCTCTCCCGTTCCCGTGTTCCAGTGAACACAGAATGGGAAATTCATCCATCAGTGTTTCAGGAGATCATTCTTCGTTGGGATCGTCCTCATATAGATCTTTTTGCCACCAGTCTGAATCACAAATTGGAGACTTACGTTTCTCCCATTCCAGACGAGAAAGCTTGGGCAGTAGATGCTATGACCCTATCTTGGAAGGGAATGTTCAGTTACATGTTCCCTCCTTTTCGTCTTCTTCCAAAGATCTTGCACAAGATTCAGAGGGATCTTTGCAAGACCATTCTTATTGCTCCGGCTTGGTCAAGACAGTCTTGGTTCCCAGAACTACTACTTCTGTGTTGTGCGAAGCCCCTTTGTTTGCCTCTAAGAGAGGATCTACTGTCTCAATTCAAAGGAAGAAAACTGCATCAAGGTCTGGAGAATCTCCATCTGCACGCTTGGTTGTTGTCAGGGATTCCCTCAGAAAGGGAGGCTTTTCTGAGGGAGCAACCAAGCGTATCTCAGGATCAGTCAGACAATCTTCAGGAGCAGTTTATGACTCCAAATGGTCTATCTTCTGTACTTGGTGTCTGTCGAAGCAGATTAATCCACTCTCTGTCACTGTACAACAGTTAGCGGATTTCTTCCTTTACCTTTTTGAGGAGAAAGGTTATTCTCCTTCTACTATAAAGGGATATAGATCTGCCATAGCCAGAACAATATCACTTTCAGGAGGCTCTGATTTTGGGGATAATGAGTTTTTGTCATTATTGATAAAAAAACTTTTGCCTTAATAGACCTCGTCAAAGGCGTTTGGTTCCTTCTTGGGACTTAGGTTTAGTTTTGAAGGTTCTTCAGTTTTCACCTTTTGAATCTTTACATTCAGCCTCCTTCAAATTTTTATCTTATAAATGTTGTTTTCTGATAGCTTTGGCTACTGGTCGCAGAAGGAGTGAGATTCATGCTCTGTCAATTTCTGAGTCTTGTCTCCGCTTTGCATCTGATAAGTCTTCAGTTACTCTTCTCACTGATCCATCTTTTTTAGCAAAGAACCAGTTACCTGATAAAGGTTCTGGTATTATTACTATTCCTGCTTTACCTCCCACATCGGATAATCAGGTTTTGTGTCCAGTGAGAGCCTTGCTTGTTTACCTAGCTTCTTCAGCGAAATTAAGATCTGCTGGTTCTTCTTGGTTGTTTATTCCTATTAAAAAAGGAATTTCTGACATTTCTGCCAAAACCATTTCTACTTGGATTTGCAATACTGTCATTTTGGCCTATAAATCTGCTTCTTCTGAAGTTTTAGTTAAACATCAAGTTAAAGCACATGAAGTAAGAGCCTTAGCCTCTTCTTGGAACATTTTTAATTCCTCCTCTATGTCGGAAATCATGTCAGCTGGTTTTTGGAGGTCTGATAGTGCCTTTTATAACCATTATTTACGGTCCATGCCTCTTCATTGTGACAACCTCTATTCTTTAGGGCCTTTGGTTGCTGCTCAACAGGTTGTTTTTCCTCCTCCTAGTGATGGGGATTCAGCCCTTCGTTAAATTATGTTATCTAAATTTATGAAGGTGAGGTATTTAATGTAATAAAAATTAAATTTTTAGAATTAAAATTTAGTTTTGTAAATTAAATACTCACCTTCATAAATCAGAGGTCCCTCCCTCCTCCCCTTCATCCCCCTTTTAGTGCCTAGCATTTTAAGGAATAAATGATGAAGGTTTAGGACACACAGGTGTCAGGTGGGAGAGGTTGTCACGGGGTCATGGTTTCTTTTTCTGGCTGGTTTCCGGTTGAATAATGCAGCGAGTGGACTGATATCTAAATTTATGAAGGTGAGTATTTAATTTACAAAACTAAATTTTAATTCTAAAAATTTAATATCTAATACTCCAAGAGACAACAATCATACGGTCAACCGAAGACGTATAAACCAATGATATCTATAGAAGTCAACAAACGATCTTCACTTGAGAGTTCCATATGTCATAATAGAATCCCACGGAATAAACGGTAATTTGTTAGTTTGTTCTTTCAGTATACTGAGAGTGACATATGGAACTCTTGCAAAGCACACAATTCAACTACACAAAACATCATACTCTCAGTTGCTCAGAATCTTAAAAGTTGTGATGAAATATAACACAGACTATCTTCGATTAACCATAAATATTCCAGAAATGACAAAGGCATAAAGATATAACCAGACAATCACTACAGAAACATACTGCGTTGACAGGCATGTGAACATGTCATTGACTAGAGGAAATCTGGGTTTATTTGCTAGCATGTGGTTGCCCATATCCATCATACCCTTACTTCAGTGACAGTCCAGATATCCTGTCGGTCAATCACCGCGTCGATCTACTTTGCAGAGCATGTTGTGTATAAATTGTTAGTTTTTCCTCGTCCTGAAGCTGAATGAAATAGTTGCAACTGGACGTTAAGCAATCGCGCAATTTCAAATCCCTTAATCTCCTGCCTTTACAGCTTTTTATTTCAAATTTTACTTTTCGTTTAAATTATAAGCACGTACTCTAAAAAGTAAGTTTGACATTTTTGCTAGTTGAGGTAGTTGACTGAATGATGCGGTGTTTCTTTTGTGAATTCTGTCAATGGACAACATAATTACACTTGCTAATATTTATATTACGAAAGTAAACAAATTATGAACAAAGAAAGAAGTGCCAAAGTATTCCGTAATTATAGGTTAATAATAGCCGGATAAACTGCATAATATTACCATTATTGAATATGTAGTTATCGTTATCCGGTCGGTTTAAAATATTTGATTCCAACCAGGCTTTAGACGTCCAAAGTAGCAATTATTCACTTTCGTATCGATTTAGTTAAACGTTCTGATGAATTTTACTTTGGTAATAAAACATGCAACTACCTTAAATACGACACTTTTAAAAAGCCCAGACGACAAGCCTGCGTGCAATGTAAGTACTTATACATTTGTATACTTATAGTTTTAATATTTTCTTTTGTGTGACAGGAATGTCTAAAAATAACATCCTTAACAGTAAGATACATGTCACTTGATTTGTGACATAATTTGATTTGGAACTATTTAATATTCATTTGTTTTTTTTCCTTTTTCCGTCGACTCGTATGTTGTGCATAACTAAGAAAAATATCTTTCCCAAATTGTCTCTGTTTAAAAAAGAATTTTAAAGAATTTCTTGGGTAAGCATTTTTAAAGGGCGCAAATGTCGTCCGAAACATGGAGATAAGGCCAAATTCGATAGTTGAGAGATAATTGGTCGGAAAGTGGGTGTCCCCATGCGTATTTTATCAAATTTGACTTTTTTCCGTGTAACGGACGAAATGTTCGGCCTTTGAGAATACTTACCCCAGAAATTCTCTACCCTCATGTTGTATTACTATTCAATAGACATACGTTAGGGTAGAGTTAATAATCCCTAGCCATAAAAAAAACTACAGAGACAGTGGGTCGGAAAGTGGGTGTTCTAAATGCTCACCCCAAAAATTCTTCATCCTCCCGCTGTAGTTCTATTCGTTAGCTTTTATGAAAGCAAAGCCTATAATCCCTAGCCATGCACAACTTCCGGACAATGGGTTAAAGTGGGTGACCCCAATGCGTAATTGATTAAATTTGACTTTTTTCCCGTGTTACGGACGAAATGTTCGGCCTTTAAGAAAGCCTACTCCAGAAATTCTTGTGGGTGACCCCAATGCGTATTTTATCAAATTTGACATTTTCCCCGTGTATGGAACAATATTTCGGCCTTCAAGAATACTAGCCACAGAAATTATTTGCCCTTTCGTTGTAGTACTACCCAATTGCTATTTATTAGAGCAGAGCCTATAACCCCTAGCCATACAGAACTGCCGAGGCAATGGGTTAAACATGTTGGTAGCCCCAACGCGTATTTTATCAATTTTGACCTTTTTTTTCGTGTTACGGACGAAATGTTCGGCCTTTAAAAATGCTAACCCAAGAAATTCTTTATCCTCTTGTTGAAGGACTATCCAATTGATATACGTAAGTGCAGCCTTTATAATCCATAGCCTTACAGAACTAAAGAGACAATGGTTCGGAAAGTGGGTTGCCCCAATGCGTATATTATCGAATATGGCTTTATTTTTATGTTTCTGACGACATTTTCGGCCGTTAGGAATGATTATCCTAGAAATTATGTACCCTCATGTTGTAGTACCATCCGATAGCTATACATTAGAGCACCAGTTATAATCCCTTATCATAAGGAACTACAGAGACAATGGGTCGGGAAGTGGGTGCCCTCAATGCGTATTTTATCGCATTTGGCTTTACTTTCATGTTTCGGACGAAATTTTCTATTGCTAACTATAGAAATTCTTTGCCTTTTCGTTATATAACTATTAAATTGCTATTCATTAGATCAGAACTGCCGGATAATTGGTTTTAACAAGTAGGTGACCCCAATGCGTATTTTATCAAATTTTAACTTTTGTTACGGACGACATTTTCGGCCTTTAAGAATGTTTACCCCAGAAAGTCTATGCCCTCACGTTGTAATACTATCCAAGAGCTATGCAAAAGAATAGCGTCTATAATCCCTAACCATAAAGAACTAGCGAGACAATAGGTCGGAGGTGGGTGCCCCCAATGCGTATTTTATCGAATTGGCTTTATTTCCATGTTTCGGACGAAATGTTCGGCCGTTAGCAATGCTTACCCCACAAATTATGTGCCCTTTCTTTGTAGTACTACCCAATTGCTATTTATTTTAGCAGAGTCTATAATCTCTAGCCATACAGAACTGCCGAGGTAATGGGTTTCAACTTGTGGATAACCCCAATGCGTATTTTATCAAATTATACTTTTTTTTCCGTAATACGGCCTTTAAGAATGCTCACCCAAGAAATTCTTTACCCTCCCGTTGTAGTGCTATCCAAAAGATATACGTAAGTACAGTCAACGGTTTATAATCCCTAGCCATAAAGAACTAAAGAGAGAATGGTTCGGAAACCTTTTTTCCGGAAGAAATTTTCTGTTGTACTATCCACATGATTACTATTTATTGGAGCAGAGTCTATAGTCCCTAGCGGCTAGTCATAAAGAACAATGTAGGACTGGTTTGAAAGTGGGTGACTTAGTTTCAAAAAGAAGTTGTATTTGTCGGGTACCAGTATACTATGAAAAAAATAATTTACATCAAAATTCATTAATTTTAGTCGTTAATATGTTTTTCGAAAATTGCAAATGTGGCTTAAACATGCATTTAAACTAATCACAACAGATAATACTTAGTTTGTATCGTCATCATGAATTTTTTTTAGTTGTAAATGCTAATTACAAAACAGTAAAAATGAGTTAGAATTTTGTTAATGGGATATTAAAATCTTTAATCCGACATTCTCTACATAAGAAAAAACCTGTGCCAAGTTAGGAATATGTCAATTGCTATCCATTCCGAATTTCGTCTGATGTGTTTCAGCATTTGATTTTGCCTTTTGCCTTCGGATAAGATTAGAGACTTTCCTTTTTGAATTTTCCTCAACGTTCAGTATTTTTGTGATTTTACCAGTTTGTATCCTTATTAGATTTTTTGTCACAAATCTTATAAAAAAAATATTGATTTGTTGAAATAGTCATTGTATATGTAGTCATAGTGTATTTTCATTATTTTTTTTTTAATTCCTAAGTCAGGAGTCCAAGCACTGGGTGACCGGTAACGGTTTTATACTTTATTATCACTTTTCATAAATATAGAAATCCTCTGAGCGTTTAATTTTGTGTTGTTTACCTTGACGCTATCCCAAAAATATGTAGGGGCGATTGTTAGATTTAACACATATAACGCATAGTATATTTGATATAATCTTACTATTCACATAAACATGTAACATTTGAAATTGTTAACCCTAACACAGTGGTGTGGTGTGGTGTTTGCTTTCATGAGTGCATTGGTTAAAGTCAAACATCTATTGGATAGAGATCCATTTCCATATCAACGTGAAATTGTTTACATTTCTGTAGGGAAAACCGGAAAAAGCAGACAACAAAATCAGCCAAGTGTGGCGGATGTAAAAGTGGCAGAAGAAGAAAAAAGATGACACCTGACGGAGAACAAGAGGAAAAAGAAGTTGAAATTCTGCTTCCAAACACCACAATCGTTACACACTGTATTTTGAAAAATGATTCACAAAGATTTGTGAAGTGTTTTGAAGATGAGGAGGATGCTTACAAAGATACAGTTGCTGAGTTGATAAATCAACGTGGAGAAGATGGAAAATCGCCACTTGATCTAGCAGCTACTTTAGGACGTGGTGATATATCGAAGGAATTGATTCAGCGAGGTGCTGATGTTTTGGCAGTTAACTGTCAAGGTAATACTACATGGCACATGTACATTGTACTACTAAATACAAACAATACTGGATGCTAACCTTGCATTCTAGTTCAATTTTTTTTTAAGCCCCATCAGTAGCAGAGGGGGCATACATGTACACCTTATTGCTATTAAAATTGAAATCTGTGCTGCTTGACCCATGAATCTGTGCTGCTTGACCCATGAATCTGTGCCTCTTGAACTATTGACATCATACAACAATAACTGTTTCATTGCGGTGTCAGATACTATCTATTATGACATCAAAATTATAAAGGAACCTTTGGAATGTCCAGTATTAATTTGGACAAAATGAAATACCAATGAGGTGTATTTTTTAAAGGGTTTACCCTTGTCTGTACGTTCTTACTTTAATTTGTTTCAGTTCTCTAACTGAAGTTTGCCTGAACCAAATATTATGAAACATGTACACAATGCTTATTACCATCATAGATCAAAACTACTAATTAATTCAAAGTACAAATGTAGGAAGTTTAAATCTAGAAAATATTGCTTAACTTTCACAAAAGGTTAATAATATGTCGATTATTTTAAATTTTATTTTAGGTTACTGCGCAATGCATCATGCAGCTGCCTGGGGAAAGTTAGGTGTATTGAAAGTTTTGGTAGAAGCACTATCAGATTTACAACAGAAGAACATTCACGGAGAAAGACCAAGAGAAACAGCCCTCCGATATAACAAGACTGAATGTGTTGACTTTTTAGACTGGGCCGGTTTGTGTTTTTAAAAATCTTTCTGATAATGAGATTCTCATAGAAATTGTCCTGTAAAGATAATTGCTTGCTTTATCTTTTAAAAAACATATTTATCTGACATGTATTTATACTAATATTTGCAATGCATAAAACAATTTAATTGTTTAGTCATCTTTATTTTTGAGTGTAATGCTTGTTGGCATAAAAGAGTGATTGTTCTTACACTAGTCTAGAATCTTCTCATGAGCTTTGATGTTGATATTTTTGTAGAAGCTAAAGTTGATCTGCAAAACTTCATTAAAACAACACAAGAAACTCTGGCAGATGGAGAGAAAGTCCAAGGGAGGTTAACCAAAGATGACAAAGTAAGTGGAGACAGCAATTTAATTACGTAACAATCAAATAGCATTGGCAAGTCAAGATATAATCTTCTATAATAAGCTAGACAAGTTTTTGGGCGCCCTTTATGGGTTTAAGCACGTGGTTTAAGGCTCTGTGTTGAAGACCAATAATGGTTTACTTTTACAAATTGTGACTTGGGTGGAGATCGAGTTGTCACATTGGCACTTGTACCATATCTTCTTATATCTATTAAAAATCACAGGGGTTTAGCTTTTGAATCTAATGGGTTTACAACTTTACATGTACATGTACATTTTTTCTTGTAAACATTTTATCTTAATGAAATTAATAAATTAATCAATTAAATTGTATATATCGGAGTTCAGGTCTCATACTAAATAGTCCACAATCATACATTGTATCATCTACATTCAAGATAAGGGTGCATAAATGGCAGGCTTTCATATTCTTAAGCACATTGTAACAAAAAGTTCCTTCTAACAAAACAAAAAAAAGGTTCATCCAATGGCATGCCTGTTGCTAATGTTGTCTGAAGCAAAAAACAGTCAATTGAAGGCAACATAAGCCCCTTACGAATTTACATGTCAGTGCCAATATTGAACCACTTTGAAACCTACATTTGTACTTCTTTGCCTTATTATCTTTCATTATAAATACTAGATAGTAATGTTTTTTAGAAAACAATAAGTTTACTTATTTATGGTGTTGTCAAATATCCCATAAACGTGGTATATACATGTATTATGTTGGTTTTTTTCAGAACATTATTACAAATACATGTAAAGAGAAAGCTGAATGGGTAGAGAGGACAACTGATGCTACAACTAAAGATTTTATCACACAGAAAATGGCACTAGAGGAAGTAATCAATCCTATCATGCAAAAACTTAATGAACCTCGTATGTACACATTTATATTTATTTATTTCTTGTATTTGTTGGGCAGGTTTGTGTAACTTTTTGGTTTTGGCAATTGGTATAGGTTATTTTGTGAATTTCAGGGTTAAAAAGTTTTTAACAAATTGTGACTTGGGTGGAGATCGAGTTGTCACATTGGCACTCGTACCACATTTTCTTATATCTATTTAAAAGTAGACCATTTTGATTGTACGTGTCTAATGGATGATAGTGTTTGCCAGTTAAAAAGCAAAACAAGTCTTCAAATATGCACTGGCTATAATTTCTCAGACCAGCAGGTTAACATTTATTCTTCGACATGTATTCATAAACACTTGAACATATTTTGGTAGATCATGGAATTGCATATAAATATAATTTTATTAGACTTATTTCCGTTGTTTATTTTATCCTATACCATTGATTTTCTTAAACTTGAAGTAAATGTATGCATACAGAAAATTTAAATGACCTAAATTAAGCATAGGCGATTTTTTTAACTTACCTTTTTTAAATTAAAATTTGCTGTTGTAAAAAAATGTTGATGAAAATGTACATGCCATACTAGATTTAAAAATTTGTTCACATTGGTAATATTTTAAATTGATAATTTAGTAGAAATAAGTGCTCTGTCATTGGGTAAGTTTATGATTAAAATCCTTGATATTGTTTATGTTGATTTGTTACTTTGTTCCATCTTTTTAGCAATATCTGTAACTCCATTCCATTAAAGGCCTATGAGATGAGATACAGAGTTGTCCCCCTTCAGCTTCCACCATTTTCAATTTTTTTATGTTAACCAATATACTAAGTAACCTTCTCTTTCGCATCAGTGGTCAGCTGTTTGTAATAGTGAAATCCTTCTAAAGTGATCTCTAGTTAAACAGAAACTTGTTCAAACTGAATGTCTGTGTCTTAGGACTCACTGCCTTATATACATCTAACCTAATTATATAGTCTAGTAAAGCCTGAATACGTCATGTATGCACAAAATTATTTGTAATTTCAACCAAATTGAGATAAGAAAAGAATGTACATGAATACTAACTAAAAGCATCAAATGACAGATTATGTAATACATGTATCACAGCTGTATCACAATCAGTTTGTTTTGCCTTAAAATTTAAATCGTACCGTTAAAAGGATTTTTTGTATTTATTTTTATGTTTTTTGCATGTGTTGGCTCTTGAAATGTTATGTTTGTATAATTTCATTTTAATCACAGTTGAATCAGTAAGTACTAGACTAATGTGTGTATGTCAATTTGAATCCTGTGTGTTTGTAAACTTGACTTTACATTGAAATCGTTCTGTGAATTAGAATGAATTTTGAGTGTGCTCATTCTCGTTGCCCAGAGTTTCTGACTATACTGTGCATACTATTAATTATCTTTCCTCAAATCTGAGACAAGACCTTTAGTGTACTACATGGTTCATCTCAAATTATAAAAGTTCATTCAGTTAATTTAGATGTCAGAAAAGTTACTTTTGCAGTATTCTTTATCATTATACTGATTTTTAAATTAGAGTTATTTAAAGACAAATTTATATTTTTTTTCTTAAAACATGTGCTCTGTAATTTTCCTGAAAAGTTCAAAGAACAACACATAAGATGTTTGATTTTGTGTATAAAGTTAAATCTGACAGTATGAAGCTAAAATGTAAGTTAATATTCTGGCTATTGCTTTTCTACATTAAAGTATGAACTTCTAACTAATTGAAAAATATTAATTTGATAAACCTCAGTACAGAATTGCAGACAAACTTAACCAGATGTTCATGATTTAGACCAATATGTGGACATGGAACTCTGGTTTCACGAGAATGTTACGTAGTGTTGATTTCACCATCTGTTTTTGTAACATTCTGTAAGCAGATTTAATCATTGCAGTGCACATTTTTTCTGACAGTAGTTGAACATTTTGATTAAAACAATTTAAAGCTTTTTAATAGACTTGAATTTTCATCTTTAGTGCATTTGAAAATGACAGAATAGAAAATTGAATATAGAAAAAAACAATACACATGCAAATGCATGTGAGAATTGACCACTTTTGAATTAGTCATTCACCGGAAAAAACTCGTCAATTATGCGCACCTTTATAACATTAATTTACCAGATGGAGGGATTGCCTGTATGCCTGCACTATTAACGTTCTTCAAGCGTCTTAGTGATCGTCATTGTGCAGAATAAACTAGAAATTATGTTTGTTCTGTAGGTAGTTAATCACAATTTCCTAATGACAGCAGTGCTGATTGTCAATTATGGGAATTTAATTTGCAGAATAATTCGTGCAATATAGCATCATAGTTTTACAACCACTTACTCAACATGGGAACAGAAGTGAAGAGCAGTGGCGGATCCAGGGGGGGGGGGGTTCCGGGGGTGCGCACCCCCCCTTTATTTTTGCCGATCAATGCATTTTAAATTGTCTTAAAAGTGTGAGTCTAACCAGAAGTAAACCAAACCTGGCATATAAGTTATGCTTCATCGATTTTGGTTAAGTTAACATATCCAAATTCAATTCTTGGCTGCCTAGTGTAAAACAATTTTTGTTACCTGCAACTTAGGTGCAACTTAGGTCCTTTTTCTTAGCTGTCCTATTAATCCAACTTCAATATACGTATGATGATTATATGTAATATTTGAAACATATCAGAAAATTTTCTCCAGATAAGTAGGGCAGCAATGCTTATAGAAAACTCTGCCAGTGCATGTTTTACTGGACTGAATTCAGGTGGTAAATGTGTGAATTGTTTCTGTTCATGAAGAAAGAACTTTATGCTATAATTTGACAATATTTGATTCATATACTGAGCCAAAAAAGTTTAGCAACACTTTTTTTTTTTTTTTTTTTTTTGGTTGTTTCTGGAATTATTTTTTTTAAACATCATTGATATAATTACCTGTAATTTAAAACTGTCGTATTTTTTCCCCTGGTGATTGATTTGGCGCCATTTCAGCTTTGCAAGTGTAATTGATGTTTTACCTTCTGTACCTGTACTTTTAAAACAATATTAAAAATTTCTTTTTCACTAATGTTCAGAAACACACCATTGGTAAGAAAAACACATACACCTTTGAAAAAATTGTGTGTGGCGTCAACCAGGCCACCTCGAAAATGATCTCCAGAAAGCTCTTGGAATGGTTGATGCCAGAATGAGTGTTGCTGACATCTTGGCTCGATTTAATTTGCATAAGGCATCAGTTTAAAGACTAACAAACAGACATCAACAAATTGCAACTGCACAGGATAGGTCGATATCTCATAGACCAAAAAAAAACTATCGTCAGGGGAGGAGCGCTACCTTTGCTTTACGTCAACACGTGACAAGTGTTTTTCCGGCCACAATAGTAATGCATTACTAAGGGCAGCTGCTGGTGTGCCTGCCAATCCTTCATTGGTGCACTTAGGGCATGGCTCGGAAATTGATTTTGAATAACACTATACTCATTTCTGCAATTTGACCTTCCCACGCTCCATACAAAGAAAATCCAAATGAATTTGAATGATAAACATTCATGTTGCTTCTGACATGTCTTAATTCCATTTTGTTATTATTCAAATTATATGTTGTTATGATTTTGTAATAAAATAAAATTTCACATTTTTGTTGCTAAACTTTTTTGGCTCAGTATATTTTAATATTATAACTCTTACAGGATCTTTGTAAATGCATGTATTTGATTTTAATCTTATCTTGTATATTAATCTTTTCCAAATAATATAAAACTGACAAGACTCATCAACCTGAAATCTTTTTATCACTTGGGAATTCTAAGTTTTGTAATTTTTTGTAATGCTTGTAAGACAAATTAAAGAATTTATGAAAAATATATACATTTTTGCACTTTTCTTTCTGAATTTGTGTGCATATAGAGAAAAAGAGAAGAGGTGTCTCCCATATCATTGATAAATGACTTAAAGGCTATAGCTATGTAATTTTGAAATGATTTATACTGCAGTAAAATTTTGATTATGGGCACATTTCATAGTTTAAGCAAATTTCTAACAGCAACTCCATAATTGCATAGTGAAAAACTCCAAAATAATTAAATGCAAATATAGCTACTTTATGATAATCAGGGATTTTAGCCTCTTCAAGTTTACTTTGGTATTTGATTTATTTACATTTGATTTATTTCAAAGTTGATTTTTTGATATTTTTGTTGATTGCATCTGGGCATATTCACCATACATATATAAGAAAAATGCATTATTTTTTTCTACTTTTAGCCACAGAAAGGAGCGAAAAAAGGTAAATAAAAGCCAGAGCAGTACAGACCATTCAGAAGGAGGAGTTTAGTGTGTTAAAAGACTTAAATGATACATCATGTGTATTTCGTTATTATTTTTATTTAAAAAAAATGTTTTGAATAAATTGTTGAAATAACATATTCATTAAATTTACTATTAGTAAAGAAAATAATGGTTAATGACCCCAAACTGCCTTCAAACATGGTTGCCACCAGAAGTGAAAACTTGAAAGTTGCAAGATTGATTGCTTAGTGTTTAACATCTCTTTCAGCACTGTTGGCTGATTTTTGGTGGCCATTTTTATTTTGGTTGAGAAAGCCGCCAGATTGTACCACACTCCTTTGGTACAAAAACTGACAATTCTAGTCAATTAAGATTGGAGTCATAACACAACTGCCATATGGGGGACTTAAACTCACACACATATTGTTGATATGCAGGTGATACAGTGGCTGAACTATTTAGACCACTCTGCCACAGAGCCCCCACCCCCTTCTGTAGCTTAAATGTGATTGAAAGAATGATACTTCCATAATCCTTTATATTGGAAGAATGGTTGATATCCCAAACAACTACTGTATAGTGGGTTATTTTCGCGGAGTGTACATTTATTTTTGTGGATTCAAAAAAAATCTTAACTAGAGGCTCTAAAGAGCTTGTGTCGCTCACCTTGGTCTATGTGAAAATTAAACAATGGACACAGATGGATTCATGACAAAATTGTGTTTTGGTGATGGTGATGTGTTTGTAGATCTTACTTTACTAAACATTCTTGCTGCTTACAATTATCTCTATCTATAACAGTACTTTCTGTGGAAAATGTTATTGAAAATCTTCAAATTTTAAGAAAATTGTTAAAAATTGACTATGAAGGGCAATAACTCCTTAGGGGGTCAATTGACTATTTTGGTCATACTTACTTATTTTAAGTTCTTACTTTGCTGTACATTATTGCTGTTTACAGTTTATCTCTATCTATAATAATATTCAAGATAATAACAAAAAAACAGCAAAATTTCCTCAAAATTACCAATTCAGGGGCATCAACCTAACAACCAATTATCTGATTCATCTGAAAATTCTATGGCAGATAGATCGTGACCTGATCAACAATTTTTCTTCCTGTCAGATTTGCTCTTAATGCTTTGGTTTTTGAGTTATAAGCCAAAAACTGCATTTTACCCAATGTTCTAATTTTAGCCAAGGAGGCCATCTTGGTTTGTTGGCCAAGTTACCAGACACATTTTTTTAACTAGATACCCCAATGATGATTATGGCTAAGTTTGGTTAAATTTGGCCCAGCAGTTTCAGAGAAGAAGATTTTTCTAAAAGATTACTAAGATTTACGAAAAATGGTTAAAAATTGACTATAAAGGGCAATAACTCCTAAAGTGGTTAACTGACCATTTTGGTCATGTTGACTTATTTGTAGATTTTACTTTGCTGGAAATTATTGCTGTTTACAGTTTATCTCTATCTATAATAATATTCAAGATAATAACCAAAAACAGCAAAATTTTCTTAAAATTAACATTTCAGGGGTAGCAACCCAACAACGGAATGTCCGATTAATCTGAAAATTTCAGGGCAGATAGATCTTGACCTGATGAACAATTTTACTTCCTGTCAGATTTGCTCTAAATGCTTTGGTTTTTGAGTTATAAGCCAAAAACTGCATTTTACCCCTATGTTCTATTTTTAGCCATGGCGGACATCTTGGTTGGTTGACCGGGTCACCTGACACATTTTTAAAACTAGATACCCCAATGATGATTATGGCCAAGTTTGGTTAAATTTGGCCCAGTAGTTTCAGAGAAGATTTTTCTAAAAGATTACTAAGATTTACGAAAAATGGTTAAAAATTGACTATAAAGGGCAATAACTCCTAAAGTGGTCAACTGACCATTTTAGTCATGTTGACTTATTTGTAGATCTTACTTTGCTGAACATTATTGCTGTTACAGTTTATCTCTATCTATAATAATATTCAAGATAATAACCAAAAACAGCAAAATTTCCTTAAAATTACCATTTCAGGGGCAGCAACCAAACAACGGAATGTCCGATTCATCTGAAATTTCAGGGCAGATAGATCTTGACCTGATGAACACTTTTACTCCTGTAAGATTTGCTCTAAATGCTTTGGTTTTTGAGTTATAAGCCAAAAACTGCATTTTACCCTATGTTCAATTTTTAGCCATGGCGGCCATCTTGGTTGGTTGGGCGGGACACCGGACACATTTTTTAAACTAAATACCCCAATGATCATTATGGCCATGTTTGGTTAAATTTGGCCCAGTAGTTTCAATGGAGAAGATTTTTCTAAAAGATTACTAAGATTTACGAAAAATGGTTAAAAATTGACTATAAAGGGCAATAACTCCTAAAGTGGTCAACTGACCATTTTGGTCATGTTGACTGATTTGTAGATCTTACTTTGCTGAACATTATTGCTGTTTACAGTTTATCTCTATCTATAATAATATTCAAGATAATAACCAAAAACAGCAAAATTTTATTAAAATTACCGTTTCAGGGGCAGCAACCCAACAACAGGTTGTCCGATTCATCTGAAAATTTCAGGGCAGATAGATCTTGACCTGATAAACATTTTTACCCCCATGTCAGATTTGCTCTAAATGCTTTGGTTTTTGAGTTATAAGCCAAAAACTGCATTTTACCCCTATGTTCTATTTTTAGCCATGGCGGTCATCTTGGTTGGTTTGCCGGGTCACCGGATACATTTTTTTAAACTAGAAACCCCAATGATGATTGTGGCCAAGTTTGGTTAAATTTGGCCCAGTAGTTTCAGAGGAGAAGATTTTTGTAAAAGTTAACGCAGGACGACGACGGACGCCGGACGCCAAGTGATGAGAAAAGCTCACTTGGCCTTTTGGGCCAGGTGAGCTAAAAATAAATTCCGCCAATTTTAAAGTGCATATGCAAAGGAATTAATGAAGGTTTTGAAACCACCATAATAGTAACCGCCAAAATATTTTGTGTATGTAAAGATTGTCATGTGTTCATGCCTGTCTGACTCACGGCCTTACTTCGACCTCATTTTTCTGCTTCACTGGTCATATTTTTAGTTTTTGTGATAAGATTCGTTTCTCGGATACTATAATCAATATGTCAACTTTACTTAGTTTAAAGATTTATTATAAGATTTACATCTCGATCTGTCAGGTTTCGACCAGATTTTCATGGTTCACTGACAATATTTAGTTTATATATCACCTTTAGGAAATCTCTTGATCTCAACATAAGATTAACCATGACCAGGAGAGCATGCAACAAATATCAGCGTGTGCAGTCTTATTGGTGAAAATTCGAAATGCGAGATAAGGTTGGGAATAGTTTGCATAAAATTAACAAAACATCCTGCCTAATCAGGCGAATATCCAGTGATATGGAACCGTCTTAATTATAAAAGATAAAAAATAAAAAAGATGACACTTAATGTTTTGGCTGTTTCATATGTGCGTGGGTTCAGTATTTAGGATTTTTTTTTTAAATTGATAAATATTTCTTATTCTATTTTTTTACCACATTTGTTTTGACTGAATTTATCATAGTCAACTCTGAGATCATCCAAAGTTTTTGTTGGGGTTCATGTTGCTTAGTTTTGACGTTTTTTAGGTTATATTTTGTTTACTATAATTGTTTGTTTGTTGTTCGTCTTCTTTTTTTAGACTAAAACGTTTTACGTTTATATATTCGACATACGAATTTGAATGTGAGAGGTATTTGTAAAAGGGAAAATTCAATTCTTTTCAAATCCTAATAAAACTGTCATAATTGTAATGTTTCAAAATGAAATATTGTTTACTCTTTTGCCCCTCTGGTATCTTTCGACCCTCTTTTAAAGCGACGGTGACCAATTTCCATGACTATTTAAAGTTATTGCAGACGCTTAATTATGGTCATTTTTTTTCTATATTTTACACTTATATATACGAGACAATATCTGAAAATGTCTAATTTCCATGTCCCGCACTTCACCAGCAATTATTTTTTTATTCAACTATCTTTTTTGAAAATTTTAAGTTTTAGTATAAACTAAATTATATAATGCACCATGGCCTGCCAATTAAACACTCATTCTTATATTTCTTCCAATAAAATATTGTAATTTAAATGTTCAACCCCCCCTAAAATCATGTTGTCCCCTGTGTTTTTTTGAAAACTAAATCATTCAAATAATATCCAAATTAACTAAACAGGCGTCCGATTCTCACATATATGATATATTATTTAATAAACTTGCCCTTAATTTGTCTTTTTATATTATAACTATAGCATGTAATAAAATTTTGCAAATTTTAAGAGAAAAAAAATTTGTCCCCAGGGGTGATTTCCCTCCTGTTACCACTGGGTTTTTTTTTACCTGTGGAAACGTTTACAAGACCAAAAGTTATTTTCCCATTATGTATTGTGAAGAGCATCATTCCCTGAATGTATTAGTACAAAGAAATAGTTGGAAAGGCGGCCAGGTTTGAAAATTCAAGCCCATCCAAGGTAAGAATTTATAGAAAAATACTTATTGGTGTTCTATCCTGTTATAGCCTTTTTTTTACACTTTCTGAGAATATTTTTAAGTGTGCACCACAACATTAAGTGTGTTTTTATATCATCTTTTTAAAAGTTATATGTCACAGGAAATACACTTACATTTAATGTGATAAAAAGGACAAAAACTATCGCGTAATTCCTTTCTGTTACGTTCTGTCATGTTACCTGATCAAAAGTAACAGCATAACCATCATAAGTAACAGGAAGGATGTTCAAGACAATTTCACTGAAGAATCGAACAGTTAATCTACTATATGCCAACCATTTCATTTAATATAAGTTATCACCCCCATATCAAATAAATTTCAAAATAATATACAGTATATTGAATAAAAAAATAGGTTTTTTGCTTTTGATAACAGCAGAGAACATTGTGCAATTCTAGTATAGTAGATAGTAACAGAAAGGAATTTATTTTAGAATTTTTCATTACCTGGGCAGATTTTTCATCTTGCAAATACAGTTTCAAAGGATAAATGACATTGTTTGCTGTTATCTTCCAATTGTGACCAATCTAAAATGATTTATTTTTCTTAAACTTTAAAATAAAGCAGAAAAATCCTTTCTGTTACCAACTCTGTCCTGTTACCGTTGTCCTGTTACTCAAGATTCTTTCATGTTACCGACATATCTGACTATATTTAAGTATATTTCTATACCTTTTGTATTGCAAATGCTAAAATCAATAATTGGCATTTGATAAACTATTGCAGGATATACTAGTAAACCACAAATAGTGTCTTAAACGTATTCCTTATTCCCATTAGAAACTTTTTAAAATTGATTCACTTTGGAAACAGGAAAGAACTGGATTTTTTTTGTACCATTTTTTAAATTGCCATTGTTTCCTTATTAAACAAGTATTTGAATTACAGACAACAGTTCCTAGATCCCCAATGTGTGTTCTTCGATTTGTTCTATTAAAATACCGGGTCTAAAGAATTTTTTTTTGGTTTTTTCTTATTGCCAAAAACTAGACTTTTTCAGATATTGTCTCATACACATATTATTAGTCGCGGATACATATCTACAATACTAAAATTACGAGGTCCAATTTGTCAGCCGTCATCACGTAAAAAAGACGAATCAAAGAATTCAACTTTATATATAACTAATATAGTACAAAGGTGTAGATTAAAAATTACAGTAAGACTTTCTAAGATAACAATACGAATACTAAACATCTGGACTAAAAATAAGGCGTATAGGTACAGTTTTCAATTTGTTAGCGGGCATGACGTAAAACAGCGAATCAAAGAATTCAACTTTATTTATAACTAAATATATAGGACAATGCTGTTGAAGTTAAAAAATACTCCATTCTAGGACCTTTTGTTTTCTAAATAATTAATATTACCAATAATTGATAAGTTCCAGTTCGACGGGTTCAAACAGAAAGAATTGAAAACAGAGAAAACTGTGTATCTTATAATCGGCATGACTTTATCAGATGACAATACTAATACTAAAATAAGGCTTGCGCAAAGTTATATACTTTAATTCAGTCACGGACCCGAGATATCACGGGTGTGTTCTAGTATGATGTATACTTCTTTGATTGCAAAGATTCACCTTTTGTTATATAGCAAAATCCAATTAAAGAATATCCGAATTGTTATGTCAGTATCAAAGTACTGGCTTCTGGGATGGTGATGCTCTCGGAAAATAACATTCCACTAGCAGCGGCATCGACCTAGTGACGGGCAATTTTTTCAAAGGGGCACTTGCTGTCAAATTCATGTTCACCGATTTGACTCAAATTCTCATGTTTGATTTATAACCATGTAAAACATTTATCCAAATTATAAAAAAGTCTTAAATAAACAATTTACAGGGCATGGGTTCAATAACATGTAGCTTCGTTTCGTGTGTATTGTAGTCTAGACGCCATCTCAACTATCGAGTTGACATCCAAAGGCCTCCGATGGTTAAATAAGCGATATAAACATAACTACAGATGGAAAAAGAAAGAGAAACTCTTGCAATTGGACTTTTCTAGATCTGTTTAATTTCATATTATTGATTAAGAATATATGTTTGTCATCATATTTACCTGCATTAGAATGATTTTTTTTGTGGATCGAAACAGTCAATCAAATGATTAACCTTTGTTTCACGTTCAATGTTGAACACTTTTCCTTTGAATAAACGTACAGGCATTCCTCATGCATTATTCATCTCTAGGTAAGGGGTTGAATTGAAGTTCACCTGAATACGGATTGAATAAGATAGAATTATTGACTTGCAATTGAATAATTCATCATCAATGTTTCTTATCTTAATTTGGCAAAATTGAACCATACTGGCTGTTAAAAGCGAATTATTATTTTACCATTTCACTTTCATTAATGATCGAACAAAAAAAAAACATACTTTAGACCTTTTATATATCTCGAAGCTAGTGCCCCTTTAACAACATAAATGTGATCAACTTTACTTCACCAGAGATGCGCGTGGTTACAATGAATGCCTCTTTAGTGATGCTCGAATCAAAAATATTTCTAAAAATGTAATTGAATATGGGAAATTCAGAGTTATATATAAATGCAACAGTAGTATACCTCTGTTCAAAAGTTATAAATCGATTGAGAGAAAACAAATCCGGGTTACAAAATAAAACCGAGGGAAACACATCAACTATAAGTGGAAAAACGAAACAACAGAAACACTGAAGTGCAACAATAAACAAACGACAATGCAACACACACAGAAACGAACTATAAGATAACAATTACTATTTTCCTGACTTGGTACAGGACATTTTAAGAAAAGAAAATGATGGTTGGACCTGGTTTTTTGGCTAGCCAAACCTCGTGTTTTATGGCAATGTTAAATACAATCAATACAATACAAATATGTCTATAGAAAAAATAAACACAAACGAAAAAGCACTAAAATGACTACATGCTTTTCACATTGGTAACTTGTAATGCAAGAAAACGGAACAGTTGCTTTTTTCTGAATCATGTGTTACATTTATTTGATGAATGTAATTTAAGGATAGGCCTTAGTCAAATTTTGATCTTGTATGTATGTGTGTTTGGTTGTCGTAAGGCTACGGAAATTTCAATAATTATTTTCATAATCTCATTTTACATTCTTTGTTGCTTCTTTTGCTCTTTTTTTTAAACCATCTGATTCGATCGCTCGCACTTGAGAGGCACACACGACTTATTTCTGATTTAATTAAATTAAAGCATTTCCTTTGGCTACTTCAAAAGTATTTTCTTCTTCTTCTTCAAATCTGACTTCACCAAGAGAAGGGGACCAATGGGGTTGAGATATGACTATATGAATATTTAAGTATAACATTATTAACACTCAAAGGTCAAATTTTATTTTTTGGGTCAACTCTAAACCTGTTTCAGTTTTTAAATGATATTCTCTAAAGGATTGGTGAATGCCAATATTTTGAAATGATTTCACCCCTTCGATAGTTTTGTCAATTAAGCCAATAAACTAACAGGCATGTACATAAAATAGAGCCGACAAAAGTGAATTAAAAAGATAACCATCAAGGAATTTATATATAAGACTCTTAAAAAGTGCAAAAAAGTGAGATAGTGGTCAATAAATGAATCTGGTAAAATCTATTTTCGTTGTTCGCACACACACACTAAATTTCTAACATTCCATAAAAAAAAAATTGAAGGTGTATCTAACCTGTATTTATATGAAAATTCTAAATGATTAGCTCAAATTAATTAAAAACATAAGAATATAATATGATATGGTGGCCAGATGCGGCCGTTTCGCCTTTTCGCGTTTTCGTGTTGTTCCTTCACTTTGCAAACGCGAAATCGGGAAATCGGGAAATCGAGAAATCGAGAAATTGAGAAATTGAGAAATAGGGAAATCGAGAAAAAGGGAAATCGGGAAATCGAGAAATCGAGAAAGCAAAAACGCGAAAAAACGAAAGCGAAAACGCGAAATGAATTTCTCGATTTCGCGTTTTTTGCTTTCTCGATTTCCCGATTTCCCGATTTCTCAATTTCTCGATTTTTCTTTCTCGATTTCCCGATTCCCGATTTCCCAATTTCTCAATTTCTCGATTTTGCTTTCTCGATTTCTCGATTTCCCGATTTCGCGTTGGAAAAGTGAGAGGAGAAAACGCGAAAACACGAAAAGGGGAAATGGCCGCATCCGGCCACCATAGTATAAGGATCTCTAGTTTGCAAGTTAGAAGTTGTGTGAAAAGAATAATTTATGTTAAACATTGCTTCTAGCTGGTGTATGTTCGTTTTTCAAATGTATGTGTGTTTACTGGAAGCTCAATTCAAGGCAAAAGCAAATTAGAAACAGGCTAGGCATTGTTACTTTTTTTAAAAAGAGGATAACAAAAGAGTACGGTCAAAAACTCAAAACGTGGAACAACATAAGAAGTCTTAGAGAACATGAATTATTTATTAGTTGGTTATTGGCTCGTAACTAGCTTTCGGTAAGTGTAAGTACTCTTATGTCGATCATTCATGTCTTTTGTCACTTTGTTTGTGTGTTTTTTTTCTCTCACTCCGTGGCAATCTGATGAGTCAAGCCATGCGTTTGCAACAGACTTTTTCATTGTGTTCTTATGTTGTACTGTTACACAACTGTCCAAGGTTTGGAGGAGTTGTTCGCTCACCGACATGTTTAATCTCGCCACATTGTATATATGTGATTGTCCCAAGTCAGGAGCCTGTACTTCAGTGGTAGTCGTCGGTTGTTGTCTGTTTTTACGTGTTTTTGTGTTGTCATTTAATTGGATTGTTTCTATTTCAAATTTTGTCAGGTTGGGGACTTTTCTTGCTGACTACATATGATGGATTTTGCTTATTGTTGAATGTCTTACGGTGAGCTATACCTGCTTAGATCTGCTTTTAAAATCGACGTCGTTTTGGATTCAGCTGGATATTTGTCCCATGGGCAACCACATTACATCTCCTTATTTCAAAAAGACAAAAACAAGTAGGCAATCAACCATACAGATATGAATGCATGCCAACAAAGCGTAGGGTAGGGTAAAATCTTACTACTGACTATACCTAGCATAATTATACTGCTCTGCATATATACCCACAAAAGGATACATACATTGAACCTATTTTACTATAAATTGTTTCCATTGTATGGTGTACGATGAATGAAAAAACGCTCGAAAACACTAAGCTAAATCCGAATTGTTGCAACAGCAGCAAAACATATGTTCCAGTTTTGATATGAATAACTTGTTAATAACGTTTACACAACCCGGGGAGAATAAACATGAAACAAATAAAATTGAGAAAGGAAATGGTGAATATGTCAAAGCGACAACCACCCGACCATAGAGCAAACAACAGCCGAAGGCAACCAATGGGTCTTCAATGTAGCGAGAATTCCCGCACCCGTAGGTGTCCTTCAGCTGGCCCCTAAAATATGCATAATAGTACAGTGATAATGGACGTCATACTAAACTCCGAATTATACACAAGAAACTAAAAATTAAAATCATACAAGACTAACAAAGGCCAGAGGCTCCTGACTTGGGACAGGCGCAAAATTGCGGCGGGGTTAAACATGTTTATGAGATCTCAACCCTCCCCCTATACCTCTAGCCAATGTAGAAAAGTAAAAGAATAACAATACGCACATTAAAATTCAGTTCAAGAGAAGTCCGAGTCTGATGTCAAAAGATGTAACAAAAGAAAATAAATAAAATGACAATAATACATAAATAACAACAGACTACTAGCAGTTAACTGACATGCCAGCTCCAGACCTCAATTAAACTGATTGAAAGATTATGTCTTCATCATATGAATATCAGGTACAATCCCTCCCTTGATTGTCTTATTCATGCAGGTGTCATCGCCTACTAAACCAGATCGATTATGACATTTTCGCCCTTCTGGTGTTTATAAAGCCCCTTATTAAATATGCTTCATCATTCACTGCATGCATGAAGCAAGGTTAGTTCTCTGAAGGTGCACATGTTTAATACTTCGTTTTACTTACTTTTGGTGGGAATTTGAGACGATATATATAGCAGATAATCGATTTTCAAAAAAAAATATTAAGATAAGTTGATACACCGCACTTAGCTTTCCTTTTTTACGATGATGAATTCCTTGTAAAGGGTCATGAACAAATCTTTACCTTGCGAATACCACAACAGATTCCAATAACAAATACTCGAACGATTATATTAAAATGCCGGACTTTTTCATTGACAACATTAAGTTTGGTTGATTGATATTTTAGCGACAGTTGGTTTTCAAATGGGTACTAATATGTGCACCGCTTCTGGTCGACTTGTTTTGCACGCAAACGAAGCATAATCCATACAGATTCTTAACGACAAAAAGAAAAAATAAGGAACTTGCAAAATTCTTTAGTTTCACTTTCAGATATATTGATGATGATCACTCATTTGATTCACAAATTGCAATGAGTCCTGACATCTAATATATCTTAGAAAACTTGAGATAAAGGATACTACAAAAAATAGATTATCTGTTTCATACCATGAAGCTGGGCTTCTAAAAGGAATTATCAACAACAAAATATCTAACCACCAGGCTTTGAAAGTTTGGCTGAAATGTGTGCTTCCAAAATGTTCAATCTAATTACATGTATAATAATAAAACTCAGTTGTATGTGCATGAACTTGAATAATTTTTTGAATGGCTGTGAAATAAAAACTTGGACATTTCTGGATAACACAAAAACTAATATAATTTT
Organism: Mytilus edulis; assembly: GCA_019925275.1. Taxonomy (NCBI): domain Eukaryota; kingdom Metazoa; phylum Mollusca; class Bivalvia; order Mytilida; family Mytilidae; genus Mytilus; species Mytilus edulis. Next base: position 47,395,263 of record CM034353.1, read on the forward strand.
CACAGAAATATAAATCTGTAGAACCTTTTTTTTTTTTTTTTTTTTTATTCCCGAGGCCATTTTACACCAATTTCAAGTTTACATACAACATTTTGGAAGCAAACTTTACAAACAATTGAGATTGACCATTTTGTAACATGTCATATTTCATATATTGATTGGTCTTAATGAATGGTATTTTGGAATATCAACGATTTTCTCTCTCCAAGCCGATTTGTGTTAAAAAGTAGTTTTAGTAAAACAATAGTATACGACTCTCTAAAACCAAAATGCAGTGACGATATGCCACCCAACTCTGAGCCACGGTGACCCAAACGTCACTACTATACCTATATGAAAGAAATTCAAAATGTAATCTGAAAAATTATATTAAAAACTAGAATGATTTAATGTGAAAGAACTTTTTAATTATAGTCCAGTTAATGGCTCGTTCACACGAATATTTAATTCGAATTAAATTCGAATTGATTGCGAATCGAATTCGCTAATCGAGTTCACACACCCTTCTTTTTTCATTCGAATTGATCTTATTCGCATTAGAAATACGCTTTTGTTAATACGAATTTAAAAAAAGTTAACGTCGATTTAGAAATATGTACGCTTTTGTTAATACGAATTAAAAGTGAACGTCGATTGGACAGTAAAGTGAATTTGAAGCGCATTGCAATTCGAATTAGAATTGGCGTTAGGACGAATTCGAATTAGTTAATGCGAATCGAATTCGAATTACGTGTGAACTCAGCATAGTTTTACACTCCTCGTTCAACCAAGGATTTTTATTGTAAAATGTACGCGTCTTTGGTAAGTCGATGCTTGAAGTCCATCAACAAATATTACATACCGGTAGTAATTCAGGATAATCGCAATATATGAATACATAAATATATATACCTTGCGTACACATTGGAAACATTAGTAAGCCTTTTTTTTTTATGTAACTCTAAAATTTCGTGAGCCTAGCGCGGATCTAAGCCACGACCTCCCACAGCCGATGCCAGCAGTTAGTATGCTACAAGGAGACACCTCAATTACACGCCTTTGACAAATTGTGCTACGAAGAGACACCCCGAAAACACATCTGATAAATTAAGTGATTGTGTATGACGGTAGTTTTCTCATAGGTTAAAACCGTTTAATTTTTAATGACACGTTTGCGATTTTCGAGCCACCGCAACCATATCATATCTTGTGTTTTCTTAGTCATAAGTGCTACAGTTGTCCTAGAGTGTCAAAATAAAATGAAATTCGTTGATTTTTGCGTTTTTCTTAAATTTAGATTGCTCATGACTATAGAATGTATTCACTTTCAAAGACCTTTTTTTGCTAAAACACAATCTCCCATTAAGACAGCACTTCAATAAACTGTCGAAACTTATGATATAATCCCAAATTATGTTTGTAATTTTCTCGACATACATTTATATACTTTTACTTTACAATGCGCGCAATTATAAGTAATCTGAAGAAATTTATTATGTAGTAGAAACAGGGCAGTAATCGAGATGCTTTACAAGAAAAACGATACTTCACGGTGTCTGCAAATCATACAGAAAGGGTCAAAGTTCGATAAAGATCTCGCAGACTGTAGTGTTTTATCTTTTTTCTCAGCTACCTAATTCCTCGCTTACTCTCTCTGTTACAGAAAACTGTTGCAGTTAGAGAGCTACGTCATCAAAAAATTTTAAACGTGTCAAGTAGTCTGCAATTCAAACCTTCCGCCATTTTGAGGCACTACTGCTAGCTCGCTCCTGCTTTTTTTAAACAGGGGAAGAGAGTCGGTAGTCGCTTAAAAGCGGCAGAAAGCAGGAACGGACACTGGACAAGCCTTTCACAGGCTTTACGCTGAATGGAAAGATCCTGAAATGATTTAAGACGAAGAAAAAGGCAAAAGTTTTATTCCTGAAAATCATATGACAGGGATTGTGTCCAGGACTATGCGAAAACCTTTACATTCATATAGTTTTTCCGCTTCCAATTTCTTAAAGCGGAGTTCATTGATATTATCGCCAAACATGGAACTAGTTTTTATTTCAATTCTTTGTATAATTCCATCGGTTTTAGGAGCTGTTGTACCGTTTCCATCTGGTAAGTTTTCGTGCATACTTTATTTTGCATTTCTTTCTTTTGGTGACAACTTTTTTTAAAAACTTTTACGTTTTCCGTTTGTGTTAATGGCGTCATATAGTATTTCATGAAATTGATTATGCAAATTATGAAAGTTGTATATACTCAAGTTCTTTTTATTAGTTACTGTATTGCCCATTTTTTGCGTCGTTCTAAGTATTGCCTTTAAAACATTCATTTATATAAGACTGGAATGCTACCCAAAGAAAAAACTGTAACAAAGAAAAAAAACCCAACACCTTTAATATTTAGCGCAATTTATTCCATCACAGCCAACTCAAGCCAAACAGCCTGCCTCATTTTCGTCTTATGTTTTTGCCGTTATAATAAAAAGTTATCTCAGACAAACGTACATTTTGTTCGGTGATAGGTTAAAAAAAACACAAAAAAAAACTATATTTAAAAGCTATCCCTGAAAACTTAGCATGTGGAGTGCCAATAACCAGCAGTACAATGACCTCGTTACAAAACATTTTTCTTTAATGATTTACACTGAATGTGTATTATCTGGTCAATCTCCTAGGTCAATCAATGTAACTGAAGATCGACTCTAAGAGAAAAGCTGAAAAAAAATGTTGTGTGTGCCACGTATGCTTACATCATGAGAGAAATCTTATAAAATGATATATAAAATATAAGTGTGAAGTTTAAAACATATATGTGCACAGCATGCGTGGAAACATGTGAAGCAAAGGATGTCTCGCCTAGTTTATTATAACATAAATTGATTTACGAGTGCTTGCGTTTGTTCACACAGTTGAACTGCTTATACAGCACTTTTGGAAATGTAACGTGGTATCAATTAACTTGTGAAACATTTGTTCACTAGTAGATACATCAAATTCAACAGACAGTGGCAAATTGTACATTTTTAGAATTTTGTGGTTTTTGCAGAAGTCACGATAGTTGTGATTAATAACCACAATTACATAACATAATTTTTAGATCAAAGTGGAGTCAGTACCCGGCATGTTTTAAAATGATGTGTACAATTTGATGAGCTTTTACAGAAACAGTTTAGATGAATGACATCAATAAAAGCACAGTTCATTTGTAACTTTAAATTGTTTTTTCATTGGGATTTTGTCTAATGGATATCCACCATAACTTCTGGTCCCATATCAGGAAACTGCTTAAGGGCTTTTAGAATTGGGAATATTTTTTAAAATATAGAAAAACATTTTCCTTTTTTTCAGGACAGTAACTTGTAATAACATATATCATGGGATCTCTATAGAATTGTACCACAAGGTTTCAAACCTGAAAAGGAAGAGTGGGCTTGATTTTTTTGGGGTTGTCATGATTATTACCAAAACAGTTTAGGCAAAACGGGCTAGATATACGTTGTATAAAGTGTTAATTTTTTAACCAGTTTCAATGTGGTCTAATCCAAAGTCTTGTCGACTGAAACAAACTGTGTCATTAGATTTTGGATTTTGGGCGTTGATTTTGAAATGGTCCGTATTAAGGTCCCAAGGGTATAAGATTAAACTTTGTTTAATTTTATAAAAAAAAAATGAATTATTGGGATTCTTTCATATGCCGTGTTATTGGATTTTTTTTAAAATGAGTGGTCCATTTTCAAATTGATCCACATTTAGGTCCAAATGGTTCAAAATTAAACTTTCTTTGATATTAAAATAACAATATTTTTTTCGGGATGTATTCAGATTTTTTGATTTTGGGACTGGTTTATGATTCTATTGTAAGGTCCAAAGGGTCCAACACTAAACTAAGTAGGATTTATACAAAATCTGAGTTCAAATGGTTCTTTAATACCAGTAGGATAAATCTAAACTAAAATTTAGATTTTCGATGTTGGGCCTATTTTCATAATGACTCAAATCGGGGTCCAAAATTAAACTTTGTTTGATTTCAACACGAATTAAATATATGGGGTTATTTGATATGCTGAAGGGCCAAGTGAGCTTTTCTTATCACTTGGCGTCCGTCGTCTGTCGTCGTTAACTTTTACAAAAAATTTCTCTGAAACTACTGGGCCAAAGTTAACTAAACTTGGCCACAATTGTAATTGGGGTATCTAGTTTAAAAAATTTGTCCAATGACCCGGCCAACCAACCAAGATGGCCGCCATGGCTAAAAATAGAACATAGGGGTTAAATGCAGATTTTTGCTTATATCTTTGTAACCAAAGCAAAAAAATTAAAAACCCGAAAGGGATCTCACGTCAATAAATATGAACAATTCATCAAAGTTTATGCACATTTTTTTAAAAACGTTTTTAAATTAATGTCCGACATGTTGAAAACGGAAGTCTAGCGGACAGACGGACAACGGTATACCATAATACGTCCCGTAAACGGACGTATAAAAATAAATACAACATGAAATCTAATTTTAGAGAAGAAAGGATGTAGGAATAAGTATAGCTTGAAATTTATGTTCATTGTTACATATTTTAATAAATAATGGTAGGTAAGTCTGTTACATATTTTGATAAATAATGGTAGGTAAGTCTGTTACATATTTTAATAAATAATGGTAGGTAAGTCTTACTTACAATTATTTATCAAAATATTTAACAAAAGTTTATTATGCCCCACCTACGATAGTAGAGGGGCATTATGTTTTCTGGTCTATGCGTCCGTTCGTCTGTCCGTCCGTCCGTCCGTCCGTCTGTCCCGCTCCGGTTAAAGTTTTTGGTCAAGGTAGTTTTTGATGAAGTTGAAGTCCAATCGACTTCAAACTTAGTACACATGTTCCCTATGATATGATCTTTATAATTTTAATGCCAAATTAGAGTTTTTACCCCAATTTCACGGTCCACTGAACATGGAAAATGATAGTGCGAGTGGGGCATTCGTGTACTGAGGACACATTCTTGTTCAATTTATGAATGAGGAATGATATAATTTTGGATACTTTTGTATTTCCGTAGCGGAGGGGCATTACGTTTTACCCTTTGTTTCCCATTCTCTTATTTTTCCTCAACTAAATGTTTTGAAACTTATACACAATTTTTTTGTTGAAAACACTAACCACAGATCAAGTTTGAATTTTGGTAGTGCTAGTTTAACTTTTCTATAATTCACCTTTCTAGTGTAATGCCCCTTTAAAAATTAATTTTTCGTTTCCATTCTCTAACTTAAGTTTGCCTCAACCAAATGTTATATACAATGCTTATTACCACGAAATATAGATCAAGTATTAATTTTGGAGTTGTCATTTTTACTGTTCTGGAGTTGTGTCCCTTTACACATTGAAAAATTGCTGACGATTTTTCGTTTCCGTTCTCTAACGTAGGTTTCCTCAACCAAATTTTATGAAACTTATACACAATACTTATTACCACAAAATACAGATCAAGTACAAATTTGGGTAGCGTCACTTTTACCAATCTTCATTAATGTCTCTTTATAACTTTTTATGCCTTTATAATATGATATGTAAAAGGGGGCCCGGGCCATTGGCGGATTTAGTTAGGGGGGTGGGGTAGTGGTTGGAACCCGCCTTTTTGGGGGGCTGATCAATGCATTTGAATGGGGAAATGTGGTTGGAACCCCCGGGTTGGGTTGGGAACCCCCTTTTTAAAATGACTGGATCCGCCCCTGCGGCCACGGCTGTGTCCCTTCATGGACACATTCCCCTCCCCATTTCTTTCTTTATAACAATACTGGCATTGTTAGCGGCGGATTGAACATTACATCACGTTATTTTTAAAATTGTGATGAACATTTTTTTAATATATCCAAATCGCCATATGTACATTGGAAAAAATATTATACCGTGACTGAAGAACTGCCATGCATAGATTTGTGATTTGTTTAACGTTTGTAATGTCATTATTTATATAAGATGATCATAGATTAGGAAATTGCCTTATATCTGGCATCCTTTAAACAAACCTGAATATTATTGAAGAGATCAGTATTTGAGTGTCACGGTGAGTGTCTTTTAGTGTTGGCAAACCGGATTTTCACGATTAGCCGTAACCGACTTTCTTGTTAGAAAATAGATTTCCGGTTTTAACCGTGCGTCTCGTACTGAAAATTACGAAAGTGACATGTGTGTGGGAAATGATTGCACTTCTACTTCAAATACATATTAATTAATGCACTAAGCTTTAAAACTATAATGAGGGCCCTCATGGGGTTTTTGATTATGTGATTACTTGGCCGTTTTTTTAATGATTATTAAGCCAAATATTTCATGATTAGTTGATTACCTAGGACTGTATTTTTAGTTTATGATTATTTGATTACTAAAGATAAGCAAATATTTAATGATTATGTGATTATATTGGCAAAAAAATGGTGATTATGTGATTACTAGGACCCCCCCCCCCCCCGCATGAGGGGCCTCTATAATCCCTGATGCCCTCGTAAGGGTCGGTATATACATAAAGCTTTTGAAAGGGCCTTCACCATCATTACCCTATAAAATCGGTTTCACAAAAAATTTGAAATATCCGTTCAACATGTTCAAGATGTCCTTTCTATTTAGAACAGCTTGGTAGGATATTTTTTCACCAAGATATTTTCGGAAACATCCAAAGACAAAATCAAAACAGAACTGTAAATGATTTTTCTCGTGTATTTCAGTCTGCACCAAAAACTTTTTCAACTACTAGTCCGAAGAATAATATTCTGACATTTTTCTTATTAGTCCAAACAAAGTTTTGAAAAAACTTACTAGTCTGAAAGAAATTTTACCAGTCTGGGGCATCGGACTAGTGGCTAACCGTGCAGACTGGTATTTTCGTTGATCCTGCGACTTTTGTCGCAAATTCAAGACATAGCGATTCCACAATGTGTCTTCGTCGTCACCACCCACAAATATTCACTCTGGGGTTAAAGTTTTTGAAATTTTAATAATCATATCATGGATTTGATTTTCTACCAAAGCAGACCTTCCAACTATCCCGATGTTGGCGACATATTTATGGCAACTTAATGTCATTAACAACACTAAGCTAATCAAGGATAACAACAGTTGTCACAAATTAATGAGTTGTTACATGTAATCGTCCTATCTGATGGGTCACAACTATCCTCAAATTCAATTAATTTGTAAACAGAATGGGTCGGACTGCATTTCAATTTTAACCAATTTATTATACAATCACAATTTGCAATGTTTTTTCATACATGTAACAATATAGTCATAAACTGAAAGACAAATACTGTAATGACATAAATGAACTCATTAGAAAGTAGGGTTTATTGTGAAATCCATTAAAATTTTTGAAATCAGACGTGTTTCTGTCCAGTTCTGAATTAAGGTTCATGTTGACCCTTTTGCTAAAATTGCTGTTTTATCACCTCAAAATTTACTCTGACTGAGTACAGACAAACCTGTGCATCTGGAAAAGTTTGTAGGCATAGCATCAAATAGACAACAACCTAAACATAGAACAGATAAAAAATGAAGGCCACAAATAGTTCTTCAATGCAGTGAGAATATCTTGCACTGGGAGGGAAGCTGCAACTGACTCCTAATCAATAATGCATACTAGTTCAGGGAAATGGACGTCACACTAAATTTTGAAACATATAAATTTACCAAAATAATAAAACACACAAGACAAACAAAGGCTAGAAGTTCCTGAATTGGGACCAATGCATAAATGCAGCCTGGTTAATCACCTATTGCAGGTAACATGAGAAACAAAGCAATTGACAATGATAAGCATAAATTAGTAAAGAACTGCTATCAGTTTAATACTGACATGCCAGCTCCAGAGTCATGCAGACCTCATAGCCAGAAATTAGTAGTGGTTTTGCTAATTAATATTCATAATATGTAAATGAGAATTGTACCACGTGATAGTACTTTGAACTGGACTGGCTTGATAGGCTTGATATCATTAAAATCTTCAAAACACGGATATTATAAGTTGCCCGTCAGAGAGTCCTTATTTACAATCACTTTGATATTTCCGTAAAGTTGTCAGGCGGTCAAAATCAAAACAATGAACGCGAATTTAGTGAATTTTTCGTGCTTTGGTGAGTTTATTCTTCTTGAAATAGTGACATTTTAATTTTATGTGGGAACCTAAAGTTCAATGACTACACATACAAGGTTTGGACTTGCTTATTCTTTGGAAATTCAAGTTTCATATTTCACCCCGGCAACCTGTTTTTGTAATTACCTTGTTAGCCAATTTTCAACACGAAGTTTGCAAATTTGACGTTTCAGCCATTTTAGCCTGTATTTTACACTGCAATGTTAAAAGCCTCTCGCTTCGATTTTTAAAATAGCTCAGGAACCTGTATTTTTGCAACAACAGTCATTATGTTTCGTTTAAATGGTGTATATTGTTGTGTATATTCATTTTCTGCCCCGGCAACCTGTCTATCACTTAAATTAGAATTAAAACAGACATTTTTTCAAAAATCCCTATCATTTTAATGTAATTTCCGTGACCCGTATCCGATTTCTTTAGTATAATATTCAAATAAGCAAAGTGGCGTTGATTTCTGGATATGTCAAGTAAACTGATCAAAAGATAATGAAAATCAAGCATAATCCCTCCCGTTAGCTATGAAGTACATGTATCATGTCATCATAAACACAACTCTTATCACACCAACAACTGTTTTTAGAGTAAATGTGTTTATTTCAGTTGCAAAGATCAATATTAATTCCAAAAAATACATCTGTAATGACTTGACAATGGTATGGTAAATATATCTGATTCTCCCTACTTAAGAATAAGTATGTTTTTAAAAGGTTTGGTTAGCTTTTGAGGAGAATGATGACATTTTTGTGCTTTCTAAAGTATACTTTCATGTAAATTGGTACTGGTGACTCCACATGTTTCTTCCCAAACTTACACATTAATTATCATATTTACATTCTAATTAGAGTACTTACATGCTAATTATAGTGTACTTATACTTACTTATTAATAAGTATACTTATAAGCTAAGAAGCATACTTACATCATGTACTTGCAAATGAGTCTATTTACAAGTTAATTAGTATACTTGTAATACTACTAACATGCCTTAGATCATTCATTACAGCAGATTGACTTGAGTGTGTAGGTAAAGGTAATATATTTGGCAAGCTTGCATATTACCGGTAGCTGAACCGTGAGATCATTATAGGTTAGGACCATTAGGTATACTTACCTCCTTTCAGAGAAGTCTAGTCCTACAAACTGATAGATTGGCTATCTGTGGGACTAGTCTACTCTCAAATGAGGGCAGTACATGAATACCTAACCTAATAATTACTTCATTGTTCAGCTAGCAAGCTAGCTAACCAAAGATGTAACATTTACCTAAACATACAAGTCATTTAGCTGTAAAACTGATTACAATTCAGCTTTTGTGCCTACATCTGGAGTTAAAATTCATGAGTTATGGTTCTTGAAAGATTAAAAAATGGAGTTTCCAGTCATGTCCGTGCATTTACGCATGAACTGTTCTACCTAAGCTTCCCAAATTTTAATATGTTGTTACTGATGACAAAATGGAGGTCAAGTTCAATAATGACGATTTTGACTTTTACCGTTCAGGAGTTATGGTTCTTGAAAGATTGAAAAATGGTGTTTCCAGTCAAGTCTGTGCATTTACGCATGAACTGTTTTACCAAAGCTTCCCAAATTTTAATATGTTGTTACTGATGACAAAATAGATGTCAAGTTCAATAATGACGATTTTGACTTTTACCGTTCAGGAGTTATGGTTCTTGAAAGATTGAAAAATGGTGTTTCCAGTCGTGTCCGTGCATTTTCTCATGAACCATTCAACCAAAGCTTTTGAAATTTTTATATGTTGTTACTGATGGCAAACTAGAGGTCAAGTTCAATAATGACGATTTTGACTTTTACCGTTCAGGAGTTATGGTTCTTGAAAGATTGTGAAATGGCGTTTCCATTCACATTGTTGCATTTACTCATTCAATCTAAGCTTTTCAAATTTTAAGATGTTGATACTGATGACAAAATGGAGGTCAAATTTGATATTGACGATTTTCACTTTCACCATTCATCAGTAATGGTTCTTGTGATATTGCCAGGACACAAATAAATATTAATAAATCCGGTTTGCTGTCGTTGTTACAGCCTCTTGTTAACAAATTACTTCCCTTTGTCAATTGTAGACTGGTTCAATGCCAAACACAATTGCTGAATTGGCTTTTAATTTCGCATAGCATGCAAAGTTAAGAGGGATAAATCAGCGTTTTTTACAATTTTTTAGTGAAAAATAACTTCTGTTATCAAAAGTATTCACCTTATCAACAGATTAAAAGAGTTGAAACATTAGTACAGACAAATTTGTACTTTCCGCTAGCTCTACATTGGCCAGAGATGGGTCCAATTACTTTCAATGTAATTGATTAAATTACAATTACTTTGTCATTTGTACGATTAAATTAAATTAATGATTACATCATTTCTTAAAGTGTCTGATTAAATTAATGATTACATTTGCAAAGTAATCATGATTACATCTGATTACAATGAATTTAAAAAAAAATACATTTTGTATGATGTGAATGAAGAAACGTTTAATATAACTACCGGGTATAGCATTTTTTAGAAAGTATTTTGTTTGCTATATTATAAAATGATAACTTCAAACTTCATCTATTTAATTAACCACAAAAGTTCACTTCACTCATCCATGAACATTGTGTCACTGGTTATGACCCATTGCACTTTATCATCATTGATCTCTGAATTATTTTGACTTCAAATGAATATAGCTTTATAAAAAGAGTTTGCTGTTTGTCTTCTGACCTATTCTAGACTTTAATTTATATTTGTTTCAAGGTGCAGTTTAGGGACGTTAAAATATGGATGAAATAAAGTTACCAGTTTAATCAAATTGTAAACAAAATACAAGTACTAAAATCATCGCATTTTACATGTCCAGTCCAAATACATACAAATAAAAATTTGCTAATTTTTAACAAGATATTTGTCCCACTTTTAAATTAATTTTGGGCTAATTAGATAAATGATCACATGTCTGATTTATCTTTTACCATATATATTGTCCTACAGCTATACTCAATTGGTAATTGCAACAAAAACAAACCTTAATTGGTTTCCTACCTGTCAATTCAAAGTTGACAAAAATCACAACATTAACAAAAGATTATAATTAAGGGTTAAAGAAAACTATTACTTGAATATAACAGATATTATCAAATATATATGTAAATTTTTAAATTGTGAATATATGTACAATATCTTTTACTTAGGCCATTGATGACTTTTCAATACTGTAACAGTTATCTTTTACTGAAGTATACAAACCAATTATCATGCTTTATAAAAAAAAAGTAAACCAAACTATCTTAACATGTTAAATATTATTAGTAATTAAATAAGAATAACAAAAAGGTTCATTTATTGACCATAAACACAGTTTAAGATTTTTTTCATTGTAATCAGAATGTAATCATAAAGTAATCAGGATTACAGGGTATTTTGAAAAGTAATTAATTAAATTAAATTACATGTAATCAGATTTTTGGCTGATTAATGATTACAATGATTACTTGAAAAATTGTAATTAACGATTACAATTACAATTACCCCAAGTCTGACATTGGCAATAGAAAATGTATGTCCTTTCTATGTGAGACAATAAAAAGTGTTCTTTAATTACAGGGTCAATTACTGGAATTGACAAACAGACTATTCAATTGAGAAAACTAATGGCCTACTACTTTATAACATTCTTTTTTAAGAAAACAAATTTACTGACATGAACCAACAACTTCTGAAACACATGCTCCTGACTTTGGACAGGCAGATAAAGTACGTGGTTTCCTTAATAAACATGCCTGTGAGTGCTCAACCCTCCCCTAATGTGGGACAGTGGCAATTTATAGCACAACATAAGGACAAACTTTGAAATTCTGTTGCAATTGGCTTAACTCATCAGATTGAAACAAAGCAGAAAGTTTAGAACTTGACAGTATCAGCTATTAAATAATTTGAGAAATTTATTATTTTTAAAGTGTATAATATTTTTTTTCCTTTTGTTCCAGGTGCAACAGATTTATTAAAGGTAGCTAATATAGAAACAAAAATATCAGGAACCCAAGATGGCATGTGTCCAGGGAGAGATGTGGCTTACCCCCTTACAGGAAGCGAAGAGCTCAACTTTCAGCTACAAGATGCATTTCCAGGTATAACTCAACATGATTGTTGGTATTAATTAATATTAAAAAGTTTTTTTGTAGATTGTTTTGATTGATTGATTGGTTGATTAATTGATTTATTGACTGTTTGATTGATTGGTTGGTTGGTTAGTTAGTTGATTGATTGGTTATACTCTCCTCATCATGAATATAAAAATCATGAAAAAAGTTATTTGCTTTTGCTGCTATCATGTTTCTAAACCCGATTTTGTAATTTGTTTAAAATATTAAAAGGTATAAGAGGTGTCCTTTTGATATTTTTATTCTTAAATAGGGTTTGTCATGAATGTAACAAAAATCTTGAATGAATATATCAATGTTGTTTCGCCTTGACAGAGTCAAAAAGCGAGACATAGGTATGCTGATTCCAGTGTTGGTGGGGTCGGCAGCGGGGTCAACAATTGTATTAGTTCATAATTAGGACTAGTTAATGGTGAACCACTTGTGGTAGTTCAATGATATATGCTATGCAGTTGTATTAGCATTAGCACATCTTATTTCACTTATGGCTAGGAGATGATTTGGCCCTGCCCCATCAGACAAGGTATATTGACCTTGAAACTTTTGCTTAGTTTACATGTATTAGTTTGTGATTACGTCAGTTCAAGGGGAACCATTAGTGGTAGGCCAATGTTAATTGATATGCAGTTGTATAAGGATTAGCACATCTCATTTCCCTGGAGAATATTTGGCCCTGCCCCCATGGTCTACTGGCTTTAATACTTTGGCTTAGTTTACATGCATGAATTAGTTTGTGATAAGTTCAGTGTAACTGTAAGGTGAACCCTTAATGATGAGTCAATGATATTTGGTATGCAGTTGTACATGTATAAGCATTGGCACATCTCATTTTCATGGATACTTTTAAGAGAGTTTGTACCGTCAGTCATGGTTCATTGACTTTGAATATTTGCATAACTTACATGTTTAAGTTTTACTGTTGCATTATTAAAATTACAAAAAGTCTTGACATTTCTCTGTGTTATAATATTTTATTTCTTGTACAGTTCCCCCTTTATATAACCTGTATTTACTAGTTTTATTCAGAACCCTATTTTTTCTAGAAAATATTTTGTTTGGACAATTTTTGTCAAATTGAATTTGAAATGTTATACTTAAAGCTATCCTTTATAAAGATTTAAGAAATCTATTGCATATTTATTTAAATTTCTGTTATCTTGAGAAAAAATTCCTGAATGAATAATCTGCTGTAAATTGTTCAGGCTTAAGGATTACATTGAACCACAAGTACATTTGATTTGGTTCAAAATTTGGATAGGTTATTATTATGAATAAAAGGTACAACAACAAAATCCAAAGAAAGGCTACCGTACTGTACTGAGGATGGGTAGAACCATAGTATTCATCAGTAAATTGGCATCTTGTGACAGACTTGAACCATTCTAGATTTTCTATGAAAAGTCATTAACCTTTACCAAAAATCTTATCCACACCTGGAATAAATTTTGCAGAAGGTAAATTGGTCTTAAACTGATATATTGAATCTTAAAGAAGAAAACCAGATGCCCTATATTGTACTACTTGTAACTAAACATGATTGTTTAATGAAACGTAGAAGTGCAGTGATTTTAAATCTGTTTTTTATCAGGTTTAGATTAATATAAAGATAATTTTACTTGTATTGGGGATAATTTCATTAAATTATATTCATATTTTAATTACAGAGGGTATTCCAGAAACATTCACAATCATCTCCACATTTAAGCAGGGAAAAATTGACCCTGCTGATGGGAAGAAAAAATTGAAAATTCCCTTGCTGACCATCTATAACCAAGAAGAGGTTAGGGAAATCCTTAGTGTGTATGTTGGTTCACGGACAACGTTTCTCTATAGTGACAACACAATCAAAAATGACAGGCCAGCTAGATTCAACTTTAACACTAATGATGATAGGTGAGAAATTGTTTTTTTGGCCATAGGTATAAATCAACCCATCTCACATTTATTTAAACATCACAATATATCAATGATTAATTCATAACTATATGTAACAACAGATTATACACATATTCTTTTATTGTCATCTGTATAATTATTCAAAACATGTCAAAATTCACACTAGACTCTAAGTCTCTAACACTTATGTGTTAAGTTCAAATGATAATATTTTGCAACACAGATGCCAAGGTTGCACTCTTACTGAAGTTTACCTCATTTACGTTCTAGAGTTATGCCCCTTTAAAACTTGAAATTGCAATTTTTACATTTCTGCAATCTTATTTCAGTTTTGCTTATCCAAATTTTATGAAACTCACACACAACACTAAGATCCACAACATGAAGACACATTTCAAATTTGGACAGTTTTTCATTCTTCCTAGTACATTAAGAATTACTGATTTTTAATAATAAAAAAAAAAAAGTCATCGTGAAGAAGCATGAATTAAGTTTCAGGTCCTTTGCTTGTTCAAAATTCTAAATTTCACTAAGTATTTTTTATACAAAGTTCCTAATTGTTTACATCCAAGTGGTTTGACATTAGACATTTTTATTAAGCTAATATGTGTATGTAAAGTTTATATTAAACAATTCTTTGAAAGGTAATGCATTATTTCATACTTAGTCTGACTAATTGACTCTGCAGTTAAAATATTTTATGGCTACGCCCAACAAAGTGATGAAAGTCCACCCTAGAATTATATAATCTTGATCTTTATTATTCATTTTTAAAGGTTGAATTTATAAGACAAGTGCACAGATTATAATGCAGATTTACCATATTTTTCGTTTGCATTATTGTTTGAATAGAAATTCACATGGGCCACACTTTCTGTCAAAAGTCTGCATCATTTAAAGATTACTGTTAACCTTTAATGGTTATCCAAATTAAGCTACAACTTTATTATTACTATTTTGTGTATTTATCCCCTATATACATGATATATCTTTTTTTTGTGATAATTTTTCATATCATGCTACTCTCTTGATATTGAAAATTATTATCAGAAACTAAGGAGGCATGTGACGTTGTCAATATTAATATCAATGATATCATGGACAAATAAGCAATAATCAGATCAATGGTCTTTCAAACTCGATATTGTCTCAGCCATATCTAGTCTTGAGGCTTTCGCTCTTCGATGAGATTGAAGCTGAGAAACACCCTCTTGTTTGAAGCACCACCCATATCTATAAATATTATAATTTTTCTCTAGTTAATTATCCATTTATTTTGTATATTTCAGTTGGCACCGAGTTGCTATAGTAGTACAAGGTCAGGAGATTACAGCTTGGTTAGATTGTGATGCTCAATCGCCAAAGAATCTGAAACGAGACATTCCAGCACAAATGAGCAGAGAAGGACTTGTTCTTATTGGCAGGGATTTTCAAGAATCAACCTTATTCAATGTGAGTTACAATGTATTTATATTCTAGACCATGCTAGTCAACGATAGGTTTTGTCCCTCAACCATGACCTACCCCTTTCATATCATTAATTGTTTAATAACTAAAAATAAGGTTCAGATTCTCACCCCTGCACCATTTACCTTTTTTAAAAATTGTCATTAATACAAAAGACCTTTACAGTACACCATAGAGGTAGATTTTGTCCTTGGGAATAGTGCCCACCGCTAAATGTAAAACTGTATGAATATATCACAATCTGTTAAGATCCTATTCACTAAACTATTTTGTATTCTGAGACCTTTTAAGTACAAAATGTACACCATAGCTTTTGTCATGTGTGGGTACTAGAGGTCATACTGTACTTCTCATATCAACAATTGTGAAATATATTTAAAACAGTTTATATTCAAACTTATTTACCTTCTATATATTATAATGACATAACCGTTACTAAAATGTCTTTACTTTTTGTGTCATTTTCTACCTCAGGAAAAGATAACCTTACCTGTATTTGGCAAAAGTTTTAGGAACTTTTTGTCCTCAATGCTCTTCAATTTCGTACTTTTTTTGCCTTTTTAACTTCGAATCGAGCGTCATTGATGAGTCTTTTATAGACGAAACTCCCATCAGCTGCAAATACATAATTTCAATCCTGGTATCTATGATGATTTTATTTGCACAAGTATTTTTAAGTCAACAAAGTATTGTCATACACATTTGAAATTCCTAAGTCCACTAAGATATATATATTAAAAAAAGATAACACCAAATGAGAGAATATACAGTTTCTCAAGGTTATTGTAAAAAAATTAAAATTAAAAGGGGATTTACTTTTTTAAATAAAATGACCAAATACTTAGTTGAAAAAGCCCATCCCATCAAATTAAAAAATTCCAGAAATTGTTTCATACACCAGAAAATTGAAACAGGTTTATGTCTAGATCCTAGATATGAATCAAAGGTCCTTAATCCTTATACATTTGATCTTGCTATTGGTTTATAGGGGTTAATCCAAGATCTAGCAGTACTACCAGGAGATCATGGTATGAAACATTGTATAGAGTTCTGTCCTGAATGTATGGCGGGTCCAGGTAATGGCGTTAAGTCTGAGCAGCCTCCACTCCCCGTCTATACTGAAGATGGTGGTATGTATGTTATGGGTGGTGACAAACTTGGAGGTGGAATGCCCTTACTTGGTAAAGATGGCGCTGCACTTCAAATGGTAGGTAAAGATGGAGCTGGCATTCAAATGGTTGGAAAAGATGGAGCTGGACTTCAAATGGTTGATAAAAATGGACAAGGACTTGCTTTGACAGAGAATGAAACTTTTGTGCCATATTCTCCATTACCAGGGGGTGATAAAAATGGAGGCATGTATGTTGATGGTGGATTAGGAATGCCAGTTGGAGGTGGTGATAAAAAGACTGGAGGGCAGTTTGTTGTTGGAGATAAGGTTTACGATAAAGAAGGATATATAGTTGGAAAAGATGGTAGTCTGGTAAATTTGTTTTCTATATATTGTAAATTTAAATTACATTCAAATAAAATTAATTATCCATAAACCAGTGATTGAAGCAAGTCTATTGATGGTGTGTAATGCACACTTAAATTAAACCTAAACCAAAAGGTATATCATTGAGTTTTATGTGTCTGAATATCACACATCACAGTTTATATGATTACTAGGCCTTAACTTCTTGTGGAGTTATGACCTAAACTTATTTCAACAAAATATTTTTTTCATACACATTTGCCTTTGTATGTAATGAAATTCTTAGCTGTTATTAAATAGTATATAATTGTAATGTTTAATTTTGTTAAGCTGTACATGTAATTGCTATACATTGTTTGTACCCTGTATTTTTCAGCTAGTAGAATATGATGCAGCTGCCGGAGTGTCCTATGCTTACAGATATGTAAGTTCATTTGTTTTCAAAATACATCAAATATCTATCTTCATATATTTGGGCAAATTTGAGAGTTAAGACCTCTTGCCACTATCAAACTTTTACTTAACAATAAATTGAAAATGATCAGAGAAAAATTTTATAATTTTTTTTAACAGACTTTGGTGGAATCTCATCTCATCTATCTTTTCTTGAAACTTGAATTGAACTTTATGAGAATAAGCCAATTAGAATTGTGTTTAAAAATGATACAATAAGGAAATTTATTTAGGGAACTACTTAATTGAGTGACACTGTTGAGTATTAAATTTTTATTCTTTTAACCAGAAAAATGTTAAGGATTAATGCAATAATGCTAACTGGCATATATTAGTTAATTTCCCTTTTTTCTTTATTTTCTGGTTCATTGATTCAAATTAGTTACCATACATATATAATATTTCAGGGCCCACCTGGACCACCAGGCCCAAGAGGACCAGCTGGACCACAAGGTCCAAAAGGAGATTCAGTAAGTTTAGTACTACACTGTATTACAGAAACAAAATTTAAAAAAAAATAAGATTTCAATTAAAAATAAAGCATGACTAACTGTTCAACTTTGGGTCATATGTGACTCCTCCTTTCAGTGCAAGCATACACGACAAAAATTCTCACATAGGCTTTCTTGGGGATGTTTTTTTTCAAAATGGAAATAACTGATCCAGTAATAAAAAATTCAATCTTGTATAGCAATTGTACTGTTATTATGAACAATTTTAAATACTACCAGATTGGAAGTAAAATATTTGTTTTGGTTAATACAATGTACTATACAATGTACTTTCATTTTGCAGGGATATTCTGGCAGGGATGGAGTACCGGGATCCGCTGGTCTACCAGGAGCCCCAGGCCATGTTTTTGTCATTCCTGTAAGTTAGTTATTGTTGACATTTATTTATTTTATCAGTCAAATTTGTGCTAAAAGTGATGGTATAATCAATCTTGGATTGACAGTTTCCTTATTTAAATACAAGCTAATCATAAATTATGAATGATTCTAGTTTCATCTAAGGTCTTAGTTTTGCTTATGTTATGGCAACATCTTACCTGGCTAATATAATGATGGTGCTTATGTTATGGCAACATCTTACCTGGCAAATATAATGATGGTCTGTATTCAAATCCCCTATTAAGATAATATTGATTTGCTCAATTTTATTCTAAATTAAATTAATGAACATGTATAATAAAAGCTACATATATTAAAGATACTAGAACAAACTTGTGAAATTGCTGATCCGTGACTGAATTAAAGTATATAACTATGTGTAAGCCTTATTTCAGCCTGGATTTTGAGTATTGATATTGTCATCTGATTAAGTCATGCTGATTATAAGATGCACAGTTTTCTCTACTTTCAAAATCTTTCTGTTTGAAACCGTCGACCTGGAACTTATCAATTATTGGTAATATTAATTATTTGAAAAACAATAGGGCTTGGAATGGAGTAATTTTTTATCAACAGCATTGTCCAATATTAGTTATAAATAAAGTTGAATTCTTTGTATCTCTGTTTTGCGTCATGTTGGCTAACAAATTGGAAATTAACTGTACCTATACGCCTTATTTTACGTCTAGATTTTTAGTGTTCGTATTATCATACTGATTAAAATACTACAATAGGAAACAATGTGACAATGATAGAATTCAGTAATGTCATTCCTTGGATAATGACCCATGTATATAGCAAATCCTAAATACACCGTTTGGTGCTGCGCCTGTCAGATGCGGAACGTACAGATAAGGTATAGGTAACATGTGAATATACTATTGGTATCGATTTTGGATTTGACCCGGAACTTGATAATTATTGGCAATTTTAATTATTGGGAAAACAAAATGGTCTGGACTCTGGAGTGGTGTAATTTTTAATCAACGCTGTTGTCCTATTTTAGCTATATATAAAGATGAATTCTTTGATTTGTTGTTTTTACCCCATTACGGCTGACAAATTGGACCTCGTTATTTTAGTATTATAGATGTTCAATTCTGACAAAACACATGTCTGGCTATAAAAGGAGTAAGTTCGGTAAGGGCAATATTTGGCCTCAGTTATAAAGTTCATAGTTACAAGACAATAAATGTTTCAAGTTGCCTTAAAGACATGTTAGAAAGTTAAACAGAACTGTTTTTGTCAAAGTTTAATTCTAACACATTGATTTTTACATCCAAAAAAGGTCAAGATAAGGAATTTTGGTGAAATTTGACAAAATCAGCTGGATTTCAACCAAATGAAGGACCAGGATCATAGAGCGCAGGCGTCGAAAAGCTTAATATTCAAATAAGACATGTGAAATGTCTCCAAAAACATTGTTTTAAAAGATCTTTGTTGTCGACGTATGCGCTCTATGTTTTCTGTCCAATAATCTATGGAAATTAACCCATTTTCTTTGATTTTTTCGTGAAAAATCAATATGAGTTCAACTTGTGACGTCATAATGAAACGCAGAAACGTAAAGTTTTCAACAAAATGGTTTATATCCTAGCTAGTCAATGTATAAGCTATAAATTATCATGATATTGGTCAATAAATCTGAATTTGAAATTTACCCTAAAAAAGGGGGCCATTTTAGGACCTTATCGAACATACTCCTTTTAATCCTGGTATATATATGAGTAGTTTATTAAATGGAGATGTGTTTAATAAGGAAATATCTATTTTAAATGTTTTACATGAATATATTCTGTAACTTGTGTATATACATTTTTTTTTTCATTACCTAGCTTTTAATTTCTTATTCAATAAAAATAAAATAAGTTTAGTTGGCCATACATACTGTATCATAGAGATAGCATCAATAACTATTTGTTTGTTTGGTTTGTAGATGAATTGGGACCAAAAGAGGGCTCCACAAGCTGAGGCCTTCCGACAAATGTTATCACAGCATATGGTAAGTGTAAACACATTGGAAGTATACTGACAGAACTTTGTGATCTTATAATTACCTGCTAAAGGAAAATCAAGTAACTGTAAATTACTCAGTTAAACATGGGCTTCTTATCTATAATCAAGTCTTTTGCTTTTTGTTTTTACATCTCAAAATTTTACTTTTAGAATCTTAAGTCAGTGGTGAACTTTTATTGTTTAGGAATTAATGAATGCATGATGCTATGGTTACTCATAACGTTTCTATCAGCACATCATGCAGATATCTATCGTAACATATTTTCTGTAACACTTATCAGATACAATTGATCAAACGATAAGGAAAAGATGGAATTCTAATATGAAACTAAATTAATGTAAATTAAATGCATCATGTTTTTTGCAGCAATTAAAAATGCATGTTGTACGGTAGTTAAATATAAATATTTACGGTCTAAAAAACAGGCTTCTGAAAATCTTTCATTTATTTTATAACATTTTAAAATATTTTACATATTCTTATTACAGATGTCTATGCATGGAGCAAATGGACCACAGGGTATGACTGGAAATTCAGGACCAGTGGTACGTTATTTTAAGATTGAATTCCTTATGAATTGTCGCCCTTAGATAACTTTTTAAAGTGAAATTAAATTCCTAATTAATTGTCTCCCCTAGATAACTTATTTAAGTGAAATTTGAATTCCTAATGAATTGTCTCCCCTATATAACTTATTTAAGTGAAATTGAATTCCTAATTAATTGTCTTCCCTCGATAACTTATTTAAGTGAAACATGATTTCCTAACTAATTGTTCTCCCCTAAATAAATTATTTAATGGAAATTAGAATATCTAATGAATTGTCTCCCTTAGATAACTTAGTTCAATGAAATAATGGTTACCAATTTATTTTAGTGATTGAGGGTATAAGGGTTATGGAACAATAGAGTTATTTAGTTGTTCATTCAGTTTGATATTATCCCATTGAGGTTATTTATTCTTGGAAATATCAAAACTGCAGAACAAATTTTGTTTTTGGAAAATGACGCAGTCATTGTTCCATAACTGCCGACCTGATTTCTCTGCCTACCGCGCTTGGTTTCGTATTTACTAATTTCAATACAAACTGGAATGTGCTTGTGTTATCATTTATATGCATGAGCATTGTGTAGTAATCAGCCAGGAACCAGTTTACAAACTAACTGGTTTCTGTTTGTATTCCACTACAGTCGAACAAAGTGTTGTAGTTTGACAGGAACCAGTCCAGAATTTTGTAAACTACAAAACGTAATCGGTTATTATCATTCCGTTTTGTTGTTTCATACCGACTTATATGGTTTGAATAAGCTTAAGACCCTTCAAACATTAATGTGATAGGTATATTAAAGACTGTTTTACAAAAGGATGAAACTGTTTTGCTTTAAAAGTCGTACTAAAGTGATATATGTTATGTACGGATTTCCACTCTCACCGGTTAATTTCTTCTTTTACACGTGCTTTTGAAACTTCCTGTTTAAACATCGCAAGTTTTAAAATTGTTTTTTGAGTGAATTAAACTTATTTTAACAATCACAAAGCGTTCGGGAATCATTTCAAGCAGTTTCTTCTTCTCTTTGATGATGGAAAATAGGTTTTCTCAAGAAAATACCGCAAACGATCGCAGAGGAATTGAAACGTACAAGTCAAGTCGGCACCTGGTTAAATTTGCATCTAGTCAAATCGGCACCTATTTGACGTCAATTCGGCTTCCAATAATATTTATTATAATATTTTCTATTCAATTAATTAATAACTGTTACCAAGTACATAGTGAATATTAGGTAAACAACGAAACCAAAGTGAATATGTTGTTGTGTATAAAAGTAAACAACGAAGCTATTGTTTTAACCATTAGACAATTATTAAAATTAAATGGAAAACTATGAGTCCCTTTCAACTGGGAACAGTATATCTAACAATATATATGTTCCTGCTTTCAATAAATCATACTTTCATGCCAAATAATTAGCAATTTTAAGGTGGTTTTTTTTCAGTAATGTTTAAACAGCATTAAACAAACAATCCTGTAAAAGACTCAACTGGTTAAATAATGCATAAAAATATCCAATATCTCATGTATTAGTCCAAATAATAATGACGTCTGACAAGGCTATTTTTTTTTTCTTCTGGGACGCCTTCCTAAGACGTTCGTAGGAAGGCTTCCTAAGAAGGCGTCCCAGAAAAAAATTAACATAGCCTTGTGGTCATAGGATGGTGTCCCAGAATAAAATTTAAAAAAGCCTTGCCAGACGTAATAATTATTTGGACTACTCATATATATCATTAAAAATACACCAAAAAATTCATGTAGTTGAGAAAAATAAATACATACAAAATGTACATGAACATCCAAAAAAGTGAAAGTTAGTATTAACTCTTTTTGCTTTAAAAATTTACAACTGCATTTAAGTATTGAATGCTTTTTTTTTGTAAATTCATTGAGGTGTAAAAGCGTTGACCGAAGTACTTTTTGTATGAAGCGCGTAAGCGCTTCATTCTAAAAATGTGCACACGGTCAACGCTTTTGCAACCCTATGAGGTTACAAAAAGAAACATTCAATACTTATAATTACTTTTTTTTAGCTAGGATCATGAAAACACGAATTTTATAACTTTTTTATTCAATTCATCTGTGCACTTTATTGTGGGACCACGTGTTATCATGAATGAAAAGTTTTATTGAGTGATGCAATTGCTTGAGGAATAACATGTGATGTGCAGTTAGCCAATCAGAATAAAGTATTATAATGAAACATATATCAAATATAATTATAACAAAATACATTACGTTGTAAGAGTTATCTCCCCAAACACTGTTTTTCTTGTGGCCACCTCTCCTTCGTAACCGTAAAAGATTTTATTTTAACAAATTGCTCGTTACATATTTAGGATAAGAATATTCGTTTGAACCATAGCTCTATGGGGACTCCATATGAGAGTTATTCCCCCTTTTTCATTTGATTCAAGCGATATGCATTTTCAACTGGTAAACCATAACTGATAGAGACCTAGGGTCTTCATGAGGTCATTGGTACTAAAAATGAAAATGAGGTCAATGTCAAAGGTCAAGGTCATATTGTAAATTTTGATTTTGGCTTATTTTCACTTCTTTTCAAATACTGTATGACATTTTGACAAATAATTTTTCATAAATTATTAGTTGCGACATGTCCTTACTTGTATATTTTGGTTGAAAGGCTGCGCATACAATAAAAGGGAGTTTTTGTCCATCTTACATTTAAAATTACGCGTCAAGTGGTAGTACTCATTAACCAAACATATTAAAGACCTAGGATATTTTGATTCAAGGTCCATGGTTTGTGACCTTGAAATTGAGGTCAAGGTCAGAGGTTAATAGGACGTCATAAAGCCATAGGAACTAACATTTTAAACTGATTTTTCATATTTCAATATAAAAATAGATCTTTTCTAGTGGAAAGACTTCAATTGTTCTCTGAACAATTTGTTTTTAATTTACTTCATATTTTGTGGGAGAAGGGGGTTCAGACTATGTGGTATCAGGTCTGTTTGCGCCCAATACACTTTCGCACCTCGCACGTTCACACCCAAGGTCCGTTCGCACTCTACTCATTCGCGCCCAATTTTAATTCAAATTCAAGTTGAATAATTGGAAAATCATGATTGTTGTTTTAAATTGCTTTGGTGTAAATTCTGAATGTATTTATAGCTTGGTATGAGTAAAACATTGAAGATTTTAAAGGAAAAACACAAAAGATAATTGTTTTTAAGCCCTTTGATCTGAAACAACGAAACAATAAAATATAGGAACCAAAATATAGCAATCCACTATTATAACCAAAACATGATAAAATTTATTCAACACACAGAAAAATAAATAGTCAGAATCTCACTTCATTATGAAAGAGGTCAATGAAACAAAGTATAGCAATACACTAACCAAAACATGATTAAGAGTTATTCAACGCTAAATAAAACGTTGACAAAATACCACTTTATTTAGAAAGGATTATTATTATCTTTAACAATACGCTATCCAAAACATGATTAAGATTTATTCAACACAAAAAAAAAAATGCTGTCTCACTTTATTTTGAGACAATGACAACAATTATACTTATAAGAAAACACTTGCTTACAGAGTTATTAAACACAAAACCAATTAAGATTAGTTGCGAACATGTAGGGTGTGAAAGTGAAAGGGGGCGAACATGAGTTGGTGCAAACGTGAATGGGTGCGAACGGACCCGGATTCAGCCTATGTACCAGTGAGAAATATAGAAGCCTTTCTACGGTATTTATTTGAACAATTCAGGTAGTCTTGACCTATTCATTTGTCTTAAAAAAAACACCAGCCAGTTGGCACCTTCACTTCACACACACACATATACGAATATCAATTATATGCTTACGAGACATGTTGCATTGTTAAACTAATTACGGTATGTGAAAATCAAGACTTGCATAAAAACTATCCCAATATTAGAGACAGTGGCGTCATTTTTCTTCAGAGCTTTCAGCTCTTTGATTTACTATCAGATGTTAATTGAAAGTTCCAGAAGAAAATTGAACACAAAGGTTAATTTTTATGATGTGATTTAAAAAAAAATATATTTTTGATTCTTGTTGTTTAAGCTAGCTTATGCAAATAAAATATCTGATTGAATTTTGATAGCAAAACAGGTCGTTTTGAAACCATTTTTGCTTGATGATAACAACTAAATGTCTCCAATAATATTTAGAATCTTGTAAATGCAGAGTAAACTCTAAAACAGTTTTTGATTTAAACACAGAATCTGCCTTTTGCTAAAATATTTTCTGTATTTATTATATCAATTTTATTTGAACAAGTTTCAAAAGCAGTATTTTAGATTTATATACAATGCAGGACTCAAAGTTTATTGAATGTGCAAAATGGTGTCATGTTCATATACATTTTATCATTACATTTCCAGTTTGATAAATTGGAAGAAAATGAACTATTTAATTTAACAAAAAATTGATTTTCTACATTTAATTGATTCTTGACAGTGTTTTATTCGATATAATATATATTTTTTATTTTTGTCCTTAAAAAAACCTGAGTAAAATGCAAAGAATATTTTGCTTTGGCTCATTTGAAAATATACTTGAAAGAAAGAAGCACTGTTATTGTTTATATATTACATGTATTATTATTATTACAATTTTTAAAATATAAATTAATTACAGGGACCTCCAGGAGATGGTGGATTAAAGGGAGATATTGGACACCCAGGAGAACAGGTATTCCTTTCGTATAATCTCAACTGTTAATTATTGTCGCTTGATGATCTAAAAAGGGTTTTTTCACATCAATCTTTAAAATCAACATTGGGTTTAAGGAACATATCATTGACATAACTATGACATACACACTCAGAGTTCTAATTTTTTGTAATGTTTATTATGTTGTGCAAGATGTATTTTCTTTTCATATTGATATATAATTTACAATTAACAGGACAAAGTTTATCAGCTCCTTGTCAACTTTACCTTAAGGGCATACGATACAGTTTTTACAGTTTTGATGCCGTATTTAAATTTTGATGAAAACTTGCATGTAGGCTATTTTTTACCTGATTAAATCAAATATGTATAAATAAAAAATATACATGTGCTACTTTTTGAGTAAATTGAGGTTCAAATTTCAGATATTTCCGCAAAATACAGATTTGTTAACTTATTTTTCCTTTCGATAGAAATACATAACTTTTTTGTTTTAAAAGATAAACACAATCTGTTTTTTGTTAAATTATTTGTAATTTATGTATTATATAAATATTGCATAAATTTGTACGTTTTATTTCTACAAAGAACTCAAATTTATCAAATGTTCATAAATGTAGGAAAAAAACTGTCATTTTTTGCTGTATATTAATCAGATTTTAAGAAATTGCACTATTTACGTTTTCATGACAATATTACACATAATATTCTTACGTAATCAAACCAAATGCCATTTTAAAAAAGAGGGGTCCATGAACTTGTTTTCAAGTTAAATCAGTTTGAATGATAGAAATCAGCCGAAAATTGCATCTTTTTTTGACAAGTCACTGTTTGACGTCGCGAAAATAACAATTAGTAATGTCATTACCTCCCCTGTAACTGTATCGTATGCCCTAAACACTATTCTTGCTTCAAAATTTTTGAAGAAGTTTGAAGTTTTGAAGAATTTTTAATTAATATATAAATTCATCAAACCTCAGATTTTGTTTATTTGTATATTTAAATAAAAAGAAAATTGGTACTTTTGTACTTTTAATTAAATGTTTTAACTGAAATTCTATGACAATTTTGAACATATGTCATTCCATGCGGATATGACCCGTATCTCATCCTGGAACTTTTTATTTTTATTTTAGGGACCTCAAGGAGGCCGTGGTGCTCCAGGACCACAGGGTAATCCAGGAAAACGAGTAAGTTTATGCAGGACAGTAAACAACAATCAATTAGGTTATTGGAGTATATTCCTTTAGTCTGACCACTCTGTCCATCAATCCTTCAGGTCAATTCAGTTTTCCACACTTTTTTTGTTATGCCTGATTCAAGTGATTGGATATTTGTTCACAGTCATATGATGAGAAGTTTTATCTGATTTTGAATTTTATTCTGCTTGTGTGATATCTGCAGAATATGTTCCTTTGAGAGAGAAAGTTGCTTAAAATTATGTGTTTCTTCTTCTTTCCAGTAGAGGAGATTGCATTGCATAGTATGCATACCCATTACCTTTAGAATGCTTTGATTTCTTAAAATATCCAGTAAAAAATACTCATTAAGAGCAGATATAGTTTCTACTTCAATTAACAAGGTTTTGCTTGATGGAAATTAAATGGCAACAATATGCTAAACTCAAAAGGCCAAAAATTCCACAAAATGTCTGGAGCATCAATTTAACTAATATTTATGATGCTTTTGGGAGCGTTGAAATTAATTATTTTTTAAAAACAAGAAATCATGTTTAATTCTTCAATTACTTTTTTAAAAGTTTATTATAAAGGAAAGTGTTACAACAATTTCATATATATAATTAATCTTATTGCCTTTAAAGTGTCAATATGTTAAAAAAATTAACAATTCCAAAATTTACTGGGTCAAAATTTGTACTATATAACTAAAACAGTTAGTTTTGATTTCATTGATTATTTGATGGTAATAATGATTAAAAAATACAGTAGAATGCTTAGCATAGAAAATTTTCACAATTAGTGAACAAGTTTTGATATTTATTACAGGGAAGAACTGGAAGAGACGGTGAAAGAGGAGCTATGGGAGATCAAGGAGATAAGGTAGGATATATAAGACAGATGGCAAAAGGCTCAGAGCTAGTTCTACCTGATGCTACAAAGTAGCTGGGCTGTCAGTCATCTTTGTTTACAAAAGATAAATCAAATACTTCATACTGAAATACAAATGTACTGTCACATATAATAAGACTTAGATCTCTATTGATTTTTGAAGTCACTAAGTTTAAGGTCTCCATAGTTACTGATGAAATAAGTGCAGGAATAATTGAGATGTGTTATTAGTTTCCTGATTATAACTCTAGAAAAAATATGTGGGATAGAAATGTAACTCAATCAGTGGAAGATTTCTATTCCTTTTTATATCAATCTGTACAAGGTCAAAGAAAAAGCTGAAATGAGGCTGGGAAAGTTTTGATGTACTGTGGCAGCATTAACTTTTACCCTTGTATGTCTGTACATCTGTCCATACAGCCAAAATTTAGAATTCATATCTTTGGTTTCCTTTGATCAGATGTTATGAAACTAATGTTCATGTATTTTGCCATTAAAAATTTCTAGATTGACTGTTTCCACACTATAACTTTAGTTGGCTTCAACCAAATGTTATGAAACTTATACAGAATACTTATAACCCCCTAACACAATTTCATTTCTAACATGGGTAGCTTTATTTTCCCTGTTTTCAAGTTATGTCCCTCTATAAATGGAAATGTTTGCAAATTTGTTGTTTCCACACTCTTACTTTAGTTTGCCTTAAACAATTTTTATGTAACTTATACTTCTCTTCATGATCTAAAAGTGATAAATTTGTCATAAACTTACAAGGGGCAACTGTGTCCCATGAGCAAAATCTGTTTTTTTTTTTTTTTTTTTTTTTTGTGAGGGTGCATAGAAAGATCATACCTGTGCTCTCGCGTGTACAATTCTTGCCTGATGATTATGAAATTCATATCAAGTAAAATTGAGAATGGAAATGGGGAATGTGTCAAAGAGACAACAACCCGACCATAGAACAGACTCTGGTTTATATCAGCAATGTCTCAACCAAGTTAGAAAATCGAATAGGTCAATAATTTGTAAATGAGATATATCTCTAGGAAATATTATATTATATGGAAAATTGCATTGTAAGCATTCTCAAATGTACAATATTTGCCAATTTTTATTGAATTTGTATCAAAGGTTAATATCAGAAATTTCTTGGACAAGTTCATAAATCAGTGCTGATCAAACTATTTTAGAAGAGTTATGCCCCTGGAGGGATTTTAATTATAAAGAAAATTGCATTGAGGGCCTCTCATGCCTACATTTCCACAAGGATTGTTTTGAAATTTCTATCCAAGGTTAACACCAGGAATGTCTGGTACTATTTAAAAAAAGCAGTGTCGATCAAGTATTTTAAAAAGAGTTATGCCCCTTTGAAATATTAATTTCATGTAAATAAGAGTTCTAACATGTACCATTCATGTCAGTTATTTATGAAATTTATATCATAGGTTTATTTCAGCATTGTCTTTGATTGGCTCAAAAATCATTGCATTGGACAAATTAAATATGTGCAACATTGGGGACACTGGAACTTTTATTCATGTGTAGTTATTTCCTGTTTGTTGATACTTTTTTTCAATTGGTTTAATAAACTTTCATCCGGAATTCTTACCAGAATGATTTTATATTTGATCAGCAGTCATAAATAACAAAGATTTATGTCTAGCCTTCAACTTTTGTCACAGAAAGTTCAACATAGGGAAAGTAATAGGGCAGCAGTGTTAAATAACTTTTTAAAAGCTTTATATTAAGAAGACCTGGATCATTCATATTTTGTATATAGATGCCATATATATGTTATGAAGAATAAGGGCAAAGTTTTATTTTTCTTATGTTATCTTTGTAGTTTATTTTGAATGAGATATTTTGTCCATTTCAGGGAGTCGCTGGTTACAATGGAATGCCAGGACCTTTTGGAATGAAAGGAGATAGGGTATGTGGAAACAAGTAATTCCTGTGGAAACAAGTTATTCCCATGGAAACAAGTAATTCCCATGGAAACAAGTAATTCCCATGGAAACAAGTTATTCCCAAGACATGGTTGTTGTTTATTTTCAGATTAATAATGATAAATTAAAATTTGTAAAAGAAATTGTTTAAATTCAAATCAATACAATGAAGTCTAAATGCAATTAGTGTTTAACTAGATAGTAAGGAATCATCTACTCTGTAGTATTCTTTTTTATGTATTTTAAGACCATCTAATTGCAGATTTTGTTGAGTTTTGCTTGAGATGAGACATTACTATTTTGTTTGATTACAATATTTATACTGTGGAAGGTCAGAATTAGATTTCTAGTATGCAGTTATATGTTATCTTTTTCAATATCTTACTTTTAGGGTCATCTTGGAGCTGCTGGAGTACCTGGACCAGTTGGACCAGAAGGTCCACAGGTAAACAGAACAATTTCATAGAGCATTTTTGTAATAACTTAAAAAAAACAAAAGGTCGAATGTATATTTTTCATGTTTTCTTCAGAAATACTTGTGTTCTACACAATTATGTTTTACAAACATCCTATTTTATTACTCTGTGAATGTTAGAAACAATTTTTCCAGCTTTTGCTGAAACTTTGTTTAGTGACAAGATGTTAATAGTCTTGAGCAAACATAAGTTGTTTAAAGGACAGACTAAGATTGAAACAAATGCAGAGGTTGAGCCTTTATTGGCATAAGTTGTTGATAGGTAGACCAAAAGAAATGCAGATTTTGGGCTTTCATAAACCTAAATTGTTTATAAGTAGGAGAACGATTAAAATAAATGCAAAGGTTGGCCTTTTAAAAGCCTAAGTTGTATAGAGGTAGACCAAAACAAAAACATATGTTGGTCTTTAATAAGCCTAAGTTGAATATAGAGAGACAAAAACAAATGATAGAGTTATGCCCCTTTACTATGAAAAAATTGCTAAATTTTTTGTTTCCTTTCTCTTACTTTAGTTAGCCTCAACCAAATGTTATGAAACTAATACACGATGCTTATAACCACAAAATACAGATCAGATTTTAATTTTGGTGGTGTCACGTTTACTGTTCTAGAGTTGTGCATCTTTACAAATTGAAAAGTTGCTGAAATTTTCAATTCCATTCTCTAACTTAAGTTTCCCTCTACCAAATTTTATGGAAGAAGGGCAAAAGATACCAAAGGGACATCAATTCATTAATCCAAAATAAATGGACAATCATGCCATGGCTAGAAAAGTAAAAGACAAACAAAAGTACACAAAAGGCAACATAGAAAAATAAAGACTGTTCTACATAAACCCCACCAAAAACTAGGGGTGATCTCAGCTGCTCCAGAAGGGTAAGCAGATCTGATCCACATGTGGCACCCTTCATGTTGCTCATGTTAGTACAAACTAGGTAATAAGTTTTATTAGGTAGGTCACATTCAAGAAAAGAGGAAGGCACTGAAGTTACAACATCAGGAACATATCCGCTATCATCTGTGAAACAAATATTCTGTAAGGGTCAACCGAGTTGTGATGGGCTGATGGCCTCTGTAAAATTTATGGGATGATTTCAACTTCAACTTCACAGCTTGAAACTTATACTCAATACTTATTATGAAACTAATACATAATATGATTTCAATTCAACTTCACCACTTGAAACTTATACACAATACTTATTCCCACAAAAATCAGATCCAGTTCAAATTTGGGTAGCATCCCTTTTACTGTTCTACAGTTATGTCTCTATAAATTCATATGATATGCAACAAGGGCATCATCTGTGTCCCACCATTTATTTTATTATACAATGTGAATTGTCATTTCAGGGAGATATTGGAGAGCCAGGACCAGTGGGACCACCAGGAGAATTGGTAAGTCGGATGTTGTTTATTACTGTAGATGGTGCTCTGACATGAAATGTATGATAATCATGCAAATAGAAAATAGCTCCATAAAATAAGCACAATATTCATCTACACAAATAAAAATCAATTTAATTTGCAAAGTTCTATATTATGTGAGCATATTTTTTTTAATAACTCTTAAAGCTTTTATGTCATATGATGCAAAAACTTCAATTTTTTTTTTATATAAACTTTTGATCCTTATTGTATCTTATGACGGTTAATTAGATAGTTGTGTTTATCCTATTGAATTTGGTATCATAGATTTATATTGTATAAATGCCTCCATGTTGGTTTTATGACTATAGGAATGACAGTTATGTGGGTGCCATCTGCCCAGAAACAAATGCTTTTGGTATAAGTATGATTTGAAAGATAAAAATGTCAACTGCAAGTAACAATCAAAACCAATTTACAGTGTTGGTACAACTTATGGAACAAAATATATCAAATTGTGTTAATTAGCCTTTTTGATTCTAACAGTTCATATTTTACCTTGCTTAGTCTATCATATTATTATGATGTCTTTTATATGAGATAAGTTCTCTTCACACAATATGAAGTTGCTGATATGTTTTGCTTGATTCTTCTCCATCTTCACAAAGCTGTGGTATGAGATAACACAAGGTTCAATTCTAAGAGTAGTTACTGAAGTCTACAGAAGTTCAAAGGCAATTAAAACAAATAAATTATGTTCTCTCAGACTTACGTATCAACCTTATCTAGCAGTCTATCCAAATGGTCATCCAACAAATATTTCCATTACTTTTTTCTCAAGAACCATTATAAAGAAGGATTTGATTTTTGATCAGGAACTTTACAGTGATGAGTTGTAGTGTTTAAATCTTTTTGCCAATTTGTCATGCACCTACTTCTTGTTTTCCAATACTTTGAATTATGGGAAGGGGTACACATTCATTATTTGTTCCTTGTCAATTAAGACTTATGTTTTTTTCCTGCACTACATTGTCAATTTATGTATATTCCATGTTAAGTGTATATGATTTTATATTCAGGGTCCAAGAGGTTTTATGGGAACAAGAGGTAGATATGGACCAATGGGAAGTCCTGTAAGTATGATAGCTGTAAAATATCACTCAGTGTCAACTTATTGAAGATTTTATTCATTTAAAGTTTAATGTATAGATAATCTCAAAGGCAATACATAAACATAAAGAAATTAAATGCTTTATTTTAGAAATAAGAAAGTGAAATGAAAGTGAAATATTTTACATTAAAGAAACACAATTTGTGAAGATAGTTGTTTGGTCATTACAATGGTTTTTAATATTTGTTTTAAAATTTACATGTATAAAAAATAAATAGGAGCTACCAGATTATATTTTACATACTGTTTATTTAATTTTAGGGTGTACCAGGAACTGAGGGACCACCTGGGCCAAAAGGAAATGAGGTAAGACTAAAGCATTATCAAAGAAACACAGTAATTGGCAGTCTTTTAGAATGATTGTCTCAACTCATAATACAAAATTTGTAATTAAAAAAAATGTTTTCACTGTAGTACAACATGTTATTTATGCTTAATGAGTCTTTAATATTACAATTGATACCAGCTATGACATAACAAATGTAAACAAAAACTATTTATTACAGGGAACAGTAGGAGCACCAGGTGCCCCTGGTAATGGAGGAGCACCAGGACCAACTGTGAGTATTCCATGTAACATGTCTCAAAATCTTTCTTTTGTCTTGACAATTTCAGTACATGTCTTTTTATCTGTTGTTTAGACATTCTTTTTCAATCAAAAGTGCTAATTAAGCAGATTAAATGTTATATTCAGATTTCCACTTTAAATGTCAGTATTATTTTTTATAGTTTGACTCTTTCATCCTGTAGCAAATGTATGACCAGTAGACATTATCTGTCTGTTGATTTTCATGCAGACTATGTGTCCAAAATCATGCTTAACTTTATGGTTAAATAAGGGTGGTAATGGGGGTATCTTCTTGCCAAATTACGTTAATGGTAATTTTTTTATGCATGAAGATGAAATGTACACTTTCTTTTAGACGATAAGAAAATTGACTGATTTTGACGAATCACGTTAAATTTTCCCAAAAAATTACAGTAACGACAATTATTAGAGACCTCTGACGAATAACGATAAGAATAATTTGACGAATCAAGGTAAAAATTTAACCAATATGACTAACGGTAGCTGAAAATGACTGTTTGACGCCTGACGGTAAAGGGCATTACTACCCTCTTTAATCACAAGAGTGGTTTCTAGAAAGTGAGCCAGGATGCCGAAAAACAGACCATGTTAGAATTACTGTTTCAAATATTTTATATCTGCTACAAAGATTATTTAAAACTTTAAAAGACCTTTCTTTACTAGAATTGTAAGATTTTTTTTTATCAAATGGAGATATAATATAGATATAAATGTGTTAGACATAGAATATATTTGTGAAATGTGTGGCTTCCACAAAATATCTCTGAAAAATTTGCATATACACATTTCAAGACAAGGTACAAGTAGATGTGAACAATTTTTGGCAGCAGATATTTAGAATACTAGTTTTGTTTTTTAGGGTCCACCAGGACCACCTGGACCAATGGGACCACCAGGCATTTCTGGACCTGTAGGAAAACCTGGACTACCTGGTTTGCCTGGACCACTTGGACCAGCTGTAAGTATATTACAGTAATAATTTTATTTCTTGTTTTTGTATAATATTTATGCGATTAGCTACATTTGATAACCTTGGCAACAAGATTTTCTGGTTCTTATAGTATACAAGAGCTCACCACACTAGATGATTTTAGGAACTATGATATTTTTTTTTATATTTATTTATGGTAATTTAGAACCAGTATTAAAAAATCTTAATATCATTTTGTTTGAATAAGCTTTGGAGTTCTGTAAAACTCTTTCAGACAACAAGGACTTAAAATAAAATTAGAACATTTGTCATGAGAAAGACTCCATATCTATTGTTAAAAAGCATTATTTTGTTTCCTCACTTCTCTTGGTTTAGCAACAAGAAGTCAGTTTGCTATCAAATTCTGAAGTATGACCCCTGGTATACATGTATATTGACAAATCAAAATAAAAAACAGTGTCAATATTGATTTTACATGGTTATATGTGGTATCCTCTTGCAAAATAGTATGTCAAAAAATGTTTAGGCGTAAATTTTGTTTGCTTTTGAATGAAATGTGATATTGAATGAACATCATGATAGTTCAGGGTAATTCCCTGACCATTGACAGTTGTTTTTTTTCATTATTAATAGTTGTACATTATTCCCTCTGTGAAGATAATTTTCCGAGAATATTTATCTATAAATAAGTATATATTTTATATAAATGAAAATATTTGAATGTTTAAGAAGATAGGCCAAAGAAAGAGGAAACATGTTTTGTGTGATTAATCAATATAAGATATTAGATTGTACTAAATACTTTAATTATTTCTTGACAGGGATTACCTGGCAGAGAGGGTGATCCTGGAATTAAAGGAGATCAGGTAAGAAAAATATAAAGACGAAAGCAACTACTCCATAGTTTATGTCAAACAGTATTCAAATGGACCCAGCATTAAACATTTTGTTACAGTATGGGTTTGTTTAAGTTCCTGAACCAGTTTCCAGAAACAGTATTTCCAGTGAAACCAGTATTTCAGTGGGTCTGTTTAAGGTCTTGAATCAGTTTCAAGGGATAGATGTGATTTTCCTCTTTGATAAGATGCATACAAAGGAAATGTTTGTGTAACTCCATTCATTCCAGAGTAAGGAAGTAAACAAAAGGGAAAAAAATATAACTTTGAAGGGTAGATTTTATTTCTTCTAATTACAAACAAAAGGGGATAGAAAATATTTCTGGATTAAAAAGAGAGTAAAAAGCCCAGAGATATAAATAGTTTAATACCTTTAAGATTTTGAGTGCCTATATAGTAATCAGCTTGTCCCACACTGTGTTTGTTCATTAAATACATTGTTTGACTCTCTCACTTTAAAACTCGGTGCTAAAACTTGGCTTGTTTCTAAAAGATGTAAAAACATATTTTGATCATCATTGTTCATTTAACTTAAATAACCCTGTGCATAAAAAAATAACCCTTATTGCACAATTCACTTACACATTTATTTACGGTGATGTCTCCTATAACTAACATGAAGTTTGACCCAAAAAAATCATACTTATTTTTATCAATGCAAATATTTCATGAAATTTGTTTTCATTTTTTTTTTTATATTTATGTAAAAATAAGCTACTTTACTCTAAAGGAACTATTGTCTGCTTTGCATTCATGAATTATTATAATTTATTAAATTTCAGGGCTCACAAGGAATGCAGGGTATTATTGGATATCCAGGACCAAGAGGAATTAAGGTACTGTAATTATTTAAGGTACATTTAGATACAGTCACAAATATTGCAAACCAGCAATTTGTGACTTTTACTTATTTTTGTTCAATGTACTGTGTAGTTTGCAAAAAAACTGTAGATAATTGAATAATTGGAGAAAAAAAAAACTATGTTCATGTGTATTTTTTTTCTAGCTGAAACATATATTGAATTGTCTAAAACTGACATATCTGTAAATATATTTTGTGTACTTGTAGGGAGATACAGGTAACACAGGGCCACTTGGGATTAAAGGTGACATGGTAAGTTTTAACAGATAATGTCTTTCTCAAATCTTTTTCCTTTCATATTATAATGGATTCTGAAGAAATAACTGTACGGTTAGAGCAAAAACATGCGTACTTGAGGTACTCTCTGACAATCAAAAACTGAAAAAATATATCAGTTTTAATTTTCATGGTTCCATTGTATCATAAATACAAAAGAATAAGAAGGGATGTGCTGAAAATTTTCATGTCTTATTTCTGTGTAAACACGTACAGGAAAGAGAAGCAAAGTAGGTAGTTAAAAAGTTAGTGCAAAAAATGTATCCAATCACCAATTCTTGATAATTTAATTTCTCTATTTGCAATGATGCAATATCTTAGAATATTGCATGGTGAGTTCTTTTAATTATGTTCTTTGGCCAATATTATAATACAATACATAATTATAGTTTACATTGTCATTGTTGTTTTAGGGTGGCCCAGGTATGGATGGTATGAAAGGAGACTATGGATATAAAGGGGATAAAGGACTGAAAGGGACCAATGGACCTCAAGGATTCGAAGGAATTGAAGGAACAAAGGTAATTAAACGGATGTGAAAATTTCAAAATCCATTTCATATTGTACAAGAATCAGATACTAACATCATTATGTGAGGCAAAATTACTACAATCTTCACAATTTTAACATTTGTGCTAATTTTTAGACACTTTTGTTCTGAAATGGTAGGGGCAGCACATGTTTATTCTTAATATTTGAATATATGTTGTACTTGATGATGATATTACATAACATATGTAAAGGTTGAGATTTAAAATGAATGCTAGCACTTTCATTTAAAAAAAAGCATCAGGAAAAGGGTGTTAAGGGCATGTATATAATTGATAAATTCTTCATAGATTTAAGCTTGAATTTGAGACACTTTTAAAAAATCTTAAATAATTTTTCATCATATGTACTTCAAATATAAGGCCAAAATAAAACCTAACTGGACCTTCTCCTTTGTCATAAGTAGGGAAATCAGAAGATCTTCACAAAAAAAAAATCTGTAAATGAAATTGAACGGCGCCACCTGAAACACAAGGACATGCATCCACCCAGTGACCAGATGAACTCTTGTTATATATACATGTGGTTCTGTCTGTATGAATTAAATCTGATAAAAAGATAATTTAAACATTTGTTTTTTTAATTTATAGGGAGATCCAGGACAAAGAGGAGAAGTAGGAGAACAGGGTACTCAAGGAGAAAAGGTGAGATTCATTGGAGCGTGATTAATAGTGTAATCATAGTTCCCTTTGAATATAAATAATAAAAAACCAAAACAAGCTACATATTACAGTTGACTACTGTGGGCTCATTATTATTCTTTGTATGTCATTTTTCAGTGCTTATGTGGATATTTGTTCAATGAAAAACAAATTTCATAAAGGCTTGTTATAATACAGACTTTTGGCAAAATCAAATATCCACTAACTTACATCTTTTACTCAATTCCTTAAAAAATTGGTATCTATCAAAATAAATGAATCCACAGTATACTGTTTGATTGAAACAGGGGAAACCTTAAAAATATCATTATGAAATAGAATAATAGTTCAGTTAAACTAGAAGGTTAAATATAATAATATACCCTACCTTCTATAGATATTAGAGAATTGAATTGAATGTACAAAGTCACATG
Organism: Mytilus edulis; assembly: GCA_019925275.1. Lineage (NCBI taxonomy): Eukaryota > Metazoa > Mollusca > Bivalvia > Mytilida > Mytilidae > Mytilus > Mytilus edulis. Next base: position 47,433,170 of record CM034353.1, read on the forward strand.
CTGACTGTGTACCATTATATGTATTGCACAGTGTGTACAAGAGTGTTGCTCTTAACATTGCCAATTATAAGAAAGCATCTGTAGATATTAAAAGCTAGTAAAAGATACTCATGGTGTATTGCAAGTATCAGATAGTCAGTAGTAAATAAATATTACACAGTCCATCATTGGCTTAATATGGTATATACAAGGGGTTGAAGTCATAAAACTTTGCTCATTGGTCCGAGCACAAAAATCATGCTTAAAACATGAAATCCAGCATTTTGATTGGTTTATTTTGGAGTATGAGTACAAAAAACTGACTCGAAAGTTTTATGAATTCAGGGCAAGGTCTGTAAACTTTGTAAGGGGACTCTTACCTATGCTTTCAACTCATATGAAATCGAATGTGTATATGTACTATATACCCCATCAAGTCACGAACAATCTGTGTAATACATATTCTGTAAATTATTTTACAATGTCTTATGAATGTTCACTTATTTAGTCCAATATATTTTCAGGGACGACAAGGAATGCCTGGTATAACAGGATACCCAGGACCAAATGGAGCAAAGGTAATTAAACTATTAAAAAACCCAGATTCTTTCCAAATTAGTTTTGGAACTTTTGCTCCATGTAGTGAATTAAAATTACTGAATGAATTAAAATAACTGACTTTAAGTTTGTTGAAGCATGGCTATTTTTTATTTAAATTTTGTTGTCATGAAGTATTTGCCACTAGACACTAAGTAAGCAGCAATAAATGTATCATAATTTGATCATTTTAATTATTGTGTTTGATACTTACAGGGACCAGCTGGTCGTCATGGACGCCGTGGAAGAAGAGGCACAAGAGGAAAATCTGTAAGTTGTTTATATGTCTTAGTTGGATAATATACACCTAATTGTTCTATATTTGAGTTATACACTGTAAGAAATTTCATTTTGCTTAATGCAAGGAAACATATACTACTCAAAGAAACATTCATTTCAATTTGAAGACTTGATAGATTGACCCGAACCAAGCAACTGAAAACATATAGGATGGGTGTGATGGGGGTCTCATCACGATTCACTAGTTGAATTTTTGGTCAATCACGATTCACAGAAAATAAATTTCCATGATCACGGACCACGAAAATATATAAAAAAAAATCTGTAGAAAAACGGATCACGATAGCGAAAATGTGCCGATCACGAAGAATGAAAATAACCCATCAGGCCCCTCATATAGAAAAGTTAGAATAAAAGGGAATAGGGATAGTTTTTAATATAAGATAGGCTGCAAATTTGCTGAATCAGTATGTCCAGTGAAAAAAATGTCTACAACAAAATGAGTTACATTTATATAAAATATTTATCAGTTCTTTCTAACAATAATTTTTTTTCAGGGAAAACCTGGACAAGTTGGAGACCGTGGAGAGCCTGGACCACAGGTAAGGAGATGACATTTATAAAAATTGATTGAATCATGCTACACAAAAGTTCTGTTTAGTAGTATTTTATAAAGCAATTTAATCATATGAAATAAGGTTGTTGATGATTGAATTGATTGCAACTCTTTGTAGTATAAACTCTCTGCTTATAGCTTTGTTGTCAAAATCAAAAGTTCTGAAAGAAATATGCGAAAGCTCAATCAGATTCTTGATATATTAATAGTCGTTGCAACTGCTAGAAGTGCTGTTTTAATTAATGTTATGAAAAAAAGAGACTGATGACAATTGATCTATAATAACAAAAATGAGGAAAATTGAAAACGGAAAGTCTAACCAAATGGAAAAAGCTCAAACTCATTCAATGAATGTAAAACAACTGTAATATTCCTGACTTGGTACAGACAATATACACTGAAGATGATTCATGCTTGTTTTAGAAAAAAAAAACTATGCATGAAATTGATGATCGTTTACGATGAGTTGATTGAATTATAAAAAATAAGTCATGATGTTTGATGTATTTTATAGGGACCAAATGGTGAAAGAGGAAAGCAAGGAACACCAGGTCCCTTGGGACCAAAGGGAGATTCAGGTGTACCAGGTCCACCAGGTTTTACGGGAGAACAAGGAATCCAAGGGCCTCCTGGACCACCAGGTTTGATGGGCCCCTTCGGTCCACCGGTTAGCAAAAAATTAATACTTGTTTGTCTTCTAGTACTTATTTTTAGAGCTGATTTCATCTTATAATTTCTTGATTGGTTTAATCATTTTGAATATTGTTATTTCTTGCAAGATTATTAGATAAAATAGAAGAACACATATTTGATACCATTTTGTACTGGTATAGAACTGGAGCTTAACAGCTATTGATAAGATTGAGATGTATAATTTCATCATTGTAGGGATTACCAGGAAAAGAAGGAATGTTTGGACCCCCTGGAGAAAGAGGTGAATCAGTAAGTATAAATAGTAATGTATACACCACAAAGGTTTGCCACAGGAACTAAATAATGACAACTACCTCATGTCCCCACATTGTTTCAGAGCAAAGGAAAATGCAATTCAAAACATATTTTTTTCCAGATCAAAATACTGTTATTTAGAATCAATGTATAGGCAAGTGTAACTCAAGAATATTACTCAAATATTTAAAAAGCCTATCTGGCCTATAAATTATTAACCAAGTGAGCCATCGGTATCTTTTGGCATCTATTTTTGTCCTCCAATGTCAAATTTAAAAAAAAAAATGATATAAAACCATAATAGACAATTTCCACCAAATTGGTCTGATTGAATCTTGGGAACTTATAGGGTCTTTGCTTCAACAGTTTTGGGTTTGCACGTTCCTGATTTTAAAAGATGAATCAAGAAAAGCACTTCAGATATTTCAAATTTAGAAAGTGTTATTTTCATTTTGAATAAATATGAATGTAAGGAGATTTAGTATGATTGGAAACTAGACAACCATCCACAAAAAGTATATACTTACATGTACAGGTCACTGTAAGACCATCAACAATGAGCAAAACTAATATTGTATAGTATCAATATGATATACTGTAAAGTCTGGGGATTTGTTTTGGGTGGCTGTCTGCCGTATATGTATTTTTTTACTGTTTTAGCACAAATCAGTTATTGCTAATATAGATAAATTTTTAAAGCTTAATTCTAGATAGGAGATAGAATTTTAGTTTCAGTTGTTTCCATTTTCCTTGCTTATGTTGAAATAAAGCTTGAACAGTTTTTATTGCAGAGTAAATAGGTTACATAAGAAAGGTTGTATGACATGATTATATATCATTTTTTGACGGGTAGTTTATATATTACATTACTTGACAGGGTTCACCAGGACGGCCAGGTTTACCAGGACAAGCTGGTGTTATGGGTGCAACAGTAAGTTATTTATTAGATTACTCTATAGGGTCAGAAAACTCTCCTCATTTCATTTTAAAGTCTATTAAATTTAATTTATAAAGTGTAAATTTTGACAAATGTTAAGATATCTTGTTAGAAGTATATTGCAAGTTTTAACTTTTGATTTCTGTTTTATATGAAGATAAAAAAAAATATTGAAAAACACCTAAATTAGATACTTAAGTAGGACAAAAGCTTTGACCAATCTGAAAGTTGTCTTATTTTAATGGTTTTTAATAATTATAGCTTGGTTCATAACAAACAAAAATAATGTTTTTTTACAGAAATTTCAAACTATTGAATCTGTTATAAGATTTCAGTACCTTTATCAGAAATCATGTGATTTTTTACAATTTTTAGAAATAAAATGAAAAGACTGTGTTTGTATTAATATATCAATTTAACAAATAAGATGACATGACAAATATAAATATTTTAGGGATCTTCCGGAGAACCCGGTGCTGCAGGAGATAGAGGCGCCCCAGGGAACCCCGTAAGTACTGTATTGATTATCTTTTACTTTTAAATTAAGAGGACAGATATATAGGCCAGTTAAATTGTTAACATGCTGATAATTTGTAATTTATTTTATTTTACATTTCTTGTGATATTTATCCAGACAAAATCTGAATTATTTTTCATACTGATCCAAATAAAAAAGATGTTGAATAAAATAAATTTCCAAAATACACATGACAAACAGGACAGAATATGAAAATTTGAAGAAATCTTCATGTAAAATCCATTTTTTATTAGTTTAACTAGTTACTGACAGGGAAATTTTTATTTCCTCATAATATGCATTTGATATAATGTAGCATACTGTAATATATGGAAGTGTTTTTATAACAGGGTCCACCAGGAGAAACTGGCGTACCAGGAAATACTGGAGAAAGAGGAGAGCAAGTAAGTTTGTTAGTTCTTATGGTAACAACAAAACACTCTTTTCTCACCACTTCTTTCAAATTGGGGATCCTATTAGTTTTGATGTCAATAGTTCAAAGATAAAGGTCACAGCTTCTATTTATAGTTTAAAATTGTAGCCAATTTTGGGTTTTATGATGTTATTTTTTTAGCTGAAAGGTCAAGTGAGTTTTTCTCATCATTTGGCGTCCGGCGTCCATAACCTTTTACAAAAATCTTCTCCTCTGAAACTACTGGGCCAAATTTAACCAAACTTGGCCACAATCATCATTGGGGTATGTAGTTTAAAAAATGTGTGGCGTGACCTGGCCAACCAACCAAGATGGCTGCCGTGGCTAAAAATAGTACAATGGGATGAAATGTAGATTTTGGCTTATATCTCTGAAACCAAAGCATTTAGAGCAAATCTGACGCGGGGGTAAAATTGTCTATAAGGTCAAGATCTATCTGCCCTGAAATTTTCAGACAAATCGGACAACCAGTTGTTGGGTTGCTGCCCTCGGATTAGTAATTTTAAGGAAATTTGCAGATTTTGGTTATTATCTTGATTGTTGTTATAGATAGAGTTAAACTGTAAACAGCAGTAATGTTCAGCAAAATAAGATCTAAAAATAAGTCTACATGACCAAAATTGTCAACTGACCCCTTAAGGAATAGTCAATTTTTAACAATTTTCATAAATTTTTGTAAATTTTTAGAAAATATTTTCAACTGTAATTACTGGGCCAAGTTCATTATAGATAGAGATAATATAGCAACAATAATGTTCAGTAAAGAAAGATCTACAAACACATCACCATCACTAAAACACAATTTTGTCATGAATTTATCTGTGTCCATTGTTTAATATGCACATAGACCAAGGTGAGCGACACAGGCTCTTGAGAGCCTCTAGTTTTAACTTTCCAGGTTTTTATGTGTAACTTTGTCTAACAAAAGTTATGATATATTTTCTAGGACAGACACAAAACTAACTTAAAAGAATATGTTGATTGTATATGAATGGAAGGCAGAAAATATTGATTTAGTCCTATACTCAATTACAAGGAATAAACAAGTAATGAATAAAGCATAAGGACAGTCAAACAGAATATAGCCAATGAAACATATACAAAAATAATCTTGATGTTCTTATAAACCAACGTAGAAGGCTAAATTATTACTCAGCTCTCTAAAAATGAATTTTATTACACAATAACTTTTGAAAAATCCACAGGGGACAAAATGAAAAACCACACTCCGAGCTGTGTATTGCTACCTTATAAGAAGACCTCTATATGTTTGTTTTGTAGGGAAACTTTGGACCACAAGGAGAAACTGGAGTGATGGGTCCCCCAGGCCCACCTGGTTTCCAAGGAGACAGAGGATATCCTGGACCACAAGTAAGTATATATAGTAGTCTTTATCATTAAGGAATCTTGTAGCATTACATGCTTACATACCATACCCTTAACAACGAATTAATATGCAAATACAAAGCAGTCCCTTTCCTGACCTCCCGTTATCAGGGGACACATTGAACTGTTGGAAAATATAAACAATTTCATTAGATCTTTTCTTTATGATCTGCAAAAGAAAATTGTTCACTAAAATTTAAAAACAAGTTAACCTGATATTTTGATATGAATATTTCTGAAAAAGTTATTGATCATTTATGTGACTTTGTTTTTGACAAGAATGTTCCCTGGTTGTAAACTAAGATTATGTTTAAACTTTTAAAAAGGTTTATTTATGATATGATGTAGTTATAGCCATTGCATTCTACATTTTATACAGTTTTCTATCATATGATTATATGTTAATGCTGAATTTTAAAACATTTCTCCATATTTCAGGGAAAAGATGGACCCATTGGACCAACAGGACAAAGAGGACGAGTAGGGTCACCTGTAAGTTATTTAATTTTAAGATGTGAAAATGATTCATTTTATCTTCTGAAACTACAGATTATGTGTGAAGTTTAATATTTCATACAATATTTGGAAATAATGATATTAATTTGATTGTAAACAGAGAAGTACTGGTTTTTTAATGTCATTCTTCTTTGCATGTTGAATTTTCTGATTTAGAAAGTTGTAAAAATAATTGTAAATATTGACTTCAATGTAGGTAAACATAATAGACTTAATCCATTGAACTGAACTATACGTCAAAGAAAGCAATATTTTTTTTGTGTGCACATGATTGATTAATTGCACTTTATCAAATCAGATGAAATATTTTTAATATAGGATTTTGAATGTGAACATTTTATAACCCTATGTACTACCATAATTAATGTAAATAATGATTTTAAGTTGTTTATTTTTCAGGGAGAGAAAGGATCAGTAGGCTTCCCAGGATCAGCAGGAACACATGGACCTCCAGTAAGATTTATGATGATCTTCAGTTAATATTTAATTAATTAGTTAATTTGTATCCATACAAGGGAAATAAATAATGCATTACAGATGTAGATCATTACATTAGTAAAACACATGGATTGATTATATGAATATTTCTTATTTATCATTCCTTGGGAATAATTTCATGCATATTCAGGATGATTGATTGCATGTACCAGAAAGATAAAGTGAATTTATTTGTATCATATAAGAAAGATGATTAAGTTAAGTAGGGCTAGCTTTGATGAAGGTTTATTAAAGAAGAATACAATTAGCTTAAATATTTAATATACACAATATCTGCTCTTGTTTTATCTGCTGTTCTAAATCAATTGATCTCTCGATAAATTTATTCTTTAATTAAATTTGAATTTTGAATTTCAGAAACTGCAAATACAAAAAGAAAATATTTGCCCAAGAGACAATTTATTTAGACACAATGTATATTGTTATTTATATAATTTTAGGGTCAGCCAGGAGCCCCAGGACAAGAGGGAATGATGGGAACTAAAGGAGACATGGTAATGAAATCTAAAACATATTTAAACAAACAATTGTCATTATTGAACTTAAGTTATATCAAGTATGAATGGTTAAACATGTGGGTAAAAAATGAAATCTGCATAAATGTTGAATAATAATTTGTTCTTTAAGCAAAACCTTGTTATTTTGTAAAATATATATTCTTACAATATTATGATAGTTAAACAGTATAAAGAAGTAATCCCATATGTATTTTCATATTTCGATAATATTATTATTCAGGGTGTTGAAGGCCAGTCAGGCTTACCCGGACCAACAGGACCTGATGGACCAAGAGTAAGTACTTATTTTAGGGGCCTTTTTGTATTGCTTGCAGACCCCAAAGGTCAACATGTGTTCTCTTCATCACTGGAATTCATAATCTGCAGTGAAGGTCTATCAATGTTCATGATTAAAAAAATAATCCTTAACTAAAATCACTGAACTAATTACAATCAATCTTTTAATTTGAAGTTTCCATATGATCTGAGCCTTGTATTTTTATACTGATGACAAGGGTGGTTTTTAACGACCTTGACTACCCATGAGGGTCTTGCACAAACAGTACTTTTATACCCTTTGAGGAGGTAAATAGATATACAATAAAATTGAGAATGGAAATGGGGAATGTGCCAAAGAGACAACAACCCAACCATAGAAATAAACAACAGCAGAAGGTCACCAACAGGTCTTCAATGTAGCGAGAAATTCCAGCACCCGGAGGCGTCCTTCAACTGGCCCCTAAACAAATATATACTAGTTCAGTGATAATGAACGCCATACTAATTTCCAAATTGTACACAAGAAACTAAAATTAAAATAATACAAGACTAACAAAGGCCAGAGGCTCCTGACTTGGGACAGGCGCAAAAATGTGGCGGGGTTAAACATGTTTGTGAGATCTCAACCCTCCCCCTATACCTCTAGCCAATGTAGAAAAGTAAACGCAGCAATACGCACATTAAAATTCAGTTCAAGAGAAGTCCGAGTCAGATGTCAGAAGAATGACTCTGTTGTTCCATCATGTCAGCACAACTAAGAATAGAAATTTAACATTGAATACTTTACACAAAACATCGGTCACTGAAAGCACAAGGAAGGCTGACTAGAACTCATCAACCTGTTAGGATCAGAGGAGACATGTTTGATAGAAAAACAAAGTACACAACAATCATGGTCAATGGATGACAAGTCTCATATATTAATAAAAAATAAAATTTAAAAAATATGCATATACATAGCAATGGGTTGATTTATGCTTTATTTGTTGATAAGGAATATATGGTAAGCTGAATAACTTTTATTGATGTGGAATTTTTTTAAGATATAAATAATGTTGAAAATATGATGTTAGATTTTAGGGATATAGGACATTGATTACTGTAAATATTGCATTACTAAATCATTTGTTTTTATTTTCTAGGGATATGCAGGACCACCAGGACCAATTGGCTCACCTGGACAAGATGGAGATAAGGTGCTTTTATAAAAATATGACAAATTTTTCACTAGAATAGTTTTTTAAATACATATAGAATTTGTTTTATTAGAATACATTTGAAATATTAATATTTCTTCTACGTTGTTATACACATGACAAGAAGATATAACAGTTTATAATACAGATAAAAATAAACTTGATTGAAACTGTTTAGAACTAAAATTGAGGCCAACTGTTATGAAATGATTTTCCAATTCATTACTCAGACCAGTTTTGATTTGGTTAAAAACTTTTTTAACTGATTGCAACTGATGGACTTATTGATACCAGCCATATTATGTTTTTCCAAGGTTAGTACAATTGTATATTTGTTCTTTATTTAAATTTATTTAAAGGGAGAAGTTGGAGCTCCAGGACAGAGGGGACAAAAAGGAGAACATGGTGATATGGTAAGTATTCCACTATAAAATACTAAAAAGTATTTCTATAATGTTGAATTACGAAGTCAGTTTTGTTAATGATTTATGGTCTCTTGTGGAAAGTTGTCTCATTGGCAATCATGCCACATCTTCTTTTTTTTTATATAAAGTACGTTATTTTAATTGCATGTGCTGTCTTTATGGCAACAATTTATCATTTCTCCCCTTTATATTTGATTTTTATAGTTTGAAAAGAGATTAATATTTGGCTAAATAATACCAGTATTATCAAATATAACATTGAACCTAAACAGAGATGTTGAAATTTAAAGTAGTTAGATATAAGTCAATCTGAATAAAGCATACATGTGATACATTAGTTAAAGTATTGAATCATGAATATGTAGATATCCATATAATTGATAATTTCAGGGCCCACCTGGACCATCAGGACCCCAGGGTATAGTTGGACCACTTGGACCACCGGTAAGTTGCTTCATCCTAAAATAAGATTGGAGGATTTATTGTCATCAACAAAATTAACAGTGCTTAGTATTAGTGCTATTTGAACTTTCATATGTGAATCAAACCCCATAATAGAATAAATAAAAGTAAGATATTGACTAGGATAAATTTGAAATATTTGAATAGTAGGTATTAACAAGATTATCTCCAGTTTCTGTTTGCATCATAAAAGGATGTATGTCCCCATCTGTTACACACAGATTCTTTTTTGCATCTATATTACTTGTGTATATTCTTCAATACTCTAAGTAATATGCATGTGTTGAAGTGACATTCATTCCTATATGAAAAAATAGCATAAACCAATTGAAACCTATGGATGTACTCTTAATTTTTTTAACACACCTTATAATAAGGATGCAAAATACAATGAAAGAGACAGTCATTTATGTAACATGTAAAATGGTACAGAGTAATTATTTACTTTTTGACACAAATTAAATACTACATATTTTAAATGCAATGCAATCTATTGATTAATACATAGTTGTGATGATGGTGAATATTTTAAAGAATGCGACCTTAAAATGTGTATGTATCATTTTATTCTAGTAAATGATGTCTATTTATTTTAGGGACCAATTGGTGAGCCTGGAATTCAAGGAATCCAAGGTCCAGTTGGAATGAAGGTAAATTTTATTATTAGGCACTTAACAATGTGAAGATAAAGACTTTAGAATTGGTTATCAAATTTAATACTTTTTAACCGGATATTTGAGACAAAAATGTCGGTTATTGATTTGGGGATGTACGAGGGCGGGCGGGCGGGCAGCAATCAAATGTTGTCCGTGCATTTACTCATGAACCGTTCAACCAAAGCTTTTAAAATTTTAATATGTTGTTACTGACAACTAAATGAAGGTCAAGTTCAATAATGGCGATTTTGACTTTTACCATTCAGGAGTTATGGTTCTTGAAAGATTGAAAAATAGAGTTTCCTGTCGTGTCCGTGCATTTACGCATGAACTGTTCTACCAAAGCTTCCCAAATTTTTATATATTGTTACTGATGACAAAATGGAGGTCAAGTTCAATAATGACGATTTTGACTTTTACCGTTTAGGAGTTATGGTTCTTGAAAGATTGAAAAATGGTGTTTCCAGTCGTGTCCATGCATTTTCTCATAAACCATTCAACCAAAGCTTTTGAAATTTTTATGTGTTGTTACTGATGACAAAATAGTGGTCAAGTTCAATAATGACGATTTTGACTTTTACAGTTCAGGAGTTATGGTTCTTGAAAGATCGTAAAATGGTGTTTCCATTCACGTTGTTGCATTTACTAATGAACCATTCAATCTAAGCATTTCAAACTTTAATATGTTGATACAGACTACAAAATGGAGGTCAAATTTGATATTTTCACTTTCAGTATTCATCAGTTATGGTTCTTGTGATATTGCCAGGACACAAATAAATGTTAATAAATCCGGTTTGCTGTCGTTGTGACAGCCTCTTGTTCAAGAATGTTTTCTTACGGAAAGCACAAGGATCCTATATTTTTTGTCCCATTTGAAAAACTTATATCTCATTGGAATTTGAATACAGTTAAAGTTCATTTAGAGTAAGTACTATGGTATGAAATGAATTAAAGACAAAAAGCCCATGATTGGTTGAGTAGACAATTTAATCTTTTTTCTACTTGTATATTTTATGATTTAAATTAATGGATTTAGGGTGCTGAGGGACCAAGAGGATTAGTTGGATCTCCATGTTTAGTGGGACTACAAGGATTACCTGGAGTAGGAGGGTCTATTTTGTATATTTTATGATTTAATTTAATTGATTATCGGGTACTGAGGGACCAAGAGGATTAGTAGGACCTCCATGTTTAGTGGGACTACAAGGATTACCTGGAGTAGGAGGGTCTATTTTGTATATTTAATGATTTAATTTAATTGATTATAGGGTACTGAGGGACCAAGAGGATTAGTAGGATCTCCATGTTTAGTGGGACTACAAGGATTACCTGGAGTAGGAGGGTCTATTTTGTATATTTTATGATTTAATTTAATTGATTATAGGGTACTGAGGGACCAAGAGGATTAGTAGGACCTCCATGTTTAGTGGGACTACAAGGATTACCTGGAGTAGGAGGGTCTATTTTGTATATTTAATGATTTAATTTAATTGATTATAGGGTACTGAGGGACCAAGAGGATTAGAAGGACCTCCATGTTTAGTGGGACTACAAGGATTACCTGGAGTAGGAGGGTCTATTTTGTATATTTTATGATTTAATTTAATTGATTATAGGGTACTGAGGGACCAAGAGGATTAGTAGGACCTCCATGTTTAGTGGGACTACCAGGATTACCTGGAGTAGGAGGGTCTATTTTGTATATTTTATGATTTAATTTAATTGATTATAGGGTACTGAGGGACCAAGAGGATTAGTAGGACCTCCAGGTTTAGTGGGACTACAAGGATTACCTGGAGTAGAAGGGTCTATTTTGTATATTTTATGATTTAATTTATTTGATTATAGGGTACTGAGGGACCAAGAGGATTAGTAGGACCTCCAGGTTTAGTGGGACTACAAGGATTACCTGGAGTAGAAGGGTCTATTTTGTATATTTTATGATTTAATTTATTTGATTATAGGGTACTGAGGGACCAAGAGGATTAGTTGGACCTCCAGGTTTAGTGGGACTACAAGGATTACCTGGAGTAGGAGGGTCTATTTTGTATATGGACCATAATTTGCTATTGGGCTTGTTTCCTATAACTATAGAAAAGTGATAAAAATGTGTATTACTGTAAGAAAAGTTGTAACTACATCTAAAGATGCCTTTATTTTTATCAACATACAAGTGTATGCTACTCTTCCCTAGAAAAAAAATTGAAGTTAACAAATTTCAAAGATTATACGACCGTATTTTTGTGTCGTTTCTCGCGTTACTTTTCGCTTCCGAAGTGCATAACCCTGACTGAGTTATAGATAATCGTCACCGGCAAATTCGTAACTTTTGCTTTCAAATAATAAAGAACATCGACCAATAAGAATAGTCAGAAGAAAATGCCGAGAACTATAAGTATTTCTGTAGCAGGTGTAAGAACACTAGCGTTACTTTGGTTTCCAATTTCGTAACGCAAATTATAGATGATGTAATCTGCTTTGTTGTAATAGAATTCTTTATAACAATATGCAAATATGAACTCTCGCGAGATGTTCAAACAGATAAATCAGAGATGATTTACATTCTAGTTTTGTTCTTCGTAATAATTAAGTTAGAAAATGACGTTATCGTTATGCGTTACATTTCAAACGAAACAGAAGTCCAGTTATTTCCTTTTTTTTATTAAAATTGTTTTTGTCTTTAAGTTCTAATCATTTCCGGTCATACGTGAAACATGTGACTACAGGTGATCACGCCCTTACGGCCGGATGTATGAAATACTAGGTCTAAACATTATTTTTGTTTCCAACAGGATGTTAGCAAACATAATCTGTAGACTTGTTTCGTCTTGTTTAAAAAAAGGAAAATACAATTTTCAAAGAGATTGCGCCGGGGGTCTATTATTTTTCCTATGTGCATAAACTGTTACATACGATCTTGTGTGAAAATAAATGCCCAATGACTTGACAAAATCGATTTCAGATTTGACAGACGTTATTACACACTTTGTTTCCTGATAACGATGTAAAGGGTCCTTGGAAAATTCAATAGACATTACGTCTCTTATCATTGTGCCGATGCTCGTTGGATTGATTTTGCTTCAGCAGTAAATATTACTGGATATTTTAGGTGAATAAAGATAATTTAATAAAAAATACATGTTAATATACCGTTACACTTGGAATGTACAAAGTTGGTATCTTTGTCACAATTTTTATGCCCCACCTACGATAGTAGAGGGGCATTATGTTTTCTGGTCTGTGCGTCCGTTCGTCCGTCTGTCCCGCTTCAGGTTAAAGTTTTTGGTCAAGGTAGTTTATGATGAAGTTGAAGTCCAATCAACTTGAAACTTAGTACACATGTTCCCTATGATATGATCTTTCTAATTTTAATGCCAAATTAGAGTTTTTATCCCAATATCACGGTCCACTGAATATAGAAAATGAAAGTGCGAGTGGGGCATTTGTGTACTGATGACACATTCTTGTTAATTATTTTTTTTTATTCATGTTCTGCAAACACTTTTCAGAAACGCAATAAACTTGTCAAAGGTGAAGTAAACTTTTACCATGCATGACTTGAAAGGAAGTACTTTATTGATTTTAGCCCACTAAAGTAGGTTAAAATGTGGAAACCATGTTGATGGTGTACAGGTCACAAATATCACATGGTGCCTATTTTAAAGATTTTAATTCCAAGTTAAAAGTTTTTTTCTTTACTGGATTTAAAGAATTTTACATTGCCAATGATTTGGAATAAATTGTATATAACTGGAATTTCAAAACCAAATATAAATACATTTTTTTGGCTAAAACATCAAGATACAACGATTATGGTATCCTGTATCAATGAAGAAAATATGGAAATTTCTGAATAAATTGTACTAATTGTTTTCAAAACAAGCACATATTAAGGAGTTTTATAATACTGTTACATTTAAGATGGATTTTAAGAAAAAGTATACTGTTCAGATTATTTTAAGCAGATTTTGCAATAAAATAAAACTAAAAAAATGCTTTCGGTTTCTTATGGTTTCCTGTCACGTTTAAAAAAAACTTTAATTTAACATTGAAAATAGATTTTAAATATTAACATGAAGCAAGTAACACTAGTAATGGTGTTCATTTATGTCTTTTGAAATATATTGTGCAAAATAAAGAAATAAAGATTGGTTTCCTGTTTGGTTTCCTGTCACGTAAACGGTGAATCAAAATGTATTATTTTTTTCTTGAAAAACTCAATTGTTCCATTTATACTATTCTAACACCAACACAACCCGCAGAATAAAAGTTAAAGTTTTAGAACTTATAAAAAAGGATACAAAAAGAAACCAAAGGCCGAATACCAAATTATGGTCCATATTTTATGATTTAATTTAATTGATTATAGGGTACTGAGGGACCAAGAGGATTAGTAGGACCTCCATGTTTAGTGGGACTACAAGGTTTACCTGGAGTAGGAGGGTCTATTTTGTATATTTTATGATTTAATTTAATTGATTATAGGGTACTGAGGGACCAAGAGGATTAGTAGGACCTCCATGTTTAGTGGGACTACAAGGATTACCTGGAGTAGGAGGGTCTATTTTGTATATTTTATGATTTAATTTAATTGATTATAGGGTACTGAGGGACCAAGAGGATTAGTTGGACCTCCATGTTTAGTGGGACTACAAGGATTACCTGGAGTAGGAGGGTCTATTTTGTATATTTTATGATTTAATTTAATTGATTATAGGGTACTGAGGGACCAAGAGGATTAGTAGGACCTCCATGTTTAGTGGGACTACAAGGATTACCTGGAGTAGGAGGGTCTATTTTGTATATTTTATGATTTAATTTATTTGATTATAGGGTACTGAGGGACCAAGAGGATTAGTAGGACCTCCAGGTTTAGTGGGACTACAAGGATTACCTGGAGTAGGAGGGTCTATTTTGTATATTTTATGATTGATTATAGGGTACTGAGGGACCAAGAGGATTAGTAGGACCTCCATGTTTAGTGGGACTACAAGGATTACCTGGAGTAGAAGGGTCTATTTTGTATATTTTATGATTTAATTTATTTGATTATAGGGTACTGAGGGACCAAGAGGATTAGTTGGACCTCCAGGTTTAGAGGGACTACAAGGATTACCTGGAGCTGAAGGATCTAAGGGAGAGAGTGGAGATCTTGGTAAAGTTGGACCACCTGGCCCACCTGGACCTGTTGGAAAACCAGGAACAGCAGGACCACCAGTAAGTTACACAAATTAGTGTGGATAAATTTATTTTTGTAGATAGCAATTTAAGTTGAATAAGGGAAACTTACATTTTCTTGGATATTTAATTTCCTGTATTTTCCAAAGTCTGCATACAAGACTATAAATTTTGTTTACTTCGTTGAACTTCAAAATTCATGGACCACCTGTTCCCATGAAATCAACGAAAATTGGTATCCAATGAGTGATGATGAATCCATGGTAGTACTTAAAATGATAGTCTCCAGAACATCAATATTTTCTTTGGTTGTGTTAGCGATCAGTATAATTCATAAACTTTATAGCTTTCAGACAATTTCAGAGTATGTTCCTTGATAATTACATCTTTTGTCAAAGCATTGATTCCAGGACATTATTTGTCTCTCAAGGTTCTTTCAAATAAAAATTTCATAATTTTATTCAATTTAGATTCTCTAGAATTGTTTCTTTGCACATAACCCTTTGTCATAATATCAGATTAGAATAGTAATACATAAAACAACAATGTAAAAACTTGATGTACTATGGTTCAAAATTTGTAAAAGGAATTAATCAGATGTATATGTATTTTGTTCTGTAGCATTTAATTTCAGATGAGAAAACTTGTATTCTTTCATTTTTCAATAGGGTGTTCCTGGAAGCGAAGGACAATTAGGACCTGAAGGAAAGCAAGGACAGAAGGGAGAGCAGGGAACTCCAGGTGAACCAGGATACAGGGGACTAGATGGAATGATGGTAAGATAACCAATTGTAAAGGTATTGTCATCAATTTGAATTCTTAATTGCTATTTTTTTTTTTCGTTACCTTAAAATTTATCATAGACAGAAACTGTAGACAGTATAAAATAATCAGCAAAAGATAGTGACTGTTGACTGCAAAATTTGATCTACAAAAATACATACATGATGGATACCATGGTTTGGCTCTCTATGGTACATTTAGTTTTTGTCCTTGAATGACACTTTTTGGCCAATTCAAACATTTATGCTTTTTGTTTTGAAATATATAATCAACAAACAAAAACTGAAAAGATTTGACTGTGAAAGGTTTAAAAATATAAAAATAGGTAAGTAATTCCAGCTCCTTGATGCATAAGTTATTTAGGATCAGATTAGGTGTACTTCAAAAGATTTACTAGTTTATATCTGTCTACTTTTAAAGATTTGTTTATTGTTGTGGTAATGTTATTGTTTGTGTTTGGTTTTAACCATTTCAAAAAAATTATGTCTCTTTAAACAATAAAAAAAAATGTGTTACAGACAGGCTTCCATAAAGAAATATTATTGATAATATAAGGCACATTTGAATATTAACAAATGATCTGCGTCGTATAGAAACGGACCTTATGCAATTGAATATCAATGCATCTGTATTCTTATTTTGGTTTGAAAAACATCTTTCAGAATTGTCTATAACTGTTTTATAATTGAGTTTTATACGAACCATACAAAACAAACCAAAATTCATCTTTAATTTATTTAATATTTAAATGTTCTAATATAAATCAATGTCTTATATGTGGTGATGTTATACAGTCGATTCCACTTAATTGCATACCGCTTAATAGCATAATTCGGTTAATTGCATACTTTTCTCCTGCACGAAACCATTTCCCATTCACCTAATGTTAAATTGTCCGGTTATATGCATAGCCTTACAAGTGGCATTTCGGTTTATTGCATAGAAAATAATCGCCAGCTAGATATGCTCAATTAAAACTGACGAGATTTTTGACCGGAAACAGCAATTTGGTAAGTATATTTTACTTGAATGTATCATAATTTTCATTATTATTTCTCATTTACTTGTGTGTTATTCAAATAAAGTTTTAAAACAGTATCTTTCGTGTTTATATGACTATAAAAAAGTCCTCGATGTGTACACAGGTAAAGTTACCCATATTCTATTTTAAGCCTCGAGGTCATAAAAATGTCAATCAGCTGATTGTTGTAAAAACACAACCATTCTATGATCTTCTATCTCAAAAGGTGTTAATTATTGATTGGATTTCAAACATTGTTCATAGATTCCATTTTGGGTGAATTTTTAAAACATTAACGCCTGCTAATTATCGATCATTATCCAATGTGTAATCTCGTAATTCAGCTTGGGTGATCTACATTGATGTTAAATATTACAGGGCTTTTATATATGGTTGAAGAATTTTATACATTAATCTTTTCTTTTTAATATTTTTTAAAAGAAAATTAATGATTATTATATATTTCTCATTTTCAACACTCGTGTCCAGCAAATAACCCGTGCATGGCCCCATCACCTGTTAACTGCTTTGCATAAACGAAACTAGCGGTGTTAAAGTAACAGTGTCACATCACTGTGTACTCGGTAAATACTGAATATCAAAGGCAGTTCATTGCACAATTATTGTTTACAATGATCATAAACTGTGTAGTATTGTTAAACAGTTTATTTTAAACAAGGCGTACCAATGTAATTTGTACAACTGGGTCATAGAAACAAATCTATTTTTAGAACAATTTTATTTTCGTATCTCAGGTAAAGGAAAAATCGGTACATAAATAAACTAAACAAAATGTGTTTATAAACTTTATTGAAAGAATACACAATGGAATAAAATGTATGACACTAGACAAATAACTTTTATTAGAATAAATAAGCATTCAATATGTTGTAAGTGGACTATGGACGTTCATCTTCCTTCTTTGTTGATCTGCACTATCGATGTTATTTGACTCCGTAATTTGGCATTTCGGATATAAGCATACTCCGCTTTATTGCATAATTTCGTCTGACAAATAGGCTATGCAAATAACCGGAATGTACTGTACTATTGTTTAAGAAAAAGGGAGAAGGTTTGGTACCATTAAAACATTTAATCCCGCTGCAAATGTTTGCATCTGTCCTAAGTCAGGAATCTGATGTACAGTAGTTGTCGTTTGTTTATGTAATTTATACGTTTTTCTCAGTTTTTTTTATATAGATTAGACCAATAGTAATTTTGGGGCCCTTTATAGCTTGTTGTTAGGTGTGAGCCAAGGCTCCGTGTTGAAGGCCGTTCCTTGACCTATTTTGGTTTTCTTTTATAATTGTGACTTGGATGGAGAGTTGTCTCATTGGCACTCATACCACATCTTCCTATATCTACTTATACATTTACACTTGCATAAGGTTGATATCTATCAGACACAGCTCCAATGTTAAGTTTCATAGACATAGATGTGTTGGTATAAGGTTGGGAAATATGTTGATGTTTTTATTGTGAATGTATCCTTATAGGGACCACAAGGACAACCAGGAGACAAGGGTGACAGTGGAAGACAAGGTAACCAAGGACCAGCTGGTGAAAGGGGAGAAGTTGGACCATTTGGACCTAAAGGCCATGCTGTAAGTTTTTTTTATCAGTAACAGCCTAATATGATATCTACTCTTATTTTTTTAACCTTTGGCAGTAACTTCATGTCATTTATATTGCAAATTATAAATTTGTCTTGTATGGAGTAACAACAACAAACATTCAAAAGGGTTAAGACTTTTCTAATACTTATTCTGCAATGTAATGTTTTATATGGTAAAATGAAATGTAATTGTAATAAAATAAATAATTTTATATTCTTTTTTACCTGTTTGTGAGCACTAAATTGTTAGAAGTAAATATTACCAGATGAAAAGAGCTAATAGAAATGATAGATTCAATAATTTACATTTTCAGGGTATGCCCGGAGATCCAGGAATGACAGGACCATCTGGGGAACCAGGTCACAAGGTTAGTATTACTTCAGGTTATTGTCCATCTAAATGTTTTAAAGCTTAGTCATGCATACCATTTCTCTGAAGGTCATGAATAGCATTTCTCTGAAGGTCATGAATAGCATTTCTCTTAAGGTCATGCATTAAAATGAACATTCAAGCATATTGATGACTTACACTTAGGTGTAGCAATTTTCAAAACAGTATCTAGATTTTTCATATAAATTTCTAAAAGCAAAAGCAAATATATTTGACAGAAATGACCTCAAAGGAAATTTGTCTTGTATGGAAAATTTATGACAAGGCAGCACATTTCACAAAACTTAATGTTAAATGCTGTTGTGAAATACTGAAACCATTTATATATTTTTTATGCAACATGTTTGATATGTAAATGTGGCAAAGAGAACGAATGTAGACAGTAGTGATGACATACTTAGATTGATCAATGGCAGAGGTTTAGGTTGTGACAACAGATTCATAGATTGATCAATGGCAGAGGTTTAGGTTGTGACAACAGATTCATAGATTGATCAATGGCAGAGGTTTAGGTTGTGACAACAGATTCATAATTTTTTTTTGTGTATGATTTGCCAAAGGATATTTATCATAGTACAAATGCAAGCTTATAATTTGTAATGAGGATTTAGATTGTATTCAAGGTATACTGCATCCCAATTTATACTTTGTAGGGAGAGGCAGGCAGAGATGGACCAGAAGGACCCAAGGGACCGCCGGGACCAGCAGTAAGTTACAAAATTCGTTTATCAAACTTAGCTAATGTTAAAAATGAAGATGTGGTATGATTCCCAACAGGACCATTTATTTACCACATTTTAGATATTGATTATACAGATTCAAAAATAAATTTATGATTTAACTAATAAATCAGTCAAACTGTTTTCAAATGTTCACTATTGGTTTTCATGTTAATTCAAACTGTCCCTGACTTTCATAACTAGACCTTTACAAACAAGTACACAAATGTTTTGCAATTTTAAATACATTCTCATTTAGTAATTGTTTGATCATAACATAATTTGTGAATTACAGGGACCAGTTGGCTCACCTGGTGACCCAGGGTTACCTGGAAGAAATGGAAAACAGGTAAGACATTTACATTTAAAAATAAAAATTATAAACACTCATGAATTGAGGAATATGATATGCATTTGGTTTCATTTTTTAAGGAGGAGGTATAGCTAGAACCAATGAAGTGCTTAAGGTGGTACATTTCACTAAAGGGAGATAACTCTGTAAAAATCTGCTGAACAATTTAATACCGTTCAATTGTTAATGAAAATTAAGCTTCTTAATGATCAAAATTAGTGTTCATCAAACTGCAATATAGACTAGGAATTTTGAGATTTTTATATTTTTGTCAAAGGGTCAAAGTAAATATTCTGTCAAAATTTTAAGAAAATCAAACTAGCCAAATTAATTTCAAGTCAAGGTGTTTGGTACCACTTTAAAAAGTTAAATTATTCAATCATTAGAAATTATGATTTTTAAATTTATATAATTTATAGATTTTTTAATTCAAAATGCTGAAAGTGTTTACTTTTCTTCTGCTTTTGATTTAATTAGCTTAAGATTTACTTATCTTGGGTAACTAACAAACTTGTGTCCTTCATAAGAATTGAATAAAACTTATATATGTTAAAATGTTCAATTGTAAGCTTCCAGTGATAAATAGTTTAAGAAATGACATTTGTTTTGCTTACTGCAAAATTCAAACATTGCATGTTTTCATTTGGTGTCAAATTGAAGTAACAAAAGTTGAGCTCTTTATACATTAGCTACTTGCTACCAAACTTCAAATGTTTGAAAGTTATTGCAAATTAGCAGTACCAATAGATATGCAAATTTCATGAGATCCTATCACCAGGATTTGTTATGTAGGGCATACAAACAGACCAAACTTCAAATGTTTGAAAGTTATTGCAAATTAGCAGTACCAATAGATATGCAAATTTCATGAGATCCTATCACCAGGATTTGTTATGTAGGGCATACAAACAGACACTCATTTCATACATGGTTTTCATGGATAAATATTATACTTTACAGTAGCATTTGATCAACTTTTTATATTTAAAAAAAAAAAAAAAAAAAAAAACATTGTATCATTAACAAAATTTTGTGTGACATTTTTTCAGCCAGTCTGTATAATATAAATACAAGGTGTTATATCTGATAGTTGATTAAGTTTGAGTTAAACAATGATCAATTAAACAAGAATATCAGAGGCCGATTAAGGGAGGGCAGGGGGCCCGGGCCCCCCTTTTTTGGAAAAAAATTGGTTGCTTATATAGAGAATCACTGAAGCGTCACTGGAGCAGGCCCCCTCTTATGCATTCAGTGGGCCCCCACTTACGAAAATTTCTGGATCCGCCACTGAATATATCTTAAGTTTCAAACTTTTAGAAAAAGTAATTTTTAATGTTGATTGGTGTAATTTAACACAATATTATTTTACAGGGAGATGCAGGTGCACCTGGTGTACCCGGGGCAATAGGAGAAGTTGGAATTAAAGGAAGTCAAGGAATGAAGGGAAATTCTGGACCAAGAGGACCAGCCGGACCCGCAGTAAGTACTATCTAAAAAAAAGTTAATTCATAAAGTAGTTGGACAGCACATATTTTAAAAGAATAAAAATTGTGTAAAAATTGTTAAACTTTGATAATTTTAATCTGGGAAATTATATCTAAAGCAAAAAAAAAGCTCACTATGAAAAAAATTAATGTAGATCTGACTGCAAAGTCATTAGTGCATAACCTTATATGTTTAAAAAGACTTTCTAGTGATTAATGTTAGAAGAGAATCAACAAGATTTATTACAAAGGATTTTTTATTTGAACATAACTTTTGATGGAAAATTAATATTAAAGTAATTACTTTGTTAACTTTAGGGACAACCAGGAGTACAAGGAACTTCAGGACCTAGAGGAAATCCAGGCCCTGTGGTATGTATACAAGTGTTTGTCACATGTAGATTTAATGTAGGATTGATTGATAAGTGTTTGCATTATGCTGCCTTATAGGGCAAAAAGGCCAAATCCCAGCTATTAATGGTAAAGAAATATTTGATTTTTTTATAAAGTGCAAACATAAAGATTTCTGTCAAAAGGTTTTATGATTACATGATATCTAACTTTTCAGTTAATCCATTTAATCTTACATGAAAATAAAGTAAAGAATTGTGGTATGTATTGCCAATTAGGCAACTATTAATAGGTTAAATGTAAAGTAGGCAACTACCGATAGGCTAAAGAGTTAAGTAGGCAACTATCCATAGGCTACAGAGTAGAGTAGGCAACTATACATAGGATAAATAGTAAAGTAGGCAACTATCCATAGACTAAAAAGAACAGATATGAACACTTCAACCTTCAACAATGAGCAATAATTCCTATACAAAATAAAAAGCTATATGGAGCCCCAATCAAAAGAGAAAACCAATGGCCTGATTTTTATAGTCCAATGACAGAAAAACAAATATGGACGACAGCAACTAACAATTTTATTTACATGATGTAAGAATATATGTCATGGAGAGTTGCTCTTATCATGAATTCATGCTGCTATTATATACTACCTATAACTTATCTGTAAGAAAAATAGACATCTCAATTTTCCTCACTTTTGTTCAATATGTAGGCTAATGTCAATTTTTAATGTATGAAGTATGTTGTTTGTGTGTTTTCTCTTCTGTGAGAACAGAAATGTGGACAACAAATTCATATATGGTAGCAATTTATACCAAAGAAATTTGAGAATTATGTATCTTTAATGAGTAAAAAAAATGATTAAAAGTAATGAATGGTAAAAAGTATGATTTTCCTTGGTTGTAATTATTAATACAAATGTGTATATTACAGGGAGAAGCTGGTTCCACAGGACCACCTGGTTTATCTGGAGAACAGGGACTTCTTGTAAGTATACATAACACTACAACTTTTGTTCAATTTCTAGTATCATGAAAGAATATGTGGTGTCACAAGTTGTATGAAGAGGGAAAGGTCTTCTGTTATAAAAAAAAATTGACAAAATTTGACTTCATGTTGTAAAGATTTTACCTTAAAAAGAGGGGAAGGAGACCACTGAACAGATTTTACATCAACCACAAATAATGGATAGCTGTAAGAAAAAACAACAGCTAAAATGCAATCTTAGATGTTTTGACAATGGTTTACATGTAATGGACAAAAAATTACTTAAGTTGGAATCAAACAGATAAAATTGAGAGATATTTTTATCAGAATGTTTGAGATTTTCAAAAAGAGTTTACCTACATGAAGATCTGATAAGATATTAAACTAGATAAGGTTTATTAAGTCTTTATGTTAATGGTATCTGGGTCAGAAATGATGACTTTTAATTTTTTTATAAAAGATAATACAAGGTGGTAGGATAACCATTATTTGGCCTTGTTATCTTCTTAAATTGTGGTAGTTTTGTATGTTGTAGGGACCACTAGGACCATCTGGCTCAAAGGGAGAAAGAGGAGAGAAGGGGATAAAGGTAAGATTATTCTATACAAATCCAATTGTCAAGTGAGTAAAATGGATCTAACATTTCATAAAATATAGGAAAATACATGCTCTTACAACTTAATAACAGTGCCTATGATAATAGATTACACTTGTCAGAAAATTTGTTGACACTTCCTATTTCTGATTGTTTTTTATATTATTATTATTATTATAATTTTAGTACTTCTAAGAGGTTTAGCTATGTGGCATTTAATTTTCCAGCCTATCTCAACTGTGATTTTCTTTGCAATTATTATGTTTCTTAGGTATTTTCCAAAGTTGGAGGTGTATAAATTATAAAAAAAGCAACTATCTGTTTTTTATCAAAAATATATTTATTTTGTTGGGTGTTTTTTTACATTTAAAAGAGAAAAGGAAACTATTCAGATAAGTAAATCAGATTCATAGAATGGGTATTATGGTTTTAATCTCTTAATTTATTGTTTAAAAACTTGATTGCACATACCTGTTATAGTCAAATTAAAGTAATAACTTTGTTCTTTAGGGAAATACTGGTCGAGTTGGACCACCTGGTGTAATTGGTGATCCTGGACCAAAAGGACATCCTGGACCTCAAGGCCCACCTGGAGAGAAAGGAGATCGTGGACCTTTAGTAAGTTAATTTTAAACTGATGTTAAAAGTATGTTCAAATTTAAAATTAGATACTTAGCAAGCACTGTACTCGAGTACTCATTATTGATTATCAGGGGAAATGAAAATAGGGGTTTAAAGCTACTAATTGTTCACCTAATGATTTATTTACAAATTAAGATATACATTTGTGATCTCTATCTGATAGAAAATAGTACATTGTATTAAGAATTTTATCTGCTTTACTCATTTTGTACTGATCATGTTTTATAGAATACATTATAGCCTAATATTAGTACAGCAAAATCCTGAATGCCTCAATAATTTGTACGTAGAAGGTGCCGTTATTTGAGGAGATCTATTTTCCCTTTTAGACCTCCTAAATTCTTGGGTTTTGTTTAGATTTCTGTTGTTCAATGTAGTTTTCAGTGTAGTGTTTTATGGATGATGATTATCTTTTTTAAAACTTTTGATGCCCCCCTAAGGCAATGGGGACATTAAGTTTTAAATAAGTCCTTCCTTCTTTCTGTCGTTTTGTCTGTCCCGTATTTAGTTTCAGCACTCTTAGTCAAGTTTTTCTCATCCAAATTTTATGAAACTCATACACAGAATTCAAATCTGTGCATTGAGTCAATTGCCATTCTATTTTAACTGGGAAAATTGCAAAGCATGAATGGGGGCACTCATCTCCTCAGATACTTTCACCTTTATAGCCCACCTTATTGCTCCCTATTAGAGTTATTGCCCTTTGATGACAATTTATACCATTTTTTTTGTGGTTTTGCCTTATATCTTAAAATTATGATAGACAGATAGATAGATAGAAACTTATATAAGATAAGCAAAGATTATAAGCAAGTCAAGATTTACTAACAAGTCAAATTTTGACAATATAGCTAGTAGACTGTCACTCTTTATAGGAGTGATTGCCCTTAAATGAGGATTTATTTGCGTTCTTTTGTGTTTTGAGCAAAAAATAAAGACGATAGAAAGAAACTAAACAAGCTAAATGATCAACTATACAAGATCAACAGATTTTTTTTATTATGTTTAAAACCTATATTTCATGCGACACTTTGTTTGAAATAGTGCTAAGTAAATATCCTCAACTCAATCATTTTTTTTTCTTTTCAAATTCAATGTGGAACTTTGCTATTCTTGATGAACTAGTATATATTCAAGAACTTAGATATTTTAATACTTATTATTGTGTGTTTTTAAAGTCATATATTTTTACAGGGTCAAAATGGACCACCAGGATTAATGGGAGTTGAAGGCATGCCAGGCTCGCCAGTAAGTAATTTATTCAACATATATAGCTTATAAATATGTGATGCAAAGGCAATATGTACTAAGAAACATTGATCTGTTTGTTATGTGTTTTGGCATAACCTACTTTTTATAAGCCATTTGTAATAAAAGATATTATTTGGCTCCTAAAGTTAACCTTAAAAAATGAAGAAACTATGAAAATTCATTTCCATGGAAAATTATAAAATACTGTTAAAAGTTAAAAGTAATGAAGATGTAAATAGGACATTGCATCGAGTTTTATTGCCAATAGTAGATTAGCTAGAATGGATGTTGTATTTGAATACATGTACACATATAACTTTTTTTATGAAGCAGATTGAATATAAGTTTATTTCCATCATGTTTTTCTATTGTTTCGGTAAATTATGATTACTATAAAGTGTTTATTATATTTCAGGGCCA
Organism: Mytilus edulis; assembly: GCA_019925275.1. NCBI lineage: Eukaryota > Metazoa > Mollusca > Bivalvia > Mytilida > Mytilidae > Mytilus > Mytilus edulis. Next base: position 47,459,147 of record CM034353.1, read on the forward strand.
AGAAGGACCTCCAGGACCTAAAGGAGAACAAGTGAGTATAACAGGCCTTCTATAGCTGACAAGGCGGTATGGACTTTACTCATTGTTGAAGGCTGTACGGTGACCAATAGTTGTTAATTTCTGTGTCATTTGGTCTCTTGTGGAGAGTTGTGTAATTGGCAATCACACCACATCTTTTTTTTTTATATAGGGGTGTATATTATGTGTTTCCAATCATCACAATTCTGCTGATGCGTTCCTGACTTAATTTGCTGCACTAGAAACCAAAAAGGAAGATGTATTTCATATTTTAAGATGAACAATTTGGACAGGAAATTTTAAAACCATTTTGTACTTGAATAAGTATACACAATTCTTTTTAATATACTCTTCACTGATTTAAACATGGTCATCACATCACCATATTTGAAAGCAAAGAGTAACAGTCCATCATTCTTCTATCCAGGAAGTTGGGTGGATCCTCGTCATACTGCTTGGTTCTCATAGCTGGATCATCTTGCCAGACCATCTTAGTTTGTTTTCTTGTCTGTTCATACTTTGTTTACAGATAATGACTTTTGCTTTAATTATTTTATAATTTATATTTATAATGTGAGATGATAAGAAAAAAAAAATATTTAGGGAAAACAGTTTTTCTTGCTGTGAATATGCATTTTACTGACAGATATTCACTTTTAATTTCAACTTCTGGTGAATTTGCCAATATTTATATACTTGGATTTCCTTTAATGATAGAACTAATGATCAATTCAACAAATACACTCATTACCATAATACACATGACATTTATAGTTGTCCTCCATACTGGAGTTGCAACAATCAGTTGTTTAAAGTTATTATTTTATTTTAGGGACTTGATGGTCCAAAGGGAAATATTGGTCCACCGGTAAGTTACTTTTCATTAACATTTTAATCATTAAGAGTAGATTTAATTTTGTATGATTTAATCCATATTGGAAATTGGCTAGATTGATCAAACATTGAAGTGATAAATGTCTGATACATTTTTGTATTTTTGCATAGAAACCAATAGATGTTATATAGTAAACTTGTCTTAGGTCTCCTTGCTTGACAAGTTATTTATGTCAGTGGCACCTTATTTTGTTAAATAATAATACAAGATACATGTCCATTGTTTTTTCACCAAATTGAAAACAAAGATTTCCCCAATAGGAAAGGTGATTTCCTATTTGATATGAAAGTCACAGACATCAAAGATCAAGCTGATATAATATGTGAGATTGGGGAGATGCTGTTGATCCTACTGGCTAAAATTATTTAAGAACATGGACAGGATATGATGCAGGAAAATATTTGGCAATGCTGTCATATTGCACTACAGCACTGTCAAACATGATGCCCTTGTAATCAATTTTTAAATGAAATTCAAGTGGCTTCATTCATATAATCGAATAACTATTACAAGATTTTAGATTAAAAAGCAATAGTTTTATTTACTATTTATTGTTATTTTAAAAAAAGGAAAAAGAAAGAAATTGCTGACAAAAAGTAGTTTTGATCAATGACATATAAAATTTGATGGCTATTCTTTAAACAATAATTTTCTTTTCTTTAGGGTCCAGCTGGGCCAATGGGACCACCAGGTGAACAACAGGCCTTCCCAGCTGAACTTCTTGGTAGATACATGAATCAAGGTGACAAAGCTGGTTCAAATGGCCGTAGACGAAGGTCTGTACCAGACTTCCAGAGTGATATGGCTATTATGGTAGAAGACATGGGTTCAAAACAGGTTGAACTGAAAGAAGGAGTAACTCTAGTAGTTAGTAGACTGTTTAGTCAGATAGATCAGCTTAGAGCTGAGGTAAAGAAGATAAGATACCCTACTGGACAAGAAGACAGTCCAGCACCAACCTGCCGTGACATTCAAATGGTCCATGAAGACGCTAAAGATGGTATGTTAGATTTCCTAAACACTCCTGGCTATTTCCATGGATGTTTTGTTGTTGATATTTTCAATGAATAGTTTTTAAGTTGGACAAATTATAGAACATTGAACTAAATAATAGAATCAAAAGTATTGTAGGTAGGTAGAAGGGATTTTTCACTGTTGTTCAGTCCCGAGTTGAATATTCTTTTCATTACATTAGCTATTGATATAAATAAAGTAGAAAATGCAAAGAACTATATATGTTCCTGTACGTTCTCACTTGGTTGTGATTTTAACTTTAACAACGTCCTGACAAAACATATTGCTGTATGACAACAGAGGAGTGCCATTACAGGATGTCTTTGACATGTAAAAATATTATATTTTATTTGTCTTAAAAAACAAGGTATTTCATTGGAACAATTAAAACGATTTTAAATTATTTTTTATTTGCTGTGATATAAAATGTTATTTACCATATGGAAATGCTCACATGTCCCTTTACATTTTTTAATTAAAAATTCCATTTTGTCTGAAAATAGTAAGATTTCCAGTCAACTCTAACAAGCTTTAAATCTTATTTTCAGTTTTCTAAGACATTTCACAGATGTAAGTTATTAATGATATTTGTATTTTAGGTTGGTATTGGGTTGATCCTAATCTTGGTTCTCCAAGTGATGCGATGAAAGTCTGGTGTAACATGGAGGCTGGAGGCCAAACTTGTGTTCATCCTCTGAAAAAATCAGCAGGGGTAAGTTTTCTAAGGATAACTTGTCTAATCTCTGACTGATTAGTTAATATATCTTGTGAATATTTTGCTGACTTGTCAAAAATTTGTGTATCTATTCTTTCAAACAAAAATTTCTGTTAGTAAATGGTACATTTTAATTTGATGATGTGCTATTGAACAAAGGAGCTATATATATATTATTATTTCATTATATTGATGGCAAAAATAATTTGATTTCTTAATGATGATAACTTAATTTGTTTATTATCACACTCAACTCTTACTGGTAACATTATTGATTGTAAATAAAAAATTAGTCTTATTTTAAAAAAAATCTGTTTCAGGTACCTCTTAAAGCTTGGCCAAGAAAGAAGGATGGCAATCCATTCTTTAGTGAAATGAAAGGAGGTTCAACGGTAAGATTTACTAATTTGTCTTTAATATATGTTATTGATTTATTTCTCGCTATATGAAAGGTTCATATATGACCATACTTCGAACATATGTTAATTGATTCATTACAATTTATGGTTGAGCTCTTTGTTTCTTATTTGAGTACTGTAACAAAGGAGATCATTTGATTTATTAGATTTTTTTTGCAGTCGGTGTGAAAATACACTTTGTATGCCCCAGTGTAGGGGCATTAAGTTTTACCCTTGTCTGTCTGAATGTATGTCAGTATGTACATCCGTCTGTATGTCCCAAAGTTGGTTTCTGTTCTCTGACTTCAGTTTGCTTCAAGCAAATGTTGTGGAACTTATACACAATGCTTATTACCAAAAGAAAAAAACATATCAAGTTTGAATTTTGGTGGCATCACTTTAACCTTGCTAGAGTTATACCACTCTACAGATGAAAAATTACTGAATTTTTCGTTTCTGTACTCTAAATTAAGTTTGCATCAACCAAATTTTAAGAAACTTATACTTATAACCACAAAACTGAGATTAAGTACAAATTTGGGTAGAGTCCCTTTTACTGTTCTTCAGTTATGTCCCTTTATAACTTTATATGATATGCCAGCATGGACACATTCCCCATTTATTAAAAGTTCAAAATACCGTAAAGGAGCTTAGCCAAATCTTTTTAGGAAAAATCATAAGAAGACATTTGGTTCAAAACATAATAATGAATGTACATTTATTATTTCTTGATTGTTATTTTTAGTTTATGATTGCTTTGTTAACATGAGTCACATTTTTTCCATTTACAGATTGAATATCCTGATGAAGTCCAATTGGCTTTCCTCCGTTTAAGTAGTCTGGAAGCATCACAGAAGTTTACTTACTATTGTAAGAAATCAATAGCATGGTTTGACTCAGAAATGTCCAATTATGACCAAGCCATCACACTTGAAGGTTACAATAAAGAAAAGATAGACACAACTGATGTCAGCAATGTCAACGATGGATGTGCTGTGAGTTAAATACTATGATTACAACAAGCAAACCAGAAAATAAAAACATTGCTTTTAAAAGTCATTAATGAGGTCAAATAGCTTTCATCTTCCTTCAGGAAACAAACATGAATGTCTTATTTTAAATGTTATTACACACCTTCATAATAAAATATTTTCTCTATTTACATTTTGTAATAGCATAATATAAAACAAAATTAGTAAAACAAAGTGCTTTCGATGGTGTTTGATATGAGTTAGGGATGATAAAAAGCTGTTGCAGTTTTAACATGCAATAAGTTTAAAAGCACATGGTATCTCATTCTAAAATGACATTCTTCTTTTGTAAACAAAGCTTTGTTCTTAATTAAATAAAACATAGGTTACATGTGCTTGATGTTACATTTGAATTTGCAAGTCAGTTGGGTTTTTATCAACCTTGGAGGTCAAAATGGACATTACTGCAGGAGTTGCATTGCACACATGTTTTAAGGTCGGATTAAAAAAGACTTTAATTTTCTTTGATTATTTCAATTTTTTCATTACACGCTTTATTTTAACAAGGATTTCCTTTGTGAATACCTATGTTTTTTGTTTGTCAATATCCCTTCATTATGTGAGGATTAAATCAGATTTGTCAGCAATCAACATATATTTCATATTTTCATGCCTCAGATTTCTTATATTTGCAGGATCGTTCTGGAGAGGGCAAGACTATATTTGATGTCTATGCCTCTGATGTTTCAATTCTACCAATCATGGACTTTGCACCTAAAGATTATGGAGCAGATGGCCAAGAGTTTGGATTTGAAGCAGGACCTGTTTGTTTCTTCTAGAACCTACATGTCTGTGTCATGCAGTTCAAATAGAAACTTGGACAACCACAGTATGCACTGCTTAATGTTCTACACAGCAAAACACTTTATGTTGCTTTATTTTTCAGTAGTTTTAAAAATGAATATACAAAACATGTCTTAGGAAATTTGCATTGCTCAATAAATTTGCTTAATTGGTGCTTCCAAAAAAAAAAAAATTACTGCACATATTATTTATTTTTTAAATATTACATGCTATGTATGTGAGATAATTGTATATGTTAGAAAGAAATGTAAGCTTTTGTAATTGAATAATCCATCACAAACAATGTATATGTTAGAAAGAAAATGTTAGGAAATTTGATAATCAAGCACAGACCAATTTTATTGTCTCACTTTTGTTCTTTCCATTCATTTATTTCTTATTGCACATTTTTCATTTTAAGCTTCCAATCAAAAAGTTATACTTAATTTTATTAAAAAAAATAAAAATGTTTTATATACTGCTCAACATTAAGTAGAACATTACACACCATATTTTTTTGTCAATTTCTAGGAAGTATTGTTTTGTAGAATTTTACAGCTGCTTATTTTGAATTGTAAATATTATTAGAATTCAAGCCTGTCAGAAATTTCTATGTGTACTTTTTTGATAGTTTTCTCTTAACTGTTTTCTAACTTTCCTTCTTTCTATAGCTATAGCTGTTTTTATGTTTTTTTCTGTATTGGAATTTGTATTGCTCAGGTGAAATGTTTTGCTTTAGGTGACTTCTTCCATTACCTCTGAACAAGATGTTGGTTTTTTTTTTAATTTATAAAAAATACAAATTTGACTACTTGCAAAAATATTGGTTAATACTTATGGTTCGTAATGAAAAATGAATTACATCTAATTCAGGCAAGATGCTTTAAATTATTCTGGAAATAACAAAAGTAGATTTGTGACAGGCTTGATTATTGATTGTTTATATACAGCAGGCAGGGGCCAAGTGGAAATAAAACATATATCTAATCTATATAGTCTGTAAGGAGAAGCTGGTTCTGTGATTTAACATTGTATTATGTAATTTTGTATCATTGTTTTTACTTTTTTATGATTTTTTATTTGCAAATGTTTAAATATTTTGTTATTTTCTCAGAAAACATTTGTAATAATTTTTTTAAAAGGAATGCATTTTCATTTAGTTTCTCTTTTATTGGAACTTACTTTTAATTGCTATTAATGTTTTTTGTGTAAGGTAAGGAGAATTTAAACATTTGTATTTTACTTATTATCCGTCCAATCACAGAACAGCATGACAACTAGCTCAATCACTGCCATAGAACACATTTTTGCAAAATAAAAGTATTTACCTTTTCATTTTAATTTGTTTATTATGAGATGTGGTTAGTAGGGGATAATAGAAGTGATCACAAACAATTATGAGATGTGGTTAGTAGGGGATAATAGAAGTGATCACAAACAATTATGAGATGTGGTTAGTAGGGGATAATAGAAGTGATCACAAACAATTATGAGATGTGGTTAGTAGGGGATAATAGAAGTGATCACAAACAATTGGCATATGTATTTTACAACAGATTAAACAGAATTGCCTAATTCTTCCTTTTCTATAGATTGATTGATGGGTGTTTAACACCACTTTCAACACTATTGTGCTATTTCATGGAGGTCAGTGTTTGTTGGTTGAGGAAGCTGGAGTGCACAGGGATAGATAGAAAGCATGGGGAAACTTAATGATTTTCATTTCTAAAAACTTCTTGATCTATTATAGCCAGTCCTTATTAAAATGTTAAAGGGGGAATGTTCTCTCTTTGAATTATATCAATGAACATTCTATAAACACTGTTACAAAAAATATCATAAGTTGCTAAAGTAAAAAAAAGTATAACATGGGATGATGTTAAGTGATTCATTTTATAAAGCACTGATCATTTACCTTTTGAGTAGGGGGGACACTTGATTGCAGTGACTTCATTTTAAGCAATTCTCTCCAACTTTTGCAGTTTATTGAAAGTTCTGACCAATTTGCAATTTCTTACATCAAGTCAAATTGTTCAACTGGTAATTTTTAACCAATTGATGTAGAACCAGATGCTCCGCAGGGCGTAGCTTTATACGACCGCAGAGGTTGAACCCTGAACGGTTGGGGCAAGTATGGACACAACATTCAAGCTGGATTCAGCTCTAAATTTGGATTGTGATTAAATAGTTGACACAGCATAGGTTTCTGACACAGAATGAATGTGTTCTAATGAACTTAAATTTTTTGTTTTCTCTTAGAGCAATTCACTATGCTGTTGAATAGTAATCCTCTCAAAAAAATGTTTGAAGAAATTTTCTTTTTATTTATGAAATTTCAAATGAAAAAAATTGAACCCAATTTTTTTAATCACATCCCCCTTTCCCTTATTCCAAAACTAATCTCAATTAAAATTTCTAATGGAGTTTGCAACAATAACTACTCATTTAAATACATCATAAAATATTAAGATGTAAAAAAACTGCTTGTTATCACTGAATGGTAAAGATTATTTTAATAGCAAGATTTTTTTTTAATTGGAGTTATCTTTCTTTGTCCAGAATCAACTTAAATCTTTGTTATATACAATATACAATGTATATTCACTTTTTACTACCAACTGATAAATTAAAATAATCTTTACCATTCAGTGATAACAAGCAGTTTTTTTACATCTTAATATTTTATGATGTATTTAAATGAGTAGTTATTGTTGCAAACTCCATTAGAAATTTTAATTGAGATTAGTTTTGGAATAAGGGAAAGGGGGATGTGATTAAAAAAATTGGGTTCAATTTTTCTCATTTGAAATTTCATAAATAAAAAGAAAATTTCTTCAAACATTTTTTTGAGAGGATTACTATTCAACAGCATAGTGAATTGCTCTAAGAGAAAACAAAAAATTTAAGTTCATTAGAACACATTCATTCTGTGTCAGAAACCTATGCTGTGTCAACTATTTAATCACAATCCAAATTTAGAGCTGAATCCAGCTTGAATGTTGTGTCCATACTTGCCCCAACCGTTCAGGGTTCAACCTCTGCGGTCGTATAAAGCTACGCCCTGCGGAGCATCTGGTTGTTTAAGTTATGATTATTCACTCATGTCCCAAAAATCAGCTCACCTTTTTCAGAAATTTTCAAAAGTTAGTCAATCAGAATGAAACACAAACTTTTAAAATATGTCAATGTACACAAAATTCAGACAAATATTTGCAAAAATGTTAGGAGAGCTGTTCTATTTCAGAATGATAGGATGGAATTATGGACAAAGGTATAACTATTTGACACAAAGTCCCATGAGTTGCCTATTGCAAGGAAATAAAATCATTCCTCAGTATCATTTGGTTTTTAACAGGCTATTTTTTTTTTTTGCATGGTGAACAGTGTCATTGAATAAATACAATGACTTTAAGAGTTTCATTTAGTGGGAACTTTAAATTTATCCTGAAAAAAAAACCCAATCATTCATCAATTAATTTGGCTGTACAGCAATTAAAGTGATGATGACAATATATGTGCCCATATAGATAATTGTAAAACTGGACATGATCAAAGAAAGATTGAAATCACAAATGTCAGTTCATTTTTATAAATTGCTTAGTTCTGAAATACAAAACCTATTAAGACATCAATCATGCAAGTCTTTTCTCCAACAAATGAAGCTGATAAAGATATAAAGATAGAATTCAATGTAATGCTCCAAGTTGAGATAGAGAAAATCCCCCCAAAAGACCTGACAATCATCATGATATATTGCAATGCTAATGTAGGACATGATAACGGTGGTTTTGAGATAATAATGGTATAGATGTGAAATCATAAAAGAAAACGGGGAACATCGGGTAGACTTCTGTGGGCTGAACAATCTTAAAAACATTGTACCAAAACAAGGAGGCCATACGCTGACTTCGGTATCACATGGAGGCAGAGATATAATACAAATTGACCACATAGCAATTAATGGTAAATGGAGGAGATCTTTACAAGATGTGAGAGTATGGGGAGGCGCTGATGTAGAAAATGATAATCATCTTGTCACAACTAATATCAAACCCAAACTTATGAGAGCATCAGAACCTTGCTGGATACAGAGATTGGACACAGGGAAACTCGGAGATAAAAAATAACCCAACCATGACTTCAAATAAGAACTGGAGAACCGCTTTCAACATTTAGAAAATCATAAATGTACCAACATGGAGGAAAGTGAAACAGTGACAAGAAGTGGAAGAACTGTTTAAAAAAACTATGAAGAAAAGCTTAGGTTTCAAACGACTAAAACACAAAGAATGAAAGAGGGACGAAAGATACCAGCGGGACAGTAAAACTCATAAATCGAAAATAAACTGACAACACCATGGTTAAAAATGAAAAGGACAAACAGACAAACAGTACACACGACACAACATAGAAAACTAAAGAGTAAACAACACGAACCCCACCAAAAACTAGGGGTGATCTCAGGTGCTCCGGAAGGGTAAGCAGATCCTGCTCCACATGTGGCACCCATCGTGTTGCTTATGCGATATCAAATCCGGTATATAGTCTAATTCGGTAGGTCACATTTATGAAAGGGAAGGGGATGGTAGTTACGACTTAAGGAACATATCCAATATCATTTGTGAAACTGTTATTCCATAACGGTCAACCAACTCGTGATGGCGTCCGTAAAATTTACGAAGAGATGATTTCAACTTCACCATTTGGAACTCTTGATTTAATAGCTTTTGTTGTGAGCAACAACCCTCTACCAAGAAAATCATGATAGGAAATGCAAGCACGGGAATATCGTATCAATTGGGAGATATATACACCGTATGCAGGTGCTGCTGGAATGTTGCTACTTAGAAATGGAAAGTTCACAATTGGAAAGCTGAAATCATCTCTTTTGTCGTAAAGTTTTGTTTTCAATCGAACCTCATTGTCAATTTCTAGATGTAAGGCAAAATATGAGGCCGACTTAACTGTATCTGTTGTATCCTTTATCTCTAGTTCAATGGGATAGATGTGTTCGACATAGTCACCAAATTTTGAATTATTTAGTGAAAGAACATCATCTATATAGCGGAAAGTAGAGTTAAAGGGTATTGCTAACTTCTTATCTTTCTTCCTCAGAAGTTCCTGTTTGAAGTCAGCCTCATAATAATAAAGAAACAAGTCGGCAAGAAGAGGGGCACAATTCGTTCCCATTGGAATGCCGATAGTGTGTTGAAAAACACGTCCTCCGAACGTAATAAATATGTTGTCAATCAAGAAATCAAGCATCTTGATAATGTCCGTTTTAGAGATTTTTTTGTTTGAATCAGAGAGATCCTTTACAAAGTAGAATTTATTCCTTCCTAAGACAAGATATTTGTATCTTCGTTGACCATTCTTTTTTATGAAACAAAGCAATACCAACTCTTTCAATTTGTCTTTTTAATTTAGTTTGGAATGTGGAATACTTGTATAAAGTGTAGAAAAGTCAAATGTTTTAATACTATTACAAGATGAAAGAGAGTTACATTGTATGTACTCTAAAAGATCTTTGGAATTTTTAAGTATCCACATCTGAATTGTCAATACCTAATTTGTTTATCAAGCAGTTAATGTAATGAGTTTTACACACAAAAACGATGTTGTTTGGGGCTTTATCTGCGGGGACAACAACATATTTGTCATGAAGGTAGGATAAGTGTTTTGCAACATTAGGGTCTTTACAGATTGACGTAGCATGGGCATTGATAGACCCATTCAGTTTCTTAATTCTGATTTGTTTCAACGACCTCATTGCCTTAATCCGTTCGGAAAGAGTGTCTACGTCTTCCTTCTCACGCTTAGCCCATTGCCTGGCATAATCATCGACTGAATCCATCAACATTTTAAAGTTGTATTTCCAATTGATGGATTTCGGCTCACGATATTTTGGACCTTTCGATAACACATTTCGTAGGGAAGTGTTATTAACAATGTTGAGGTCACCGGTAATAATGTGGCCAGACGGATTATATGTGAATTGGGAACTAGCACAAGTGCAATCAGGAGGTTTAGACTTGAAGTCGTCAATACTGAGATCCTGCAAAAAGTGTTTGTAATTGAAAATTTTAGTTGCAATCGGTTTGGTATAGGTATAAGAAATGATTGGTACAGACTGGTCTTTGAAATAAGGAGGTATTTTCGATTGAACTAATTTATGATGAAGGATATTGCCTAAGTTGACGCCATCGAGACCTTTGTTGGCAAAGGAAAGATTAAGGAAAGCTCTTTTCTCTTTTTCATCTTTTCCAATGCGGACTGGCTTGAAAAGTCTGTGACTTGCAATATCCGAAATTATAGCTGTAAGTTTGTATTGGTTTAAATGAGGGATTGTAACAATGAATTGATCAAACCAAAGACCTGGAATCTGATTGACAACATAAAAGAACTGAAAAGAAAGATCTACAATACACACTCTGATAGACAGAAAGATAGATCAATGGGTCAATACTCCAGCTGTAATAAGGAAGACAAGAAAGTACTAGAAAAAATAAAAAAAAGATTTCATTAAAATAGAGGCAGAAAAAAAGCTGCTTCAGAGCAAGGAATGGTTGATGTATATCAAATTACAAAGAAACTATGTGGCCACAAAAGAAACGCCAACATGCCAGTAAAAGACAAACAGGGTCATCTAACTTGAAACATAAGAAAGAGAACAAGAGAGTAGATGGAATGTACATTTCAAAGACGTATTATATAGGCAAGAGCCACTGAAACAACAGCAAACATACCCATCACAGAAAACGAAGTAAACATAGACATTCCATTAAAATCGGCGATTATAAGAGCAGTTAAGAGCCTAAAAAACAATAAAGACCACGGGAACAATAAGCTATCAGCAGAACTATTTTAATCAGATCCAGCCTTAACAGCGAACATATACTAGTACACCCACCATTCAAAAGGAATTGGTAAAATATCAAAAATATGTAAAAATTTGGTAAAAAAAAAAATCACAAGACTGCCTAAGAGAGGTGATCTCACAAACTGCAATAACTGGAGAGGAATCACCTTATCACCAATCCCAAGTAAAATTTTCAGCAAAATACTAATAGACAGAATTAAAACGGCAATTGACAACAAACTCAGAAAAGAACATGCAGGTTTTAGAAAACGCAAGAGTTGTTGCGACCACATATTTGTGCTACGAAACATTAATCGAACAGTGCACAGAATGGCAGAGACAGCTATTAATAAACTTCATAGAATTTGAAAAAGCCTTTGACAGTATACATAGAGAAAGCTTATGGAAGATCCTACGAAGCTATGGAATATCAGCAAAAATAGTACAACTTATCCAAATGTTTTATACAGAATTCAGATGCACTGTAGGCACCTCATCAGACATAAATTGTCTTTAATAGTTGTCGATTGGGTAATGAAATCCAGCAATAAGCAGTTACAACATAGGCATCAAATTGTCTCTTTTTAACTACATAGAAGATCTGGACTATGCAGATGATTTGGCTTAACTGTCACATCTAGCAAGTTCAAACAAAAACATGCAAGACAAAACCACCAAGTTACAAAAGATTGCAAGTTGATTGGTTTGAATATCACTATAAAGAAATCAGAAGTTATTGACTCTAGATCCTAACACATCAGAGCCTCCTGTAAAAGAATTAAATGGAACACACCTGGATTGTAATTCGTCGTTCCCTTACCTGGGCAGCATAGTAACATTTGAAGGAGGAGCAGACAAAGACACCAGAGCCAAAATGGGAAAAGCAAAATCTGCATTTTTAAAGCTACGTTACATCAGGGGGCTAATCAAAATCAGTAAGAACACTAAAATTCGACTACTATAGTATATAACAGTTGTGTACTAGCAGAGCTGCTAAAAGTGACAGAAAAATATACCAACAAGCTCTCCACTCCAGTGTTCACAACGGTTGCCTCAGAAATTATCTTAGGGATATTCTGGCCACGCAATATCACTAAGCAGGATCTCCTTGAAACAATAGGATCCAACAACATGGAAACAAAATAAAATATGGAGATGGAATAGCCATGTTCTAAAAAGTCCAGCTAGGAACTTGACCAGAGTCGCCTTAAGATGGACACCTGGGGAGAAAAGAAATAACGCACCAAAACAACTTGAAGAACAGTTGAAGCTGTAATGAAAAAACACGGAATTAGCTTGGGTGAAATAGAAAAGTACACAACAGAGATGAGTAAAAAGATCTAGTCTTTGCCTTATGCGACTCCGGGCCTAAAAAGGACAACATAGATAGGTAGGTAGGTATGTTTGATAATGTTCCCCATGATATCTTGTCATCAAGCAACAAATTAAAAAATAAATGGTTGGTGTTTTGCCTTAAACAAATGCATATGGGTCAAAGTTTAAACTTCAGTTTTTTATACAACCGCAAAATGTGCGGCCATATGAGGGTATGACGATGTTGACTTTCTCCTTAGAAATTTAGTTTTTAGACAATAACTTGAGTATAAGTGTATGAATCTCAATAATATTGTACCAGAAGGTTTCGTTCTATAAAAGGAACTTGGGATTGATTTTGGGGTTATGACCTTAATCATGTAGGAATCTTGGACAAAACATGGGCAAACAGCAAAGATGCCTGCGAACGTTTTGAACTAACGGTGGTGATGGGACAACTGAATTCTTTGGGGAATTAATGAAATATTTGGTTTATAGATCCAGGCAATAAATTTCAATTTCGTCAATGTCCAGTAGCTGAAATAATTCCTTGATCATTAATTTATTGAAAGCGTGAGGTGGGTGGACCGGCGGCGGTTAAACAAAAGGTTTGTTCACAAAATAAAAGTAGCGCCCTACTTTCCAAACAGAATTAACAAAACTGACTTCTGCCACATGTATCTCTTTAAGGTTCATCATAACAAATGGAAAAATATGGCCGTATTTTCACCTCAAAACTACTCTGTGTACAGACTTACCTGTGCTGCTTGGAAAGTTTTAATGCCTAGCATCCGGCACTAGATATGTAAAAGTTAAATGCATTTTGTGTCTAAGAAAGATAAAATCTTTTTTGGTTTTTGATGGGCATTTTTTTTCCTTTCTGCAGGAGATGAAAAATAAACAAACACCTGAAAACACCATAGAAAAGGCAATAGCAGAAGGTCACAAATAGGTCTTCAATGTAGCGAGAAATTCCCGCACCCGGAGGCGTCTTTCAGCTGGCCCCTAAACAAATAAATATACTAGTTCAGTGATAATGGACGTCATACTAAACTCCAAATTATACACAAGAAACTAAAATTAAAAATAATACAAGACTAACAAAGGCCAGAGGCACCTGACTTGGGACAGGCGCAAACATGCGGCGGGGTTAAACATGTTTATGAGATCTCAACCCTCCCCCTATACCTCTAGCTAATGTAGAAAAGTAAACGCATAACAATACGCACATTAAAATTCAGTTCAAGAGAAGTCCGAGTCTGATGACAGAAGATGTAACAAAAGAAAATAAACAAAGTGACAATGAATAATACATAAATAACAACAGACTACTAGTTGTTTACTGACATGCCAGCTCCAGACCTCGATTAAACTGGCTGAAAGATTATGTCTTTATCATATGAATATCAGGCACAATCCCTCCCGTCAGGGGTTTAGTATCATACCATCATAAAATATATGAGAAGATCATAACCCGTGTCATGCCAACAACTGGTTTTTAAATAAATGTGTTTAGTTCCGATGCAAAGACCCTATAAGTGAATCAATATTAAAGCCAAAATATGCAATCTTTAATGACCTGACAACAGTATCGTAACTATATCCCTTCTTAATAAGTCTATTTAAAGGTTTTGTTAGCTTCTGAGGTGAATACTGACATTTGTGTGCTTTATAAAGAATATTACCATAAAAGATTGGATGTGAAATACCTGAACGTATAAGAAGTCTACATGTTAAGCTATATTTACGAATGATGTCCTTGTACCGATGATAAAATATAGTAAATGTTTTGACTAGTTTGTGATATCGAAAACCCTGGTGTAATTATTTTTCAGTAATGCATAAATTTCTTTCGTTAAATTTTAAAGCGTTGTTACATACACGAGCGAATCGTACAAGTTGAGATATATAAACACCGTAAGATGGTGACAAGGGAACGTCACCATCTAAAAATGGATTATTAACGATAGGAAATGAAAAATAATCTCTTTTATCATAAATTTTTGTATTAAGCTTTCCGTTAATGATATAGATATCAAGATCGAGGAAAGGGCAGTGGTCATTGTTAGTATTAGCTTTATTTAAAGTGAGTTCAACAGGATAAATTTCTTCAGTATACATACTGAAGTCGTCATTATTGAAAGCCAATATATCATCCAAATATCTATTAGTATTATTAAATTTGTGTATCAGATGTTGTTTCGATGGGTCTTTGCTGATTTTAGTCATACATTGTAACTCATAGCAATAAAAAAAAAAAACAGGTCCGCAATAAGTGAAGCACAGTTAGTCCCCATTGAAATTCCGATAACCTGACGATATACGGAATCTCCAAAGCGAACAAACGGAATGTTATCTGGTAAAAATTCAAGGGCAGATATAGTATCAAAGCATGTCCAAATATCATAGTTCTTTTGTTTATTGCTACTAAAAAATGACCTTAAAGATTTTGAACATATGTACTGATTCACATTCTGACTTTTTAAATGCCCATTTAATTAGGTGTGTGAATTTTTTCTTAATGAGCGTGTGAGGCAATGTGGTATATATAGAGTAGAAAATCAAAACTTTGAACAGATTCAAAATCACCAATATAAGCATGTAATTTATCAAGTACTTCCAACGAGTTTTTGACACTCCAAAAGTAATTAACTCCACTATTTTCAAAGGCCTTGTTTGAACAAGTCAATTTAAAAGCACTCTATATACATCTACTAAAATCACGGAGTGAAAATCTACTTTCAGCATTCAAAAGCACAACGTTAAAATCCATCAAAACGGAATACATGTACAACGAATTATAAATCTGTTCTTGTGGAGTATATATATGCTACACATCTGATGAATTCCAACCTTGTAATTTTATCTCTTCTATACTCAGTACTTGCCAACAACGTGGTCCATCTTTCCCCCTTATGGCAAATCAAGCCAAGATTTTTACAGAAATTCCACAGACTTTTATACAGAGGCTTTTGTAATAAAATATTGTTTAAAGTTATGCTAGCGTTTCATATT
Organism: Mytilus edulis; assembly: GCA_019925275.1. NCBI lineage: Eukaryota > Metazoa > Mollusca > Bivalvia > Mytilida > Mytilidae > Mytilus > Mytilus edulis. The sequence goes on from CM034353.1 coordinate 47,475,189, forward strand.
TACAAAAAGTCCTAAACAATCTTTGATTGAAAAAGAAATACTCATGCTCAGTTACTCCAGTCAGTAAGTCGAGCGCACCTTAGAAAGTGTATCATGTTAATTGAGGAGGGGGACATAGGGTGACAGTTAACAGTTTAAATTTATCTCAGATAAAAGTTAACAACTAATTAAAAAAGGCCAAAACAGGCTGGGAATATTATATTAAGTATACTTAGAATGATAGTCTCAGAAACACGTTAACTTAAAAGGCATTGCCCCCTCTTAAATTTGTACATATTTGTATTAATTTTTATAACTTTATATCTGTATTCAAAAACTTGTGTAATGGTTATTATTGCTAGAACTGCATGCAGTTATCCCTTGTACATAATTTTCGGTCATCGTTTAAAAGTTCAGTTTTGTTTAATTCAAAGAGGTATGATAACGTGATAATTAACCTCCTTGGGGAATACAACAGGGAAATGCTGTGGATTTTTTCTATATATATGATGTCAACATGTTTAGGTTTGAAAAAAGATACACAATCCTGAAAGATATATAGCATGGGGCGCATTTATCTTCAATTTTAATGCAAAATCGGTAGACAATTAAATGTTGGCTCAAAATGGCCTGAATATATTTCTCAGGCTTGCACCAAAAGTTTTCTTTTCTGGATTTTTCTTGTTTTAGTAAACAATTACATCAAAAGCACTATTTTTGTCAAAGTAGGTCCAGAGACATATTATGAGTATCTATGTTTCTGGTACATGCAGTAGCCTAGGGTCAGTAGGTTATCTTATTTTACAAAATTGGAGTGGGAGGTGGTCTGACCTCGTAAAATCCGGAAACAAAAGCCGCAATTGAGTACACATTTATAATTTTCTAATTACCTCCCTTCCTAAACAGAAGGAAAGAAAGAAATGTTTTATTGATTGCAACAAAGCCCTTGTAAGAATATATGTTTACGAAATATATCCCAACTGTTTTAATGAATGTATGCTTTATATAATTCCAAACGAGCGATTGACAATAAAGGAATCTTTTGTTATATTAATGGCAAAATATCAAACTCGAAGCAACTGGAAATCAAAACAAACATGTAAAATGTATATTTTATAGATTATTTTACATATCTTTGTAATAATAAGACATATAATATAATTGTTTGAGGATGCAGTTGGTATTGTAGCCATTTTGCATATTGCAATACTTGTTCTTATAACTCTAGATGACATTTGTTCAATTATCTTTGTCACTGACACCTGCTTGAGAGCATGAATTTCATTAAAAAATTGCTTTACTCCACCGGGACTCAGTCTGTGTTATAAAGCAGTGGGTTTACCTGCTGAGCTAAAGAAGTACTTCCTTAGCTCAACCACTTACAGCTAAGTTTCTACCACATTTACTATTAAGCAATCCCTCAATCCTCAATCTTAAGGCCTGTTGGCACTAATTTTCCCAATGTGCAGTTTTTCTCCTTGGTGCGTTTATCTCAGCGTATTTTCTTCTCTGTGCTTCAAATTAGTATGCGCTGGTTAAGATTGGGATTGAGGAACAGCAGTATCAAATCTGCCTGTTCTGTCAATGTAATGTGCCACTGTTTGTAGTTTGGCTTTTGTCTCTTCTGTGTCCTCGCCTTCTAGTCAGCATAATAGCTAAATTCAAGTTTCATCATATCTTGATAACAGGATGATATGTCATGTGAGTTATCTTTTTTTGTAAAATGATATACATCACAAATGTAGTTTTTCCTTTGTATTTCTACTTGAATTCATAATACAGATCTTTTATCTTATTTTATTAGCAGATAAAACATTTTCAATTATTTGTTACTACTCTGATTGTTTTATGTTATCTGAATAATTCTGCTGTCAGAAAATAAATGAGTTTTACAAATATTCATATTTATTGGAAGATGATAAAAGTGAGAGGAAGTCCTGAGTTCATTGACTTCATTGTAAGAAGATGGTTGCTCAATCTTCAGTTTTCTATGTAGTGTTTTGTGAACTTGTTGGTCTTTTCATAGTTTTTCATTTTATTACCATAGCTTTTTATACGACCGCAAAAATTGAAAATTTTTTAGTCATATATTGGTATCACGTTGGCGTCGTCGTCGTCCAAAGACATTTGGTTTTCGCACTCTAACTTTAGTTAAAGTAAATAGAAATCTATGAAATTTAAACACAAGGTTTTTGACCATAAAAGGAAGGTTTGGATTGATTTTGGGTGTTTTGGTCCCAACAGTTTAGGAATTATGGGCCAAAAAGGGCCCAAATAAGCATTTTTCTTGGTTTTCGCACAATAACTTTAGTATAAGTAAACAGAAATCTATGAAATTTTAACATAAGGTTTATGACCACAAAAGGAAGGTTGGGATTGTTTTTGGGAGTTTTAGTCCAACAGTTTAGGAATTAGGGGCCAAAAACAGGTCTCAAATAAGCATTTTTATTGGTTTTTGCACAATAACTTTATTATAACTTTGTAAGTAAACAGAAATCTATGAAATTTTAACACAAGTTTTATGACCACAAAAGGAAGGTTTGGATTGATTTTGGGAGTTTTGGTCCCGACAACTTGGGGGCCAAAAGGGTCCAAAATTAAACTTTGTTTGATTTCATCAAAAAATGAATTATTGGGGTTCTTTGATATGCCAAATCTAACCGTGTATTCAGATTCTTAATTTTTGGTCCTGTTTTCAAATTGGTCTACATTAAGGTCCAAAGGGTCCAAAATTAAACTTAGCTTGATTTTAAAAAAAATTGAATTCTTGGGGTTCTTTGATATGCTGAATCTAAACATATACTTAAATTTTTGATTATGGGCCCAGTATTCCGCAATAGCAAGAAATCTTCAATTGCACAGTATTGTGCAATAGCAAGAAATTTTCAATTGCACAGTATTGCGCAATAGCAATAAATCTTCAATTGCACAGTATTGCGCAATAGCAAGAAATATCTAATTGCACAATATTGCGTAATAGCAAGAAATTTTCAATTGCACAGTTTTGGCCAATAGCAAGAAATATTCAATTGCACAGTATTGTCCTGTTTTCAAATTGGTCTACATTAAGGTCCAAAGGGTCAAAAATTAAACTTTGTTTGATTTCAACAAAAATTGAATATATCATTGTATATGGGGTTCTTCAATATGCTGAATCTAACCATGTATTTAGATTTTTAATATTTGGGCCCTGTTATCAAATTGGTCCACATTGAGGTCTAACAGTCTAAAGGGTCTAAAATTGAACATTATTTGATTTCATCAAAAATTGAATTCTTGGGGTTCTATGGTATGCTGAATCTAACCATGTATTTAGATTTTGGATATTGGACCATAAAAGGTAAATGTCCAATTTAAAATTTTTAAGTTTTTAAGTTTAAGTTCTTGGACCACATTCATTCTGTGTCAGAAACCTATGTTGTGTCAACAGTCAACTATTTAATTACAATCCAAATTCAGAGCTGTATCAAGCTTAAATGTTGTGTCCATACTTGCCCCAACTGTTCAGGGTTCTACCTCTGCGGTCGTTTAAAGCTGCGCCCTGCGGAGCATCTGGTTCAGTTTTCTTCCGCTTATAACTTTTAGTGTCCTATGGTATCTTCAGCTTTTTATTGATTGAACAAAAAATAATTACTTTAATTCATAACCAACATGACCAACCAGTTATTCTAGGACTGCTTACACAGAGCATTAATCAAAGATGCTTTGCAGGATCATCTGAACAATTCAACCATGTACAAATGATGTATCTGCTGTGAGATTAAAAGCATGCAAAAACAACCCTAACTAATTTACATTAATTAATCATTCTAGACTTCATAATATCATAAATAATGACCTCTCTGCATAGTGAGTAGCCCTTGTCTAGTATCTTTGAAAAAAAGAAAGATGTGGTTGGGTAAAAGAAACCCAGATAATGAAAAAAATAAAAAGACTGTGCCAACTGCTCTCAGTTATTAGGTAGAGCACTGTTATAACTTAATTTAATACTGTACATGCATGACATGTAAGCTGACCAGGTGTGCAAATTAGCAGTTAAAAAAATCTTCAAGGTAAAAAATATTACGATTTACTCAGATTTGAATTTGAATACCCTGCATTCATCATGCTTTTTCTAAACATATTGTAAAATTGTTGAAAGACCCCCTCCTAATTTAAATTATTGAAATTTATTATTCTATATTGACAAAAATATCTCTGTAACACCCTCAAGATGTATCTAATACATATTGATACATGTAATAGACAAGTTGAGTTTTAGAATCGTTTTATATGATACAGTGTTATATGACAAAATATTGTTAGTACACATATATTGTGTACTTGTTGAAGTATAATGACAATCACAAAAGGATGTTTTCAATATTTTAAAAACATTTTTATATTATTAGTTCAGTATTTATTAAAGAAGAATCTAATTATATATATCTTTTCTTTGTTTTTAGATAAATAGATATGAAGTTTGTTGAAGAATGATTAATTAGAAAATGGCAGAAGCTAATAGAGAAGATGATGAATTGTCTATACCCAGGGCTGCATTAAATAAAATGATAAAAGAACTCATTCCTAACATTAGAGTGGCTAATGATGCAAGGGAACTAATATTAAATTGTTGTACAGAATTCATTCATCTGGTCTCATCAGAAGCTAATGAAATATGTAACAAGCAACAGAAAAAGACAATATCACCAGAACATGTGCTACTAGGTAAATTATATTTTGGATTTAAGCTATACAATGTATATATATTTATATACATGATCATAGTTGCATAATATTATTTTTGGCCTGTATGAGCTGTTGCTATCACCATGATCATATGTATTCAATTGTTGCCTGTCTGTGAACCAAGAGTCTTAACCAAGCAGTTTGACAATTGATTTTATTAATTTTATTGATTGATCTAACTTGTACGTTACAAACTGCAGTTTGGTAAAATAATTGTTAACCAAAGGGGGCATTACATGTAAGTGTTACCCTTGACCATCCTTTCTGCACTCAAACTTAAGTTTTTCTTATCTAATTTTCATGAAACTCATACACAATGCTAAGAAACCAAAATTTGCATCTCTGAGTTTGAGCAGCAAGTTACTTACTGTTCTAGAGTTATGTCCCTGTATAACTTGAAAAAAATGCATTTTTTTCGTATATCTGCACTATGACTTACAAAAAATGTAAGTTTGACGCATGCAAATGTTCTGAAAAGTATACACATTGACAATGCTCAAAACCAAAACTCCCAGACTGAGCTAAAACACTTACTACATGTACCTATTGGATTTATTGTTAATTTGGAATGGACCTGAATACATGTATGTAGGAAATATTTTTAGTTGGACATGAAAATCCATCAATCCATAATAATATAATAAAAGTTTTTATGAATACAGGAATCATAAAAGTTCATGATCAGCAGACTTGATCTTCAGTAACAATTTATTCAATCTGTAGATATATTTAAATATTTAAAACTTGAAAATGGTCTAGCTGATATAAATTTGATGGTAAATAGCAATATTGTTCCAATATAAAAATCTTGTCTTAAGCTGCTGAAATTTACTTACTTATTCATGTACATGTATATGAACCAATCTTGGGGAATACTTGAATTCTAATTACTTTTTTCTATTAATAATTCTAGCTTTAGATAGTCTTGGCTTTGGTAATTACAAAGAAGATGCAATGAGTGTGATGCAAGAAGCAAAAGCTGTAGCTGCTAAGAAAAGAAGAGGAAGCTCAAGATTAGAAAATTTAGGAATTCCAGAAGAAGAATTATTACGACAACAACAAGAATTGTTTGCTAAGGTATTTGACTTTATTTAGAGTTATGCTTTATTTATGGAAATAATTAGCATACTGTATAAATCTTACAGTAAAAAATTGTAAGTAAGCCATTTGTTTATTTTATTTATTTGTAGTCTTGTCTGCTAAAATGTTGTTAGACATATAGCAGTGTATAGAGGTGGCATTTCTGATTTGTCATTGTCAACACAATAATAAGTTTGACGATCAGATCAATTTCATATTAGTATTTGGTGTGCTCTTGCATTAAAATCCATATCTCAAATAAACCAAATAATGTAATCTGAACACTTACTTTAATAAAGTGAGATGGAATATCATGCTCTTTCAAACAAAATGGGCTACTTTTTAGTTTATAGTTAGTGAATGCAATGTGCAATCATGGCCCATTTATTTGTTGCAAACTGTTAACCAGCTTGAGCTTAATTAGAGAAGTACTTATATAAATTTTACAGAGTTTAGATTATATTGAATAAGTTCCACTTTACATTTGACTATTCTCTGCTTATTAATATGGAACTTTATTCATTGAAATATAAATTAATTTTACTACTCTCTGCCTCAACAGTTTCCCTATCATTTAGAGAAGTTTTAAGATTGTTAAAAGCAAGAATACTCATAACTTACTCTTTGTTAAGGTTGACAAAATTTTGGCATACTTACAGCCCATGGACTTTCATGATAATTGTAATTGTCTGGATATTTTTCTGTTATGCCCTAACTCCAGTGCCAATTTCTGGTACATTAGTGCACTAGGCATAGAGATTAGAAACAAGTATCTGACTCAAACTTATCTTCATGATCTTGTTATTCAGGACAAAGGATTCATGACACCAAAGTATATCGTTGATGACCTTGTACTCATCAAATGCTATTGTATGTATAATCATTATAAACATTAGACATATATGCCTCAGTACTTGTTTATATTTTCAGGCTCGACAAGAACAAGCTGTGCTTGAACAGCAACAATGGATACAAATGCAGCAAGCTCTACAACAACAACAGCAACAAATGTCACAAAACACAGACGATGATGACTATTCATAGCAAATACTTTTGTGTAGTTATTGTTCATATTTTGATTGTACTAGATCATATTTTATTCAAATGTCTAATAAAAAGTGTTCATATATGATGATTTAGGAGTTTTGTCTCACTTCAGCAAACTTTGCTTAATATGAGACATGTCCTGCATATGTCAGTTATTTAACCTCATTCCATTGTTTAGTGGCATATAATAATCACTGATTATGTTTTAATGAGATTTCTAACAATTTTGACTTCTTTTAAACTGAGATTTACTGTGCATGCTGCTGTATGATTGTTAGTCCCCTACTGACGAAGTCGAAGTAGACTTAAGGTTTGCACTCCGTCTGGTTTTCTGTCTGTATGTCTCTCTGACGAAATCAAAGGGGACTTTAGGTTTGCTCTCCGTCTGTTTGACTGTCTGTTATTCCGTCCATCTGTCTGTCAGGCAGGCCAGCCTGGCAAATCAGTTTTCAATACTTTTTTCTTCGTTCTTGAAGATATTGATTTGATATTTGGAATATAGTTTTAACATGACAATTTATAGATCAAGTTAGGTTTTTGTTCTGGACTGATGATTTAGTCTAGAGTTATGGTCCCATATCTTATGTTAGAGAACTTTGTTAAACCATATTTTTTAAACAAAGGGAGATAATGTATTTTTTTTTAAATTTAAAAGACAATCAGTGCTGCATTATTAAATTGTTTGAAGAATTTTGTGTCAGGTTTGTTTTTTAGCTCACCTGGCCCACAGGGCCAAGTGAGCTTTTCTCATCACTTGGCGTCCGGCGTCTGTCGTCCGTCTTAGTAATCTTTTACAAAAATCTTCTCCTCTGAAACTACTGGGCCAAATTAAACCAAACTTGGCCACAATCATCATTGGGGTATCTAGTTTAAAAAATGTGTCCGGTGACCCGGCCAACCATCCCAGATGGCCGCCATGGCTAAAAATAGAACATAGGGGTAAAATGCAGTTTTTGGCTTATAACTCAAAAACCAAAGCATTTAGAGCAAATCTGACGGAGTTAAATTGTTTAACAGGTCAAGATCTATCTGCCCTGAAATTTTCAGATAAATCGGATAACCAGTTGTTGGGTTGCTGCCCCAGAATTAGTAATTTTACGGAAATTTTGCTGTTTTTGGTTATTATCTTGAATATTATTATAGATACAGATGCACTGTAAACAGCAATAATGTTCAGCAAAGTAAGATTTACAAATAAGTCAACATGACCGAAATGGTCAGTTGACCCCTTTAGGAGTTATTGCCCTTTATAGTCAATTTTTAACCATTTTTCGTAAATCTTAGTAATCTTTTACAAAAATCTTCTCCTCTGAAACTACTGGGCCAAATCAAACCAAACTTTGCCACAATCATCTTTGGGGTATGTAGTTTGAAAAATAGGTCCGGTAACCCGACCATCCAACCAAGATGGCCGCCATGGCTAAAAATAGAACATAGGGGTAAAATGCAGTTTTTGGCTTATAACTCAAAAACCAAAGCATTTAGAGCAAATCTGACAGAGGTAAAATTGTTTATTAGGTCAAGATCTACCTGCCCTGAAATTTTCAGATGAATCAGACAACCTGTTGTTGGGTTGCTGCCCCTGAATTAGTAATTTTAAGGAAATTTTGCTGTTTTTGGTTATTATCTTGAATATTATTATAGATAGAGATAAACTGTAAAAGCAATAATGTTCAGCAAAGTAAGATTTACAAATAAGTCAACATGACCGAAATGGTCAGTTGACCCCTTTAGGAGTTATTGCCCTTTATAGTAAATTTTTAACCATTTTTCGTAAATCTTAGTAATCTTTTACAAAAATCTTCTCCTCTGAAACTGCTGGGCTAAATTAATCCAAACTTGGCCACAATCATCTTTGAGGTATGTAGTTGGAAAAATGTGTCCAGTGACCCAGCCATCCAACCAAGATGGCCGCCATGGCTAAAAATAGAACATAGGGGTAAAATGCAGTTTTTGGCTTAAAATATAAAAACCAAAGCATTTAGATCAAATCTGACATGGGGTAAAATTGTTTATCAGGTCAAGATTTATCTGCTCTGAAATTTTCAGATGAATCGGACAACCCGTTGTTGGGTTGATGACTCTGAATTGTTAGTTTTAAGGAAATTTTGCTGTATTTGGTTATTATTTTGAATATTATTATAGATAGAGATAAACTGTAAACAGCAATAATGTTCAGCAAAGTAAGATTTACAAATAAGTCAACATGACTGAAATGGTCAATTGACCCCCTAAGGAGTTATTGTCCTTTATAGTCAATTTTTAACAATTTTTGTAAATTTTTACTAACATTTTCCACTGAAACTACTGGGCCAAGTTTATTATAGATAGAGACAATTTTAAGCAGCGAGAATGTTCAGTAAAGTAAGATGTACAAACACATCACCATCACCAAAACACAATTTTGTCATGAATCCATCCTCTTCCTTTGTTTAATATTCACAAAAACCAAGGTGAGCGACACAGGTTCTTTAGAGCCTCTAGTTATTTTGTATAAATGCTAAATATATATTTTGTTTTATTAAGTACAATCCTTTAATTAGATATTAATCTATTTTTATTAAGGTATATATTTCATTACATTACATTGTGTAAATAAAAGTTGTTGACATTTTATAAATAAGTTAAACATCTTTATTAGTTTGTGACAAATGAAAGAAAAATTATTTGTACTGTTAATTATATTTGGTTATAATTTGAAAATAGATATACATCGTATTACATCTTATCTAATTTTAGAGAACTATTAATCATATCAAATGTTAGAGTGTTTTCCACACTTCTTTTTCTCATGCTCATGATCAAGTTCAAATTTTTGTTTCAGTCTGATAATTTTGTGCAGAGTTATGATCCTTGGACTTGAAAAATTCACTCATATAATCCGTTTTCCACACTGTTTTTAGTCATGCTTGAAGATATTGACTTAGTATAATTACACCATGACAAGTTATAGAACAAGTTATTTTGTTCCAGTATAATGAATTTTTACCAAGTAGAGGACTATGTATTGCCATGCAATACTCTCAGAATGCTTGTTTATTAAAGATGGCTAGAGGTATAGTGGGAAGGTTTAAATCTTACAAAACATGTTTAAAACTGCTGCATTTTTGTGCCTGTCCCGAGTCAGGAACCTGTTGCCTTTGTTTATATGTTTTGGGGTAAAGATTGCACGAAATGCAATCAAAACCCTATGGCACTGACTAGATATCTAAATTTTCCAAGGTTTATCACTACCTTTGAGGTACACAAAATACAGTGCAGTGATCATAAAATTCTCAACATCCTATCCATGAACATTTGCAGAAATTTATCAATGAAATAAACACTCAGATATTCAAGTTACAAAATGATGTTATCCATACAAGACAGTTACACAAATTGTGGAAGGTGCAGGAATCTAATATCTGTTCTAAAACTAGTGTAATCTTTAAAATTGGAGTTATCTCCCTTTGTCCATAATTGTACAACCAATGCTTTATAATATTACTATCCACTGATAAATTAAAGCAGTGTTTACTCTTCAGTGCTTACAAGCAGGTTGATTTTAGTTTTGGCTCATTTACATGTTTTTGGGTTAAGTGTGACTTCTATTTTATCTGAATTAGAATACATTATTATTCAGGAGCTAGCTGAATCCCGCCTCTTGGTTGGAGATTTTTTAATGTGTTTAATACTCATTGGTGGCCTTGTGTTGTTTGATGCTCTTTGCCATTGGTCAGGTTGTTGTCTCTGTGATAAATTCCAGTTTTCCTTCTTTATTTTTTATTTGATACTCTGTCTGCATATACAGGTTATCAGTTTATTTTCGACTATCCCTCTGGTATCTTTTGTCCCTCTTTTATCACTGCATTAGGTATCAGGTCAACTATATTATGTCAAAAGAGTTATTGCAAGGTGAACAGGGCTGTCTGAATGAGAGCTCTTGTCTGACTTAATTTTAAATCTTTTAATATTGAAGGTTTTTTTGTTATACAATGAATGGTGATATTTTTAAGTTGTTTATGTAATGGATCAAACTATATTTTATCATACCATACATGTAAATAGAATCATTTAAGAGTGTATTTCTTCAAGGGTTGATAATAATGTAGTTAAAAGGTCAATAACCAGATTGCAATGCCCCAACCAACTGAATGTTGTAGTAACTTTGACCTTGATGTATAAGAGGTAGTGATGTTAGGTACATGCTCAGAAAGGCTGTTCTACAAGGACATTGCAGTATAAGCAAAAAAAATATATCAGGTAAAAAGTCTAATCTTGAATTAGAATTGGATACATAAGAGAATTTATCTATAAACACCTTAGGGTACATGTACACCTATGCTCTCAGTTGATAATCTGTAAATAGAATGCAATTGGACAAATTTCTCAAGTTGTGCACTGCATATAGCACCTTTATTTTTTGAAACTGCTGAGTTTTCTTTAAACTTTCTGATCTTGGTACATCAGCTAAAGAAAGATGTATTTAAGAAAGATTTGTAACTCAATGGGTCATCTTTCTAAATTAACCTTGGTATAGAAATAAAAGTTTTTTCTACTTTAACTATATAAATTTCTTTGATATCTCTGCTACAGATTTGTGTGCATATTTCAGTCTGTCTTTAAGGTTGTTGGTGTCATTCTGTTTCTTTGCCTCCTTCATTTTGACAAACACACTGGTGTCTATATTGGTAGTCATGGATTTCTCCTAAACATAAAAAAAATGTATGGTACTAGTAAGTAGCCTGTTGAATTATGTCTGGTGATGTGATTATGATTTACCAATAGTCGTACGAAAGCCTGCCAGTTTCTTTCTGTTTGAGAGTAAGCATATACTAAGCAATTTGTAGTTACGACTTTCTAATTGTCCTGATAACTTGTGGTGTTTGATTTTAACAATTCCTGTAGCACATCTCTTTCGTTGGAATGGGTTAAAAGCTCCTTGGTCTCGAGTGGTGTCTTTCAGGATGTCGATAGTGAACGATGTAGTGGTTGTACAGTGATTCACCTGTTGTTTCAGTAGTCATAGTTCTTTTTGATAGGGTTTGTGCAAACCTGGTGAAATCGATATATGAGCAGTTAGAGAGTCATAGTCGGTATTTGTATCATTTTCTTGGTGTCTAATACATGTATCGTTGTGGTAAGCCTGTCATATGGTGGTGACTAGTAACTAGTTGTGACAATACAAGTTGGTTGTTCACACTCATCATCTTCATTGTTGGATACTCTGTAGATGGTTGAAATGTCTCTTTCATATCTGGTTTCTGTTATTAGTTTTTATATTTTTTCTCTATCATATCTATATAACATTTAATGTAATAAAATTGTCCTATTATATAGCTCCTTAACAATCTATAACGTCAGTGGTTGATGATCGATGGCTAGACATTCGATAAAAGGTGTCAAAACAGCTTCATTACAGATGGCAGATGCTGAATAAATGTTGTTGTCTATTATCATTTTCTACTTACAATTGAATCGGCGTTGGGTTTTTCCAGGACGGTTCTTCATGTTGAAGTGGTAGCTACATTTACAACTAGGTTTGTTACTAATAGTGAAATCATGATTTACAGTCACAGGCACTCGTCTCAGCTGATCATACGTATCTCACACTGCTGTTTCATGTTTATGAGTCTGGACTGCTCCTAGTTCAATTCCTGTAGGATCATCAGCGTAAAGCCAAAATGGTAGTGTTGCATCGACATATATATCTTAGTATAGGTTAATGAAAGAAGTCGCTTTAAGCACAGGCACTCGTCTCAGAATTTATTTTCCCTATATACCTTTATATAACAGTTGCATGAGATGACAACACCAGTGGTACAAAATGTATGACATGAGATATCAACAGTGGCATGACATGACAACAACGGGATCAGACCCATAATCCGACAGTCCCATAATCCGACAGTTCTGTAGTCCGACAGTCCTATAATCCGACAGACGGATAGTCCGACATTCCTATAATCCGATAGTCCAACACGCAGTCAATTGTCTCTGAAAAGCATGCCTATAAATACATGGAACGATTTTAAATTGATTTATTTTTTACACAAAAAAAAAGCATGTGTCAAATCGATCAGTATGACGTATTCATACCTGTAAACTGATCCGTAACCTGCGGGTTTGACCCGAGAAAAAATAAATAACCCGGCAATTCTGAAAGTGACCCGTTTTCATCTGGATTCAAAGCCTTCAGACTGATTCATAAATGATTGCGATACCGGTAAATTCGTAAATCTCCTTAGACAAGGAGTTCAACTAGCTGTGTAAACTCATATTATATTAACTGACCCATTTCAGTGCATGGCTTCACTATTTTAAAATAACTTACATGATAGCTGAATAATGATCCCCAGTCAATATAAGTTCCAGATAATTTAAAGTCTAAGGTACGAACCATTTGATTTGAGAAGGCAGTCTACGACTTAGGTATTTGAGAGAGAAAAAATCTGACTTTTGATTTTTGCATTAAATAAAAATTCTGGCCGTATCTGGATTGAAAACAATTATCTTGTCCACTTTTTTGCTATTAGAAACGAAAATTTCCAACAGAATTATTAAGCATTAAATGAACATGTTGAATAAAAAACGGGCGTATTTTTTTTTATGCCGGGGTGTGCATGTCTGACCGGAATGTCTGTTTCGCCGAACTGATATATTGAATACTTATTTCAAGACCAGACTGCAGCCTGACTGCTGAGTGTGGCCTTTATATCTACATTTGTCGACCGTCATTCATAAATTCGTTGCCATTTAGACTCATTCGTATCCTTTGTTTGATTTGGAACCCCTAACCTCCCTTATTTTGTTGGGTGAAACATATCAACCAAACATTTGGAAACAAATCGCTTGTTTGACTTTTTTTATCTCGTGTCGGTCGTATTGTAAATTTCATTGAATAGCCCTGATATATGACGATATCCATATCCTTTGCAGCAGAAGATCGAGCCTCCTCCCCCTCAGCAGAAGTGATTCGTGTCGGACCATCGGATTGTCGGATTAACGGACTGTCGGATTATAGGACCGTCGGACTATCGGACTGTCGGACTACTGGACTGTCGGAATTTAGGGGTGTCGGATTATAGCTACGCTCCCCTGTTGTTGTCATGTCATGCCACTGTTGAAATGTCATGTCATACAATTCGTACTTCTGTTGTTGTAATGTCATGTCATACAATTTGTACCACTGTTGTTGTCATGTCATTAATGTACTACAGTTGTTGCAGGCTGATATGTCACGTCATACATTTTGTTAATTTGTACCACTGTTGTTGTGGGAGCGTAGCTATAATCCGACACCAAATTAACAAAATGTATGACGTGACATATCAGCCTGCAACAACTGTAGTACATTAATGACATGACAACAACAGTGGTACAAATTGTATGACATGACATTACAACAACAGAAGTACGAATTGTATGACATGACATTTCAACAGTGGCATGACATGACAACAACAGCAGTACAAAATGTATGACATGACATACCAACAGTGACATGTAGTATATAGGTATATAGGGAAAACAAATTCTGAGACGAGTGTCTGTGTTTGCAGTTGTCATGACATATTTAAGTGGGATGATGTCGGTTAACACCGAGAACTGCTGTCCAAACAGTCTGCAGGTAATTTTTGTATAGTCTATAATGGCATTTTTTAATTTCAAAAACTGGGCTGGGTTATTCTTCTCTACTTCGGTTAGACCCATGTGCTTTCATAGCTGATCATACGTATCTCACATTGCTGTTTCATGTTTATGAGTCTGGACTGCTCCTAGTTCAATTCCTGTAGGATCATCAGCGTAAAGCTGAAATGGTAGTGTTGCATCGACATATATATCTTAGTATAGGTTCTAATGAAAGAAGTCGTTTTAAGCACAGGCACTCGTATAAAGGCAGTGGCGGATCCAGAACTTTTCCTAAAAGGGGGGGGGGGAGGGGGGCGCTGACTGACTTAAGGGGGGCCCGCTCCAGTCATGCTTCAATGATTCCCTATATAATCAACCAAATTTTTCCCACGAAAGGGGGGGGGGGGGCCCAGAACCCCCCCTGGATCCGCCTATGAAAGGTATATAGGGGAAACAAATTCTGAGACGAGTGCCTGTGGCTTTAAGGTAGAAAAAACCTTACACAAGGTTCTATTTAGGTTCCAGATTGGTTATACGAGGTTCTATCAAGGTTCCAGTTTGGTTACACAAGGTTCTATTTAGGATCCAGGTTGGTTTTCCATAACGTTATACAATACAATATTTTTATTTTCCAAATTAAAGGGCCCATTAAGAGCATAACATTAATTACAACATGACATAAACATTACAGAGTAATTAAAGAAACATAAAATAATAATTGAAATTTAAATGCATGAAGAAAGGATCAGTGGTCATAAGAACGTTATATAACGTTCTTACAACGTAACTGGTAGTCCACACTTTTACGTCCCTACAATGTTAAAAATCACAACGTTCTCACAACGAAACAGAAACGTTCCTGGAACATTTCCTGAACGTTTTTGTGTTTTGTGGGAAATTTATTATTTTTTTTTATCAAATACGATAAGATATGCAGATCAATGTTTAAAGCAATAACAGGGATATAAACAGAACTGCATGATAAATAGTTGAATTGACGGGAACTCCGAAGTTAAGTCTGACTCGATTATATGAACCAGAGACATAATAAGGGGGGCAAGGGGTTTAGCTGTTATGCTGTTATGGGGCATTTTAATTCTTTGTTATCTGTTATTCTGAAAATATATTTGCTGTTAGCTGTTATTGTCTTATTTTTTGTTAGCTGTTATTGGGCTTTTTGTTTTTTTGTTATCTGTTATTGTGATAATGTATTTGCTGTTAACTGTTATTGAAAATTGGAATGTTAGCATTTTTTGACAGCCAAAATTCGGTAGAAATTGAAGATCATTGGACATTAGAGTCTACCACTACTAATATGTTGGTCCCGTATCCGGAGAAGGATTCCTTTAACATATACCCATCACAGAAGTGAGTTCCAGAAAAATTCCAGTATATCTTATGATTATCCTTTGTAATATGCCATTTTTTTTTAAACATTTATTTAGAATTATCCCGTACGAACATATCAAATTAGAACAATTCTTAATATGACAAAAAGGAAACATATGGCCAGGAATATCTGACAAGGATTTCAATTAAGGACTAAAGATAGGTCCTTACAACCAATTAACCTTTTACATAGACTCAGCTCTTTTCAAAGCAGTACAATCAAAACCCTGATAAAAAATTGTTCAAATGCCTATAATAATAGTGAAATAAATTACTTTTGGAGTGTCAAAATTGGTTCGAGGTACTTGACAAATTGTATGCTTATAACTTTATAACAGGTGCTTTTGATTTTTCTACCCTATATCATCATGACAACTTTTCCTCATAGTCTTATTCAGAAAAAATTACACACCTCATTAAATGAGCATTTAAAAAAGTCAGAATGTGAATATATATATATTCCAACACTTTTAGGTCATTTTTAAGTAGCAACAAACACAAGAACTATGTCAATCTATTGAGCCTACTTTGATACCACAACTGCCCTTAAATTTTTACTAGATATCATTTTTGTCTCTTTGACATATTCCTCATTTCCATTCTTAATTTTATTAAACACTATTTAGATTACAAGCATGTGTGAGTTTCAATAACTGTACACAAATAAATGTTGAAAAAAAGTATTCTATAACAAATAAACAGCTACGCCATGAGCGCATGATACGCCCGTCATCTTTTTGAAATATTCGATAACTTCTCAATGCCATATCAGATATTTATAAAAATCAGTCAATAAATATTATGTATATAAACAATACACCAAACTTTCATGAGAACTGCTGAAAACATTTTCGTGTTATTGTTCGAAACTGGAGAATACCATCTTTTTTAATGAATAAACCCCTCAACTGAAAACATAAAATTGAAAATTAATAAAAATAAAAAGGGCGCTTACAACAATAGATATAAACAATTCGGCAAAGGTCCATGAGAACTGCTGAAAACGTTTTTGTGTTAATGTCCGAAAACTAGAAAATCCCCCCTTTTTAATTAATAAAACCCCTTAACTCGGAAACGTAAAATCTAAAATTTATAAAAATTGAAAGGGAGCTCATATCAATAGATATAGTAAACAATTCATCAATATTCTTTGCAAATTTGTGAAAGGATTTTTGAGATATCAGAAAACTGAAAAAAAACAATATTTTTATAGAATAAAACCCCAATACTCAGAAACTTAAAATCTAAAATTTATTAAAAAAACTATAGGGAGCTCATGTCAATAGATGTAAATAATTTCCCAAAGTTTTATGTTAATTGGTTAAATTGGTTAAAGAGTTGTTTGAGTTAATGTCCGACATATTGACGACGGACGGACAAGAATATACCAAACACCTATCTAGATACATCATTCTAAAAACCATATTCATAGAAAATAGAATTCATTACAAAGGATTATACCCGTAATAAGAAATACTGGATTTGTCAAGGACCCGACTTATTTAAACATTTCATTTACTGTTATCTGTTTTTGTCCATTTTAATTCCTTGTTATCTATAAGCCAAATCAATTTGCTGTTTTGCTGTTATTGGGACCCCCCTTGCCCCCCTCATAATATATGTCTCTCTGACTGAACTGGCCTGAGAATAACGATGTTAGACTTGCTGAAAAAAACCTATTCTGCGAACTCATCTTTATTAGAGCGAATCAATCATTTACCTTTTAACACAGAATCAATGAACCGCATTTAAGAAAATAAAGTCAGAAATATTTAAAAAGTAAAATCGATCACGTGACTCAACACTAGAATGTTTGTATATACATGAACACAAGCGTGGCAGATTTTTATTTGTGGTAAAATAAGCTTGAGAAAATAAGCAGTGGTTTTAACAGTTCGAACTTTATTCTGATTTTGGTCTCAATATGGCATCCGACACAGTTGCTGGTACAAAACTTCATGTTGGCGATTTTATCGTTATAGTTGGATATTTTGCATTTTAGTCCAGTCATTCTACCCCAAAAATAGCTCAACCTTAAACAAATTGCAACAGAAAGAAATTTGGTCTCATTTTAAAGGTTAATATGGCCTCTATCACATATCAAAAGTCTTGCAAAATCTGAAGTGCGGAAAAACGATATTTTTGGGGTAAAATACAGGTTTTTAGAGAAAAATCGCTGAAAACTGGAAATAGACCAGAACAAGTTTATTTTGCAGTAAAATCATTCAAAACAGTGTGTGATTCAATTGACAATGATACAAAAAGAAATTAGTTATAGCAAGAAAGGACATATATATGTCAATAACGTTTTTTTGGGGTAAAAATAGGAGTTTTTACGGAAAAATCCAGGAAAACTGGAAATATGCTTTAAATAATTA
Source organism: Mytilus edulis (assembly GCA_019925275.1). Taxonomy (NCBI): domain Eukaryota; kingdom Metazoa; phylum Mollusca; class Bivalvia; order Mytilida; family Mytilidae; genus Mytilus; species Mytilus edulis. The sequence goes on from CM034353.1 coordinate 47,493,401, forward strand.
ATTTGGCAGTACATCAATGAAACTTTTTGTGTTTTTGGATTTGTATTGTTCCTTTTTAATTGAGTTATAAATATAAAAGGCATTATATGATAAACTATAAAATTGTGGTCCATAATTTGAGTTCAAAATGCAAATTTCATTGAACATTACAAATTTTTCTTTGAAAATTACAAATTTTTCATCGAAAATAACATTTTTTTTCAATGAAAGCTACAATTCACTGGAATGCTTAAATTAAGTACTAGTCAATAAAAATAATGCTGCTATTTGTTATCTGTTAATTGAATTGCCTGCCTATAACAAAAATTTCAAATAGTGAATAGATGACATAAAAATATAACACATGTCAAAATTAGATGTTCATAAAAAAAATCATGAAAAAATGTTAAATTATTACTTTTAATTCTAGTTGCAAAAAAAACCAAAACATTTGCAATTATATTTTTTTAACAGCCAGTTATTCTAACTTTATAGATATATTGAAAAGAAGTTGGAGAGAAAAAAAACAATATCAGCCACACATTCATGAGACAATGTCCATACCATAGTTCATATTAAAAGTGACATGTCTAGTTCTTTAACCTGTTTATATAACACTTTTTTCGTTGTTTAAAATCTTAGTCATAGCCATTTCCCATACGCAACAAAAGAAATTCTAAACATCATCCAAATCACTTTGTGTTACTATGCTGGAATTTGAACAGTTAATGCCACGACATTCGCCGCAACTAGCAGAACAGTCGATTCCATGTTTTCGACACGAACATCTTCTTGAATCACAGTTCTGTTTGCAGTTACATCGTATTACTTTCAGCAGTTTTTGGGGTGCCGGTGGTAATAAACATCTAACAGGCATAAGTTTATTCTCTGATGTATACCAACCCCATTGGTTAGGATCTAAATCATGTCCTTCTCCGATCCAAATTTGTGTCTGATAGAAAGTTCTCATGCTATGTAGTTTAGCTGCATCCGATGTTGGCGGCAGAGTGTGAACTTGTACAAAAACGTTCCCTACAACGACCTTTGACGCAAATTTCCTGTATCGAAGTAAATCTAAGCCTTCTACTGACTGAACACCGCCGTACAAATCAACTAAAACCTCTTCTCCAGCTTTGACAACCTGATCTTTACTTGATTTCTGAAGGAAAAGCTGTGATTGATCTTGTAAGTATGCAGATGATTTAACTTTTTTCAATAGTGCTCCTTTTCCTAACCCAAACACTGGTGATGTCGTGTCGCACCCACTAAATGCATGTATAAACGGCAACAACCGACATATAGCTTCACCCAAATGCTTCTTTGTCTTTTTGATATCCCATATTCGGATCTTTTGAATACTTTGCTTCGGTTCTGACTTGAAAAAAACGTTTTTGTTGTGCATCATGGCATGATAGCAAAGTAAAACAAGCAAATCTGTGTCTTCACCTATAACTACAACATGTTGTTCTTCCGAAATTGAGACTGCTGTCTGAACGATATTCAAGTCGGCATCGTCAAAGGCATGGACTACTGCATAATTACTTGCCTCAAATTTTGCACTTAGCAGGTTGATAAATCGTTGTTTGTTCTCTTCATTTGACAAGAATGCATCCTTTTTTGTTTTACAGGGCATTTCAGCCGAGAAATTTATTTTGGGAGAAATACATCCTTTTGATCGTCGTATGTGAGTAATATCTTTGACAGTAGGTACATCTGGATAACCATCAAATACAATAGTTGCTTGAGAGTAGTGGCTTTTAACGTAATCAATATATGCTTGACAAATACTATTGAATGAGTTTCCCTTTGTCCAAGGTATGCGATGTATGAGAGACCCACCATCTAATACATGGTGAACATTTATGCCAGTTTCCAAACATCCGCATCCATCAAAGTCCCAAATTGAGTCTGCTAGAATCGATTTATTTGCCTGTCTTGGTAAGCCATTATTGTCAAATAACGAAGATGGAACACTACAGAGTTCATATTTGAATATTTCTGATATGTCTTCAAATAGTCCATTAGCTATGGTGGTGCATCTTTGAAACAGAAGCTGTGGGTCGACTTGTATTAATTCCCCGTCTACTTTGATACTAGTTTTGCTATTTAAAGTTATTACTTGATTTTTTTTCTTGAAAGTATAGTCAATGACATTTTGCCCAACGAGAGATTCTATTATCGCTGTCCCCACATCTTTTGAGTTGTCTACATTAACAGAGCTATCAGCTGTACTCCAGTTTCAATATTTCGCAGTGAACTGTCTCCGGTGAATGGACTGCGTTCTTTCATAAATGTTAGAATTGACATGATGTCTTCTCTGTCTCGTTTTTGACGTGCAATTGATTCTTCCTTGTGCTGATCACTTGTGTAGTAACCTACTCCTGTGAGCTCTTGAATAGCTTGATTCATGTCTGCACAAGCGGGCATGGACAAAAGCCACTGTGATCTCTGACTTTCACCCATTCCACGGCCACGTGTCAGTCCTCCTGCTGTTTTTACACTCCTCATGAGCACTTGCTCAATCATTAGATCTGATGACAATCCTGCCCAATATCTGTCGCTACGTCTCATGACATGATGGCCATCTTTGAAAGCAGCAAAAACTTCCGGATGATCTATTTCAAGTTGTTGCATCATCATTAGATACACATACGCAGATTTAGTATACAAGTTGTGGCCAGAGGCAGCCAAATAAGGCAGCATATCTTTAACACTTTTTAAATGCAATTCCCAATCGCCAGTCCGTTCTGCTTTGATAAACTGTCTAAGGATCTGCATCATTTCTGTATACTGAAGCCATAATTTAGAGGTTCGATTTTTCTTCATTTCTTCAAGTGGTCTGTGAATTGTTTCTTTGATGCTCTGAAGTACAGCACTATCACATGCAGAAGATATGGACAGTGTTCCTTCCAACAATTCTGTATATACGTCGGCTGCCTTAGATAAGATGTCGTCAACACTAACATTTATGTTTCCTTCTTCATTTTCGTCTGCTGGGAAATCAAAGTTGAAAATTTTAGATACAAGAAGGCTGTGTAAGGCAGTGTCAACTAGCATATGTCCTCTAATGGCACGAGCTACAGCTTTACCACTTAGCATGTGTGTAACTGCATTTGGTGCATATATAAGTTCCAGAATTTCCTGAAGCCCCGAACTCCTCATAATGTGACCAATGCAACCTAAGAAACTCATTTCTGTATGAAACGCTCCTAAACGCAATACTACAGACTTCAACTGACTATTTGGATGTTCATTTTGAATTATTGTCAGGGCTTTCCAATACAAGGGCTGATCGAATGTCAATACTGGTGTTCTGTTGTAACGATGTGCTTGATTTGAAACAAAGAGTAGAGTTGAGTATATGCATGACATATCGCTTGAATTCATATCTATCATAGGTAGAAAAACAACTGTTGACTTGCCTGGGTATTCTCCCTTATGTATCATCTGCATTATACCTGACCAACCTGGTGTTGGATTCTTTAAGGGCCATACCACCAGTGACAGTAAATCCAGACATGCAGTCTTGTCCATTCCCCTTAATTCCCGAAGCTCTGAAAAATTTAGCTTTGTCATAAAGTCGTTTTGAGGTTTGTAATACTGAATATTAACCTTTGCTATTGAGTTGATATCATCAGATGAAACAGATATTCTAGGTATAGGGGCTGTTCGCTTAGTGCCTGGTGTAATGCCGGCTATGATTCCCATTCCATGAAATGTGTTATTGCCATCGAGTGTTCTCACATTATGGTCTACGTTGTCAGCTACAAATTGAATAAAACTATTACATATTTCGCCAGGGATGTCAACTCCTTGTGTTAAAGCAGCACTTGATTCAAATTTTTGAATTTCTTGATAAGATGAGCAAAATCCTAAATTGTTTAAAGTAGAAACCAGAAAACGGGATGCAAAGTTGTGATGAAGTTGAATGCCAAGACCAATTTGCAAAGGAGCAATAAGTACACGGGGTCTTGATGCCTGAACTATTGCCTGTCCAATAGAAGCAATTTTCATTTTGGAGTCCTTTTCAGCAAACATTGTTTCTAGTAGATAGCTTAAGCTCTCGGGTACATATTGCAAATTTGATTTCAGTGATGATACATCTGATGCCAATGGATAATTTTCCTTGTCCCCTTTCAAAGATCTGATGTCACTTTTGATTAGTTTTGCAGCAGCATCTATTATGGCTTTTTTTTCATCGTCTGGATTTTGATATGTTGGTCTGTGGTAAAACTCTTGCAAAACACAGGATGCTGTATCTCTCAACGTAACAACGCTAATTTTCCCACAAATATCTGTTATGATAATATTTTCTCCAAAATGGTTTCTCAGTTTTTTCTTCATATAAACTGAGCTGTATGCCTGTTCTCCACATAACTCGTTCATTTTATTAACCAGCTCTGCAATAGTTATCTGTTCATCCTCGTGCTGTTTGAGATAATCTACAATTTTTAGGAATTGTTCACCATAAGCTGCTGGTCTTCCCTGGTAGTTATTTTCCTTTCCTTTGCTGTCTGGTGAAAATGCTTTTGGAATCTTCTTACTGGTTCTGAAGTTAACACTGCAGGTTTGATGGTATAATGCATCTGCAGCATGAAGATCGCCAACCATTCTAATCTTCCCCGTACTTCAACTGCCCACTCATCATCTCTGTCATTGCATACTTGTTCAATCCTCTTCTGGAAATCATCTGTTCGGACAGGAAAAACATCGTTTCCTTTTAATTTGCTTTTTAGCTGTGCCTCTTTCCCACAGAATAAGCAATGATCTTTATGACTGAAATTTGATTTTGATCGTAGAGTCGGTATATTAGATTCCTGTAGTATATTTTGCTGCCTTTTGGTTTTTGTGATTTCTGTTGGGTTTGTATATGATTTTCTACATTCCTGGTGGACAAACTGTCCTGCAGAAGCTAGTATCTGACCCTCTCTTTCTCTACTCGCTTTATTTATTCCTTGGCTTCCTTTTTCACGTAACTTGACTAATGATGATGTATCGTCATCTTTAAGGCATATGATGCATTTTTCCATAACAGCCACTGATACCTGCAAGTATAAAAATATATACCCTTAAACAGTAGAAAGTACAAATCATATTTCTTAATAATAATGTTTAGTATGTATACGGCCATCACTAGATCACTGTGTATTAGAATTAATCTTTACGATTTGTGATTTATGAAACTAGAAAAATAACTTGTATACTCTATGAGTCTTTGTTTTCACCTGGGCAGTTATTTTAAAAACGAACCGGTTCTGCTCGTGGCTATTAAGGATTATCTTTTGAAAATAATGAAATTTGTTATTATTTTAATATTTATTTTATTGTTTTTATTAATTTTGGCATAGATTACCAAATTTTATATTTTCTAAAAGTTCTTATTTTTTGTTGCAGTACTCAATTTGATAAATTCATGCATAATTTCTAATCCTATATATTTTTATAATTTATTTTTTGTCAAATGGCGTTCCAATGTTTTTTTTTAATTATTTTATGTGCACGATCAATGTTAAATTTGTTACTGTTTTTTGAATTATTATTGCAAGGTCGTTTATTAAATTGGGTTTAAATTATTTAAATAATACGTTAATGGTTTAAATATTAAAATAATTTATTTTTATAAATATGTGTATTTATATAAAAAGTTAAGATTAGTTCCTTGAAAAAGACCGAAAATAACATGTAAAAAACCGGCGTTGTGACGTCACTCGGGAATGTTTACTTTTGCCGATTCTTGCTTCTACCGTTGTTGTACAGGTTGTAACTCGTATAATAATTTATATAGAGATACTTACCATCAATTGAAGTCTTTGTTCACATTGCATTATAAGTTTTGCAGAATAAATCAACTATATCGTTTGTACTGACACTAAAAATCTTGTTGTTGTAGTTGTCTCCCTTTGTGTGTATGGCGATCTTTTGGTGTCAATATCTGCAAGCCAAAATCCATAAATTGGACCCCCGAATTGACCCCTTTATACATTTTTGATTTTCAAAGACTTTTTATATGTTTTATATGGCAGTCATCTGACAACATTAAAGCAATAATATATTCTGTTGCAATTAGTTTAACGTTTTTCATAGATTGCCTGGACTATTTGTTCTGTTTATTGGGTTATGGGTAAGTTATTATATCATGTTTATAGCACACACAGATAGGTGTGGAAAATTTCAAAAGACTTTAAAAAATTGTAGAAAAGGCAAATTTTTTTCGCGCATTAAAAATTGCGTTATATCTGGGAATCGATCGTGGTGAAGGTTGTAATTTCATCTAAATGATTCTATTTATAGAATTTAGGGAATTTCCAATCCAGGCTACATTCAAGGATTCGTTTAGTACTACAACCTTGATACTACTTAGTATTATATATTTTATACGATTTGTCCAATGTTTTAAATCAATTTGCCATTGATTAAATATATAATAATGCACAACAAGGCCATGTGTGGCCAATATGAATCAATATGCATGGCCAAGTTTTCTAATACTGATTTGTTCATCTTTAATAAATTTTTGTATCACCTCAATTACTCCTTTAATAGTGCAAATAATTGTGATTCTTCAAATGCTATTTTATTTGTTTAGCTGTGACTTCTTCCTAATTAATTTGGACTACTTTCTACTCATTTAAAATACTTGCAGATGATGAGTATACAATATAGTTGGTTGTATTTCATATGTGAGTTTTGACCTAGCTGCTTAAAAACTTTTTAACTTAATCAAGTAATTTTGTAATGGGAAGTTTCAAATGGGAGCTGCAGTTGTTAAACCTATATATTCAATATATAAATGCCAAGTTTCAAAATTAATTACATGACATATCAACAGTGGCATGAGATGACAACACCAGTGTTACAAAATGTATGACATGAGTTATCAACAATGGCATGACATGACAACAACAGTGGTACAAATTAACAAAATGTATGATGTGACATATCAACAGTGGCATGACATGACAACTACTGTAGTACATTATTGACATGACAACAACAGTGGTACAAATTGTATGACATGACATGACAACAACAGTAGTACAAACATGACATTACAACAACAGAAGTATGAATTGTATGACATGACATTTCAACAGTGACGTGGCATGACAACAACAGTAGTACAAAATGTATGACATGACATACCAACAGTGACATGACATGACAACAACAGTAGTACTAAATGTATGACATGACATATCAACAGTGACATGACAACATCAGTGGTACAAATTAACAAAATGTATGACGTTACATATGAACAGTGGCATGACATGACAACAACAGTAGAACAAACATGACATGACAACAACAGTGGTACAAAATATATGACATGACATATCAACTGTGGCATGACATGACAACAACAGTAGAACAAACATGACATGACAACAACAGTGGTACAAAATTGACATGACATATCAACAGTGGCATGACATGACAACAACAGTAGAACATATAATAAGAATAATAATAATAAATTCTTTATTTAAAGAGGGTGACTCAATTAGAACTAGTCTAATTTTCATTGAGGCCCTCATACAAAATACATGCATACAGTTAACATTCATACATTCATACATTAAAATACAATATATATTACAATATATATTACTAGTATATACACAATTCAATCATTCAAATATATACAAATGGTAATAAATGGCAATATTTGATATAGTTTTGTTAAAGGAAAACAAATTATTTGGCTTGCATATAATTTTCAAGAAAATCATTATAACTATATATATATATGTTTCTTGAATAATTCCACATTATGACATTTTTTAATTTCGAGTGGTAAATTATTCCATACTTTGGTTGCAGAATAATGAAAATATTTTTTATAAAAATGTGTATTTGGTCTTGGAACAAAAAGATCATTATTAGAGACAGATCGTAAGTTGTGGTGTTGAACATCATTAATATTTAGCATTGCTAAGTCATCAGATGTTAGTCCATTTACAATTTTATACATTAGAATTGATTGTTGGTATTTTATTCTTTTGGTAAAAGATAGCCATTTTAAAAATGAAAACATGAAATTAGATGGAATAGAAATATCGCATTCCAGTATAATTCTTGCTACTCTTTTTTGAAGTTTTATGATTCTATCTGAATCTTTTTGTAATAAATTTCCCCAAACTGAACTACAAAAAAATAGTCTATATATGGTAGAATATATGCATTATAAAATTCTACATTTTACGAAAAAACGAACATGACATGACAAAAATAGTGGTACAAATTGTATGACATGACATATCAACAGTGGCATGTAATGACAACAACATTGGTACATCATATATGGTGACCAATATTAACAGTGGCATGACATATAATTATAAGACCGCAAAATTTTTTTTTTTTTCGTTGTATATTGGTTTGACGTTGGCGTCGTCGTCGTCAGCGTCTTCGTCATCCGAAAAACATTTGGTTTTCGCACTATAACTTTAGTATAAGTTAATAGAAATCAATGAAATTTAAACACAAGGTTTATGACCACAAAAGGAAGGTTGGGATTGATTTTGGAAGTTTTGGTCCCAACAGTTTAGGAATTAGGGGCCAAAAAAGGGCCCAATAAGCATTTTTCTTGGTTTTCGCACAATAACTTTAGTATAAGTAAATAGAAATCTATGAAATTTAAACACAAGGTTTATGACCTCAAAAGGAAGGTTGAGATTGATTTTGGGAGTTTTGGTTCCAACAGTTTAGGAATTGGAGGCCAAAAAAGGACCCAAATAAGCATTTTCTTGGTTTTTGCTCAATAACTTAAGTATAAGTTAATAGAAATTTATGAAATTTAAACACAAGGTTTATGACCACAAAAGGAAAGTTGGGATTGATTTTGGGAGTTTTGGTCCCAACAGTTTAGTAATTAGGGGCCAAAAGAGTCCAAATTAAACTTTGTTTGATTTCATCAAAAATTGAATTATTGGGGTTCTTTGATATGCCAAATCTAACCATGTATTAAGATTCCTAATTTTTGGTCCCGTATTTAAATCAGTCTACATTAAGGTCCAAATGGTCCAAAATTAAACTTAGTTTGGTTTTAACAAAAATTGAATTCTTGGGGTTCTTTGATATCCTGAATCTAAATATGTACTTAGATTTTATGATTATGGGCCCAGTTTTGAAGTTGGTCCAAATTGGAGTCCAATTAAAATTAAACTTTGTTTGATTTCAACAAAAATTTAATATATGGGGTTCTTTGATATACGAATCTTACCATGTATTTAGATTTTTAATATTTTGGCACGGTTATCAAATTGGTCCACATTGAGGTCTAAATGGTCCAAAATTGAACTTTATTTGATTTCATCAAGAATTGAATTCTTGGGGTTCTTTGATATGCTGAATCTAATCATGTATTTAGATTTTGGATATTGGACCATAATAGGTAAATGTCCAATTTGAAATTGTTAAGTTTTTAAGTTCAAGTTCTTAGACCACATTCATTATGTGTCAATTTCTATTTAATCACAATCCAATTTCAGAGCTGTATCAAGCTTGAATGTTGTGTCCATACTTGCCCCAATGTTCAGAGTTCGACCTCTGCTGTCGTATAAAGCTGTGCCCTGCAGAGCATCTGGTATACAATGGTATGCCATTTAATGATAACAACAATGTCATGCCATAAACATGTAACAACAATGATGTGACATATAATTAGTTTTTATGAATAAAAGAACAAATGAAGTTTGATTCAGGGAAACCTCAATCAAATGACACTAAAACATTAAGCCATCTGGAGGTCTATAATAATAGCCAAATTGCTCAGTTCATCTATATAATATGTCAAGCTCTAAATCACAATAAGATTAAAAAAATGTTATGAATAATTTAACAAAATTTTCTGTTTATATGTCAACAATACTACATGTACTAGAAATAATAATTCCTTAAGAAGAATAATTTATGACATTGTCAAGATTTCGGTCAATTAAATTTAACATTTTCTTTCAAAGGAGCAATATATATATGCTATCAAGTTTATAGATTTAGTGTCTACGGCTGTCAGCTGATTATGTTCCAATCAATGTGGCTCTCAGCTGATTTGATGTTCCAACCAATGTAGCTAGCATTAGAAAGAAATGAAGGAGTTGGATGGACGGTTCATGATCACTAAATCATAATTTGATTCATTAGTGATGCATTTGTGATGTCATATATATATATATGAGAATTGTGTTTAAACAATTGAATTTTTACAAAATTTGGCAATATTTGTGACAGTCTTTTAAAAGATTAACTGTGGTGTCATCCCTTGCTGCAGTATTCTTAGGTTACCATATTCGATACTTTTCAACCAAAATTAATACTTAAAAGTTAAGGCATAATAAGCCATTTAGAAATATATACATGTAAGATTTAAATTTTTTTCTAGTTTCAAATGAGTTTATTTTACAATTTCAGTCCTCCAGGAAGAACAGAGGCAGTGCAGGTGGCTATTTTTTAGCTGGAAGAAATATGAATTTCATATTGGTAATTTGGTAACTATAGTTAAAAAAAAGATATACCTTGAACAACAGGACCAACTTCGGAAACATTTCTGTATTTCGGTTTCTTTGTAAATAGATTCTATAGTTAAAATGCTTGAATTTCAAAAAAAATTCACACAGACTTCGTACCCTTTCACAGGTAACACCTGCCTAGGTTAAAAATGTAAACTCCAAAAATGGTCAGCACAACAAGTTCTATCATACCTGAATACTTAGAAATATATGTCTACCAGTTTTGTAGGTGTTGCCCCTGAAATGTCATTTGAATATTTTAAGGGTTTTGTTTCATTTATTTTTCAATGTACATTTTTTTGTACATGTATAATGTTATTATAATTGTATGTCAGTACAGACATTTTGAATCTTAAAGTGTGACATTTGGTCAAATGAGTTCTAAAAATTGAAATGTAGCTTTACATGAAGGGACAAGCATGAAAAGTTTTGTTATTTCTCAAAGTTGAAATGAAGTTCACTAATAATCTGATTAATATACTGATGCTTATAAACAGGATCTGTATTTAGATTGCAAATTTACTAATGGCTTAAAGAATTTGTTAAATTATGATCAAGTATCCTATACAAGAATTTGTTGCTAAATATAAAGGTAGTAACACATAAATAGTGTAGGATTTAGTTAGTTGAGTGGGATACTGTACATAACAGCAATAGTTACTACCTGTATAAATAAGAAAATTTGTGTCAATCAAATGTGTGTTACACTTTTTTTTAAAGATGTTTTTTTAGTTATAAGTTTTATGTCTGACCCTCTGTCTTCACCTCATTAAGCATTTCTTTCATAGTTGTTGAGACAGAATCTCCTGCACTTTTGAAAATTATGTCAGTCAGTCTGCCAGTCTATTAATTTCATTTTCTGGAAGTTGTGGGTCTGAAATCAAAACATAAGGTGTACATGATCCACCCAGATGAGAAAACTTCTCAAACTTAGTAAGATTATTTGCTATTATGTGAAGTTTATTATTTTATAACAGCATTTTGGTTTGACCATTTTTATGGAAATTATGTGAGTTTGACCTTTGGCAAAGTGAGCTTTTCTCATCACTGGGGTCTGCAGTCAGTTGTCTTTCAGTTGTCCATCATTGTCTGATAACTTTTACAAATGTCATCTCCTCTGAAACTACTGGCCAAGTTAAACCAAACTTGACCACAATCACCAAAAGGGTATCTAGTTTAAAATTGTGTTCAATGACTTTACCTGCCAACCAAGCTGGCCGACATGGCTAAATATAGAACATAAGAATAAAATGCAAGTTTTGTTGTATTATTTTGAAACCATTATACAAAGAGAAAATCTGACACTGATAGAAATATTCAGTTTGTTGATTTCTACCACATGTTCATGTACGTCATAACTGTCATTTGACTTCTTATAGGAGTTTTTGCCCTTGAATGACAAATTTGACTTTTTTTATTTTTTGTTTTTGTCTATTATCTTTAAAAAATCTAAGATAGATAGACAGAAACTTTAATCAAAGATGATCAGCAAGACAAGCCATTCAAATAGAAAGTCTTCATTGTTGAAAGTGTTAGTCAATTCCTTATAGAGTTATTGCCCTTTTATAAAGATTTTTACCCATTTTATTGCATTGCCTTATATCATAAATATTATAAGAAATAGATAGAAACTTAGATAAACAAAACGATCAGCAAGACACATCTACAATAAAGACAATATGGAGAAAATATTCTTACAACTTGGTTATTGAGTTAATTACAAACTCAGTTATTGTCTTTACATGATGATTTTCACCATTTTGTTTTTCACAGTGCCTTATATTATAAACATTATAATAGATAGCTAACCACTTTAAATCACAAAAATGATCAGCAAGGCAAGATCTACAAAGAAGTAAAATTTTGCCAATATATTTAGTAAACTGTCACACTTTACAGGAGTGATTGTCCTTCACTGAGAATTATTTTACCGTGTTTTATATTTCGAGCAGAGCAAAAATTAAAGAAGAGAGAGGGAAAATTAATGGACTAAATAAATGATCAACAAAATAAGGTCAATAAAACAGACATTTGTCCTGAATTCATCTGCAATATTGGAGAGTTTCCTTTGTTAAATATGCCAATACACTGATGTGAGCAAAACTGGCTCTTTAGAGCTTCTAGTTTTATCTTGCCTGACCCAAAGGGCCAAGTAAGCTTTGGCTTTAGCACTTAGCAATTGAGCATGTGTTGTTGTCAGGTAACTTATATAAAAATCTTCTCTGAAACTACTGAGACAACTTTAACCAACCAAGGCCACAATCATTTGGGTATGTAGTTTAAACAAGTTGTCTGATGACCCAGCCTGTCAACTAGCATGACCAATATGGTAAAAACTAGTACATAGAGATAATATGCCAGAGAAAATCTGACGAGGAAAATTGTTCAAAATATTCAGATAATGTTCTATAATCTTCAAAATAAATAAGATAAAGAACAACTTTAAATAGCAACAATGATCAGCAAGACGAGATCTACAAATAATTCAACATTGTTAGTTCACGTGGCCCGAAGGGCCAAAGTGAGCTTATGCCATCACTTGGCGTCCGTCGTCGTCTGTCGTCATCTGTCGTCGTAAACTATTTCAAGAATCTTCTATAAAACTACTAGGCCAAATACTTCCAAACTTTAACTGACTGTTCCTTAGGGTATCTAGTTTATAAATTGTATCCGAAGTTTTGATCTATCAACAAACATGGTCGCCATTGCTAAAAATAGAACATAGGGGTCAAATGCAGTTTTTGGCTTATAACTCAAAAACCAAAGCATTTATGAGCAAATCTGAAATGGGGTAAAATTGATTATCAGGTCGAGATCTATCTGCCCTGAAATTTTTAGATGAATCAGACAGCCTGTGTTGGGTTGCTGCCCCTGAATTGGAAATTTTAAGGAAATTTTGCTGTTTTTGGTTATTATCTTGAATATTATTATAGATAGAGATAAACTGTAAACAGCAAAAATGTTCAGCAAAGTAAGACCTAAAAATAAGTCAACATGACTGAAATGGTCAGTTGACCCCTTTAGGAGTTATTGCCCTTTATAGTCAATTTTTAACCATTTTTCATAAATCTTTTACAAAAATCTTCTCTGAAACTACTGGGCCAAATTGAACTAAACTTGGCCACAACCATCATTGGGGTATCTAGTTTGAAAATTGTGTCCGGTGACCTGGCCAACCAACCAAAATGGCCCCCATGGCTAAAATAGAACATAGGGGTAAAATGCAGTTTTTGGCTTATAACTCAAAAACCAAAGCATTTAGAGCAAATCTGACACAGGGGTTAAATTGTTTATCAGGTCAAGATCTATCTGCTCTGAAATTTTCAGATGAATTGGACAACCCATTGTTGGGTTGCTACCCCTGAATTGGTAATTTTAAGGAAATTTTGCTGTTTTGGTTATTATCTTGAATATTATTATAGATAGAGATAAACAGCAATAATGTTCAGCAAAGTTAGATTTACAAATAAGTCAACATGACCGAAATGGTCAGTTGACCCCTTTAGGAGTTATTGCCCTTTATAGTCAATTTTTAACCATTTTTCGTAAATCTTAGTAATCTTTTACAAAAATCTTCTCCTCTGAAACTACTGGGCCAAATTAATCCAAACTTGGCCACAATCATCTTTTGGGTATCTAGTTTAAAAAATGTGTCGGGTTTTCAAAACCAAAGCATTAAGATCAAATCTGACTGTGGTTGAATTGGTTATCAGGTCAAAATCTATCTGCCCTGAAATATTCAGATGGATCGGACGACACGTTGCTAGGTTGCTGCCCTGAATTGGTAATTTTAAGGAAATTTTGCAGTTTTTAGCTCACCTTTCCTAAAAGGAAATGTAAGCTTTTCTCATCACTTGGCGTCCGTCGTCGTCGTCTGTCGTCGTTAACAATTTTTCAAACATCTCCTCCTCTGAAACTACTGAATGGATTTGGATGAAACTTAGCATGATTGTTCCTTAGATTATCCTGCACAAATTTTGTGCTTCGATTTTTGATCCGTCAAAAAACATGGCCGCCGTTACTTAAAATAGAACATAGGGGTCAAATGCAGTTTTTGGCTTATATCTCAAAAACTAAAGCATTTAAAGCAAATCGGTAAAAATGATCATTAGGTCAAGATCTATCAGCCCTGACATTTTCAGATGAATCAAACAACCCATTGTTGGGTTGCTGCCACTTAATTGGTAATTTTAAGGAAATTTTGCAGTTTTTGGTCATTATCTTGAATATTATTATAGATAAAGATAAACTGTAAACAGCAAAAATGATCAGCAAAGTAAGATCTACAAATAAGTTAATATGACCAAAATTGTCAATTGACCCCTTAAGGGGTTATTGTCCTTTAATGACAATTTTTCACAATTTGTTCATCATATTTGCTAAAAAAAATCTTCTCCTCTAAAACTACTCAACCAAATTCAACCAAACTTCATTTGAATGATCAGTAGGGTGTATAAAATAAAGTTTGTGTTTTATTTTCTATTTCGTCAAAAAACATGGCCGAAGGCATTATTTACCAGGTGAGCGATTCAGGCTCTTGAGAGCCTCTTGTTGAAATTGTCAGACAACTTGTTCTTTGGAGATATTGAACTTAAATGACGATTTTTACCATTTTTTTGCCCCTGCCATTTCTCTTATCATAGTTATGGATTCCTGGTCTAAAAAATTTTTTTTTCTTTTTACTAGTAGAAACTCAGTGTTAAGGTGCTGCTTTACAAGAATAGTTTCATTTCATTTATGTTTCATTTAACTTGATTTATTTTGAATAGAAACAAGGGTTGAGGTTTCAGATGTATTTTTAGTGCACCCTTTTTAAAAAAGTAACCTTGAAATCAAAATAACGTTGTAAATAAACTCATCATAGATACCAGGACTAAATTTAGTATAGTATATAAATTTAGGTTAAAGACGTCTGCATTATATGAGCATTAGGATAATCATATCACATTCAACATGCAGAACACTACAATAAGTGTTATTCATTTTGTTTATGTACCTTTGATAATTATGTAATGTCATGAATTTGTTTTTTTCCTGTTGTATATCATTATCGTCTTTATTACCAGTATTTAGATCAAGTTATGTGTAACATCAAGAACACTCTAGATAGTACTGTAAATATGTTTTTTTCTCGGTTATTCAAGTATAGAGACATTAGGTTAAGGTGATTATCAAGTGAGATCATTGTCTTAGTTAGAACAACTATATTTTGTGCTGAATCAATAAGGTATACATGTCTGTCTGGCAGGTTTCATTGGACTTTGTCCTCATTTCTGTGGTTAATTGGTCATTCTGTCAGCGACACTTGAACTTGACCTCATTTTCATGTATCATTGATAATATTAAATATCTTTCATTCATTCATTTCATACCTTGATATTAAAGCTTAAGACTTACAACATAATTTTAAACTATATACATGTAATCCAAAAAACAGTTGAGAACAGACTCTCTTTATCTTTAAGATATATGCATTGTCTCTTTGTGCCTATTGCATTGGATCCAATCCCCTCTTGATTATCTTTTTCTTGGGTTTCTAGGGTTCTCATATAAATATCCTACATCAGAAGATAAGGAACATCCAGCATTCTTATACGATATTCTTAGTAATAAACTATAAGGGTGTATAGTCTGGTACTTTAGGAAATACTCTTATTAGCAAAATTAGGTTCATGTCTGACCAGACTAGGTTTATCATAAATTAACACAGAATTGTTATAAAGAGAAAAAAAACAGTCAAACCTGTATATATAAAGATCATCCTATAGAAATAAAAACTGAATTAATGAGACAATGACCTTTAAATTTAGGCTTAAAATATAAAAAGATCTAAAATGTGATATGAGTGACAATGAAACAACTCTTCATCCAAGTCATAATTTAAGTTAATACCATTATAGGTCAAAGTAGGGCTTTAAACACGGAGCATTGGTTCACACCAAACAGCCAGCTATAAATGTTGCCACAAATGACTAGTATAAAACCAAAGGTCTAATCTAAATTAGTAATTTTACAGCAGGACAGGAATAGGATGACCTGAGAAGATAGGTCTCCCTTAAACATGTTAAAAGAAAAGTGAATATTACAGAAGGTTTGACTGTATACATCTTTTGTGTATTTTAGGTTGGATCGTCATTGTTTGCTAGTAATATAGGAAGTATCCACTTTGTTGGCCTGGCAGGTTCCGGTGCTGCATCAGGTATCTCTGTTGGACTGTATGAAATAAATGTAAGTATGTGTTTGGGCATGGACATTAAATGGACTCATATCTTTAAAACACTTTATATTTTACTCTAGTGACTGATCTGTGTTACTCCTCTATGAAAGGCCGTTCATGTCAAAAACCCGATAAAGTAACGCGTTAACATTTAACGCGATAAAATCACATTTAACACGATAAATACAGTTTTAACGCGTTTAAATATTTTTTAACGCGTTATTTAATTATTTAACGCGTTAATCACAAAACTACAAAAAATTACCGAAAATACTTTCATCTTTCGCCATAACAACGATTTAAGACGTCAGATTTTACTCGAAACTTACTAAATGAAATGGCCACATGTGTCATAACTTTGTCAATTAACGCGATAAAGTTTATTGATTTTCAGCACATTTTTAATATAATCGTCATAAATTACTTATCGCGTAAAAATAAGAATTAACGCGTTAAATGAAGGTTTAACGTGTTAAAAGAGGGTTTAACGCGTTAAAAGAAGGTAAATGCAACATTTACTCGTTAAATGCAACTTTCAGGCGTTAAATGCAACTTTAACGCGTTAAATGCAACTTTTACGCGTTAAATGCAACTTTAACGCGTTAAAAGCAACTTTAACGCGTTAAAAGCAACTTTAACGCGTTAAATGCATCTTTAACATGTTTAATGCAACTTTAACGCGTTAAATGCAACTATAACGCGTTAAATGCAACATTAACGCGTTAAAAGCTAGTGTAACGTGTTTAAAGCAACGTTTAATTTAATTTAAGCTTACTTTTCATATGTATATATATGGACTGATCATGTTTATAAAAGGCCATCTAGATTTAACATTTGTCAACCTGTCTTTACACTTCGTCTTGAATAAATTTTGTTTATATGTCAGTTTTTTCAGATACTTTACTTGGTCTTTTTTGTATCTTTTGATGTATATATCTGACATTAGGGTTTACCATAAATGGTAGTTTGACGTATACTTGCATAAGTCTCTACAAGTGAATTCCTTTTCTGCAGATGGTGAAAACATGACATATCTTTACTATATCTATCAACCATACCTCAGTTAAACATTACAATCGGATATTGTTACACGGATGCCTGCCAGATAACCGAGGTTTTTTTTTTATTCTGGCGTCATTGATGAGCGTCATTGATGAGTCTTATGTAGACGAAACGTTCGTCTGGCGCAAATACAAAATTTCAATCCTGGAATGTATATGAATTTATCAGCTAGCAATCGTGTGTGAATTGTGAACATGTTTAAAACAAGAGGCTCTTAAGAGCATGCATCGAGCATCTAGTAAACCAGGCCCAATAAGGTAATGAATATGTGCCAAAAGTAAGAGGATGACCATTTGATACCCATTGGGAAAGGAGGATGTTATTCTTTATTTTTACTACTTACTAAGTCTTTTTTTTTCCGCCACGCAATCATTCATTTTCGACATTTTTACCTCTAAATACTGCGTTGTTCTGTAATATGGCATGTTCGGAAAACAGACTATTTACCCCCCCCCCCCCACCCCCCTAAATTGGGCGCTATTATTAATACCCTTCCTGTAAAGCTAAAAAAGACTGTCGCGCTATTATTAATACCCTTCCTGTAAAGCTAAAAAAGACTGTCTCTCTCTCGGTCCATTTTTCTGTCCGTTATCAGTCCTGAATTTTTTTCAAGGTCATGATTGTCTTTCTGATATTGTTCGACTCTAAACCCATTGTTTTATTTTGTATTTACATTGAGTCTTAGAACAAATTAATTGTTCAGGGTATCTTCACTAGTTTGTTTAATATGTCATTTGATTGAGTAAAGCCATTTCAGTTGATATTTTAAAGTGTGTCTTCCTACGTTGTGATATTACACTATTGTTTCAAGTTGGATAAAGGTTGGTGCCTATTAAAACGTTTAAACACACTGCATTTGTTTGCACCTGTCCTAAGTCAGGTACCTGGTACCGTGATTGTCGTTTTTCGATGTGCTTCATAAGTGTTTTTCATTTGTTTTGTTATAGTTATCAAAAGTACCAGGATTAGATCGTTGGTTTTCCTGTTTGAATGGTTATACACTGGTCTTTTTTAAGACCCTTTTTACCTTGCTGTTCGGTGTGAGCCAAGCCAACATGTTGAATGCTGTAATTCATTCCCGAGTGTGCTAAAATGTAATCGTCTTCATTGGTCTTCTTGTGTTTGTGGTGGTATGTTTCATTTGAAGCACTTGATGTTGGTAGTATGTTGTTCAAGATACCGGTTACAAATAGGACATTAGAACTTGTATGGTTTTCAGTTAACAAACCGTGTTTGCTATTTTGAAATCTTGTTTGTTAAAGAGAATGGTTTAATCGTGAGAGGAAGACGAAATGTAATATCTTCATTATCACAGTGTATATTCAGAACGCTTGCTTTCCAATGATATCGAGAGTAATGCTTACTTTAAGATTCCGGAATTATATACAAGAAACTAAAATTGAAAATCATACAAGTCTAACAAAGGCCAGAGGCTCCTGACTTTGGACAGGCGCAAAATCGCGGCGGGGTTAAACATGTTTGTGAGATCTAAACCCTCCCCCTATACCTCTAGCCAATGTAGAAAAGTAAACGCATAACAATACGCACATTGAAATTCAGTTCAAGAGAAGTTCGAGTCCGGTGTCAGAAGATAAAAGAAAATAAATAAAATGACAATAATACATAAACAAAAACAGACTACTAGCAGTTAACTAATATGCCAGCTCCAGACCTGAATTAAACTGATTGAAAGATTATGTATTCATCGTATGAATATTACTTTTTGATAAATATTCCTAAAGTAATGAACATGCATGTTAAAGGCAATAATTAACACCGAACATTAATAAATATTTTCAAATAGTTAAAAAAAACAAACACTACCAGGTATATTTAGGAGGTGCTTTACTCTCAGCGGACTGTATATGTAAGGGTAAAAAGCATTCCACGTACAGAAAAATTGTATTAACGCATTCTTCAGAATATCTCAAGAAAGTTTTGCGTAAAAATATGAATGTCTACTCGAATTATTAAAAGTACAGCAGAGTTTCCACCATGCACTTGCACTGCACTAATATTAGAATAGTAGAATAGAATGATATACAAATGAATGCAAATTATTATTATTATATATATATACATGAAACTGTATTAGCGAAATATCTAATATTTGTTCATGTTATAGTTATTTTATGGTGATGTTGTACCCTTTTTGACTTGTTATATATTATATTTTGTAGTGTACACAATAATATTACATGATCCATCGCCCTGTAAGAATAATCGTTGACTATTTATTCAGTCATTTTATACATGAAACTGTTAAATACAAATATTTATATAGCATATAACAACAAATATAGTAAACTGATTTGTAGCACTACAAATACTTGGTTGTTATTTTTTATCGCGTTAAACAATGTTTTATCGCGTTAAACGATGTTTTATCGCGTTAAGCGTTAAATGATATTTTAACGCGTTAAATGATGTTTCAACGCGTTAAAGGATGTTTTATCGCGTTAAACGATGTTTTATCGCGCTAAACGATGTTTTATCGCGTTAAACGATGTTTTAACGCGTTAAATGATGTTTTAACGCGTTAATTGATATTTTAACGTTAAATGATGATTTAACGCGTTAAACAATGTTTTATCGCGCTAAACGATGTTTTATCGCGTTCATGATATTTTAACGCGTTAAAGGATTTTTTATCGCGTTAAATTGATTGATTGATTGTTGGTTGCTTAACGTCCAGTGGCAAATATTTTATGCATATTCAGGACGAGAACAAGTTCACAATAAATACAATAGGTAGGTTGTTGTAATAGAGGCAATCTAGGATGATGGTCTGGGAAATTTGGACTGCCACTGGAAAATGAGGGTATATTGGATAAGGACAGAAATTTTGCCTTGCAACAGATCACCTACGGACCCCTCAAAGAGTTGTTGCAAGGGTTCTTAACGTGCAAAGAGCGTGGCACTCTCTTTACACGAGGCATCGGATTTAACATCCCCAATCTGACCGGACGTGACTGCGAACTTGATACATCCCGCACAGCCAACAGACGCCCCACTTCGGCAAGCGTTTTACTGCCTGTCTGAAGAAGACCAAGTGACCATATTTCTATTCTCCAGTCACCCTTGGGGGTTATCGGGTTAAACGATGTTTTATCGCGCTAAACGATGTTTTATCGCGTTAAACGATGTTCTAACGCGTTAAATGATGTATTAACGCGTTAAGGTGGTATGGGTGTCTTCCTCCATCTTGGATTGTAAAAAACAGAGAATCAAAGGTCCAGATTTTCCATCAAGTTAGCAAAGTTTGATGCAGGAATGCAGATGTTTAATGTACATTTTCATTTAAAAGTACCAATTTATAAGAATATAACTTCTAAATATTGATATTTTTGCAAATGTTAATTATTTTTGGTTGTTTTTATTTATTTTTTTTTAAATTGGCATTTTAAGGGGAGGTAACTCTAAAAAAAAGTGCATTTTCTGAAGGATTTTGTATGGAATTTTCCTATTTTGTATTTTAGCCGGAAAAAACGTACGGTGACCCTATCTTTTCTTTTGATATTCTCAAAGCAGTGTCTGAAAGCTATCTTTACTGAAGTATTTAACAATTCTATCATTTTGTTTAGTTTCTAATCACAGAATGTGTTTTTTCCTGTATAATCCATACAAAATGTGTCATTTTGTCCCGTCCTGTAGCTTGAGAAAATGCGCGGTGACCTATCATTTTTATTATATTTTTCAACATGTATCAATAGATACAACGTTTTGGCAAAGTATGAACAAATTCTATCATTTTTATTTTAGACTCCCATACCACCTTACATGATATTTTAACGCGTTAAATGATGTTTTAACACGTTAAACGATGGTTTATCGCGCTAAACGATGTTTTTATCGCGTTAAACGATGTTTTAACGCGTCAAATGATGTTTTAACGCGTTAAATGATGTTTTAACGCGTTAAAGTAATGTATCGTAGCAACGTAATTGTGTTGAATTTAACGCGTTAAAGTAATGTATCATAGCAACGTAATTGTGTTGAATTTAACGCGTTAATGTGATTGATTATGACACATGTGGCCAGTGCGACAGGTATTTTATCGCGATAAACGTCTTTTTTCACCTACGGGTTATATCCCAAACTTGATAATTGCAAAGTTTAACGCGTTAAATATATTTATTTCTTTACGCGTTAAAATCTCGTTTTAACGCGTTAAAACTGTATTTATCGCGTTAAATGTTAACGCGTTACTTTATCGGGTTTTTGACATGATCGGCCTTTCATACTCCTCTTCTGCTAATATAATCTGTGAAACAGCACAATAAGGCTCCTGTATTACAATTCTTTCACCATTCATTGGTAAAAAATTGGTCTATAGATTTAATGTAAGGTGTACATGTTCATGTCAATCTGACAGAGACCAAATGACCTTGACCTCATTTCCATGCTTGATGTGAATAAAAGAGTAGATGTTGGGTATAAAATAATGAAACAGCAACCTAAGTACACAAAATAATGAAATAGAGCAACATGCACTCTTCAAAAATAAGTATTGAACAGACTATTATTTCAACTTGGAATTATTTTAAATTATGGAATTTGCTCAATTTCTTGTTCTTGAAATTTTTAATAAATTCCATGTTTATTCTGTATTTTAATGTAAATATATTTAAAAGTTTTGTGCAGTGCACAACACTTTCTATTACAAAAAAGATAGCACATTTTCAACAGAAAAAAACAAAAAAAACCAAGTAAAATATGATAGTTAGTTCTAATTTCAGGAAAAGTATATTGGATGAAGTATTTAATTTGATATATGGTAATACATACATTTTTTAGGCCATGTATATTTTGCTGATATTGGGATACCTGTTTCTGCCTGTATACATTTCTTCAGGGGTAAGAATTGTTTTATTTTTTCTATTATATTCATAAATGGATAATATATTAAGAAAGATTCACAAATATGCATTTCATTGTGTTTTTCAATTGTTTTAAATATCTATTGGTAAAAGATCGTGGGATATTTTATTGATTTTTTTTTTTCGATTTGTATTACCCTTGTCTGTTCATACTTCTGTACATACCTTGCTAAATTATTTTCTGTTCTCTTACTTAAGATTCTCAGACAATTGTTAAGAAGCTTCTATTCAATACTTATGACCTAAAACAAAGATCAAGGTTGAACTTGGTGGTATCACTTATACTGTTCTAGAGTAATGCCCTTTACAAATGGAAAAAAATGCTGAATTTTTCATTTCAGCTCTCTCACTTAAGTTTGCTTCACCCAAATGTTATGAAACTCATACAAAATGCTCATTTCCTCAAAACTTAGATTAAATTTGAATTTGGATGGCCTTACATTTACTGCTCTTCAGCTATATCCTTTTATCACGTTATATGCATGCGTGGCATCATCTGTGTTACATGGAAAGTAAATGGATGTTAACATCTATAAGACACTATACAGTCCTCAACAATGAACAACAACCATACCATTATGATGTTTGAAAACTTGTGACTTTGCTTCTAATTAAATAACTAATCATAGACACTCTACTCTCACATGGAACCTTTCAATTGAACTTAAAAATGGAAATATGCTGTAATATTATTTCTTGGTTAAGTTCTTTGTAACGAGTCATACATGTGTTATTTATTAACACTCACACTTAAACATTTATTTCTGTGAAATAGCTTTCAACTATCATGTATTTTAGGTGTTTACAATGCCAGAATATATGAAGATGAGATTTGGTGGAAAGAGAATTCAGATTTATCTGGCTGTCTTGTCATTGTTTGTGTACATCTTCACCAAGATTTCAGTAAGTGGTTTTATCATCTTTAAACTCAACCGTTTTAGCTCACACTGACCATTAGAGCAAATCCAAAATGACTGAAACGAAAATATAGTTTCTAAAAAGTTTGTAAATAGCCTCTATAAATTTAAAGGATGTTAGTAAAAAGTGGTGACAAATACACTCTATCAAAATGATTCACACAGGTGTTGGTTCACCAAATGGAGTTTAATTTTATATCATATATATTTTTACTTACCAGTCAAGGAATATACATAAGGATTATCTCCCTTACAACGTTCTCATAACTCGCAACACCTGGATGATTTCAAACATCTATCTAACATTGATCATCCGGGTGAATGCCTCCTCAGTTTATCTTTCGGCGGCAACAAAATAAGACGTTCTCACTTTGAGACTTTCTATTATAGTCTCGTCGTTGCAATTTTTATTTATGTACGTTTAATATTATCGTCCGTTCATATTGGACGATGGCTGAAGAATATAGACACTCACTGACTGACGCTAATGCTGATTCAGATAGTGCAGGTGAAACGCCAACGGGTGATTTTCTCGTGAAAAAAATGGCGAGGACAACAAAAGACGCTTCTTCAAAGAAAAAGAAACGTGTGTCAAAGACGGCTGAACTTGAGAATAAGTTAAACAGTATGGAAGACAGGTTTGATAAGAAAATGGATATGTTATTTGCTGTTATGAACAAGTCATGTGCTGCTATAGGTAGTTCGACTGTTGCACAGGTTTCTCAATCTGGTGGTTTAGCCACGCAGAGAGAACAAAGTTCGGATAACGTCCCAAATACAGGGGAGCGTAGACCGGTAATTTCTTTGAATGCAAATCTTGATGAGGACTTGGGAAGTCCTAGAATTATCAGAAATATTGATTTTGACAATAGGTCAGAAATTTCTCTTCATATAGACAGTCGTGAAAAGGCTGATTTACTTGGTTTATGTTCATCAGAGGATGAATATTCTCGTGGCCTCAGTAGTCCTGTTTATTCTCAGGCTGGCAATAAATCTAAAAATGTTGAAAGATTTAGTCAATATCTACAAACTCAACCTACTATTAGTAACAATGTTGAAAGTCAGTCAAATCAGAGACAAACAAGTAACATTGATAATAATAACAATAAAACTGTAGACAAGCAGTCAGATAATTTAAATTTATTGTCTAAACTTTTCAAGGAAGATATTCCTTCAGAATCTTCTGATAATTCTGGTGGCTTGATCATTGATGAGGCACAGGTTAGAATTCTAGAACGTTCCTGGAGAACTAAAAATCCAGAGAAACTTACAGCTTATAAAGATGAATACCGTAGTTGTTTTCCGGTTAATGATAAATCTAAAAGCTTTTTGCAAGTACCCAGTTTGGATGATTTATTAGAACCAATGATAAGAACTGTTCATGGTACAAATAGTGTTAAGTCATGGGACAAACATAAGCAGTTGGTTACTCAACCTTTAAAACAGATAGAGAATCTAGCCTATCAAGGGCAGGTGGCTTCACGTATGGGTATTATATCAGTGTTGTATATGCAACAAACATTAGGAACCTTATTAGAGAGGGTTGAAAATGAAAATGTTAGTGATGAAACTTGTCAAATGGTGAAGGACTTGTTTGCAATTTCGACAAAGTCTCTTGATCAGGTAGGACGCACAGGTGCGTTTAACCATATGATACGCAGGAAGGCTGCAGCTACTGAGTCTGGTTTAAATAACTTGAAAGATATACAGGCTAAAGTTTTGTATTTACCTCTTTCGAATGAAGGTGTATTTGGTAAAGGTTTGGAAGACAAACTTGAGAAACGTAAAGAACAACGTGAGCAACTAGACGATCTGTTACCAGAGTATAAAAACAATAATAAGAGAAAGTTTGAATCTACTCAGGTGCGTCAAGATTGGCAAAATAAAGCTCCTAGATATAGTTCTAACAATAGTTCTACTCATGTTAATTATAACAATGCTAATTCAGCTGATAAACGTTCAGGTTTTAGTTATAATAAATCTTCTGTGAGATCTGCTCCTAGGAAGTTCCAGAAAGACAATAAAGCTGATGACTTTGGAAAAAAGATAAAGAAAAGAAAGCAGGTGGCAACTGGAATTCTTTTCGGATCCCAAAGAAAAACAGTAGCTGACTCAGAGTTAAAGGTAATAATTTATCAGAATCAGGCCGAGATACCAGTTGGGGGTCGTCTAAGATTTTTTCGGGACAATTGGGAAAAAATAACAGACGATCAATGGGTCTTGTCAGTAATAGCAGAGGGTTACAAACTAGAGTTTCTAGAAATGCCATTTTGGACAGGCATACGGAAAACCTCTGTGTCTTTAAAAGACTCGGATATTTTAATCCAAGAAATAAATACTCTTATAGAAAAAGATGCTATAGAACCTGTTCGCCAGCAAGATGCAGCAACAGGTTTCTACAGTACGTTTTTTCTAGTCCCCAAAAAGAACGGGACAATGAGACCAGTAATAAATCTCAGACCCCTCAACAGGTATCTCAAGAAAATACATTTCAAAATGGACACTCTCACAAAAGTATTAAACTTAGTAAAAATAGGAGACTGGGCCATTTCTCTGGATCTAAGCGATGCTTATTTACACATCCCAATTTTTCAGAAGCATCGCAAGTTTCTCAGATTTTCGGTTCAGAACCGGTGTTATCAGTGGAAAGTTCTTTGTTTCGGACCAACTTCGGCTCCGAGAGTCTTTACAAAAATGGTTTCCGTAGTAGCGGCTTTTTTGAGAACTCAAAATGTAAGACTAGTAGTATATCTAGACGATTGGCTAGTAGTCAATCAAAGCAAGAATCAATTATATCAAGATCGAAAGAAATGTCTCGATCTCCTAAATTCACTAGGTTTTCTCATCAACAGAGAAAAATCAAGTCTAGTGCCAACTCAAAACTTGATATACTTAGGGGGGCAGTTTCATTTGGACA
The DNA here is from genome assembly GCA_019925275.1 of Mytilus edulis. Taxonomy (NCBI): domain Eukaryota; kingdom Metazoa; phylum Mollusca; class Bivalvia; order Mytilida; family Mytilidae; genus Mytilus; species Mytilus edulis. Next base: position 47,519,884 of record CM034353.1, read on the forward strand.
AGGGACTTGTTTGCCCAACTCAGGAAAGAATAGACAAATTGAATATGGCAATACTAATTCTTTCATCAGGGAATGCAGTGTCAGCATTTCACTTCCTACAATTACTAGGCATAATGGCATCTTGCATAGAGTTAATTCCGAATGCACGCTTGTTCATGAGACCGGTTCAACTACATCTCCTCTCATTTTGGAGACCAAGTTGTCAGGATCTTTCCATAAAGATCCCAGTTACACCACATCTGAAATCACATCTCAGTTGGTGGAAAGATTCAGCAAACACGCTGAGAGGCCAATATTTTCAACTGGCTCAAACCTCTGTAACCATAACGACAGATGCTTCGAAAACCGGGTATGGGGGTTTTATGAACAATCAAATTTTTCAAGGGGAATGGTCAGAAATGCAGAGCAAGAAACATATAAATTCCCTAGAATTGGAAGCAGTGTTTTTAACGCTGAAACACTTCCTAAATCAGTTGAAAGGTCAATATGTTCTGATAAGATCGGACAATACCACAGTGGTCCAATATATAAACAAACAAGGGGGACGAAATCGCCCACTCTTTGCTACCAAACATGGGATTTATGGAATCTTGCAATTCAAAACAATATTCGAATGAAGGCTGCTCATATAACAGGAAAATTGAACATTTTAGCAGACCAACTCAGTCGAACCAAAATTCAACATACAGAATGGTCTCTGAACAAACTTGTGGTTCAGAATCTATTTCAAATTTGGGGAACTCCTCTCATAGATTTATTTGCCTCAATAGACAATCGTCAGACAGAAATTTTTTGTTCATGGATCCCACATCAGAAAGCCTTGGCTCTGGATGCTTTGACAATTTCATGGGAGAGAATGTACGCCTATGCTTATCCCCCAATTTGTCTGATCCCAAAAGTCTTGCAATATATGAGGCAGTACCAGTGTCAGATTTTGTTGATAGCTCCCCAATGGCCACGGAGACATTGGTACCCAGAACTGCTTCAATTATTGATAGCAGTCCCCATCAGGATACCAGTAATTTCGGAATTGTTATGTCAACCGAAAACTCGGATTTATCATCCCAATCCACAAGTTTTCAAGCTGACTGCATGGCTTCTATCAACGAACGGTTTACAACAGAAGGCTTTTCTAAAGGGGTTAGAGAGTTACTCTCCGCCTCATGGCGAAAAGGTACTCAAAAAGATTACTGCTCAAAATTCAGAAGGTTCAATAGCTGGTGTAGTACAAGGAAAATTGATCCCTATAAAATATCTTTAAGTCAGATAGCTGATTTTTTATCATATTTATTTGATAGTGGTTTGCAATACAGAACAATTGCAGGGTATCGCTCAATGTTGTCCACGGTATTACCTCCAATAGATAATTTCCAAATTGGACAACATCCTAAAATAATTAGATTGATTAAAGGTGTTTTCAATACAAGACCTCCAGTTGCAAAACTATTACCTGAATGGGATTTGCACGTAGTATTAAGAATGTTAGAAAATAGTCCTTTTGACAATGTTGAACAAATGACTTTAAAAGATTTGACTTTAAAAACTGTATTCTTAACTGCCATTACTACTTTCAGGAGATGTAGCGATCTGCAGGCACTAAGAACGGATGAAGGCTCCATGAGAATACAGACTAAAGGAATTACGTTTATAAGACATGGCCTAGCCAAACAGGATAGGGAGAAACATTTTGGAGCAAAAATTTTCGTACCTACATACACTGAGAATACCTCTTTAGATCCACGGAAAAATTTGTTACAATATTTAGATAAAACAAAACCGTTGCGTAAAAAATTACAACAGGACCAAAGAGGGAAATTATTTTTAGCTTTATGTGAACCTCACAAACCAGTTACCTCTCAGACAATTTCACATTGGATTGTTCAAATTATTAAACAGGCTTATTCTGATTCTGAATATCCAGGGAAAGGGAAAATACATGCGCATTCTACAAGAGCTATTGGCCCAACTTGGGCATTCTTTAAAGGAGCATCTATCAATTCGATCTTAGAATCTGCAGATTGGAGTTCAGAATCTACCTTTAGTAGATTTTATTTGCGTGAATTAGATGTAAATGTGTTACAGAAAATAGACTAAGTTGATATTTTCGGCGAGTTGCACAGTATGTTTTTGTTATTCATTAAAATGTTAGTGGTGGAAGCATTTTAAATGGTGGAAGTATTTTATATGTTTTTAAAGATGAACATGAACTACATTTCAACTTATGATGAAGTTTGAAATGACAAAGAATCACAGAGAAGTTTTTCTGTTATTAGATGTGTACATGTGTTGTAGAAAGTCTCTTCAGGTGAGATAATTTATTTATAACACTCCTCCTAAGGTTCAGACTGCTTTGAAATCAGTAGTAATCCTTATGTATATTCCTTGACTGGTAAGTAAAAATATATATGATATAAAATTGAGAATTTGTTATCAAGTTCTAATTTTATGAATTATTTTTACTTACCAGTCAAGGCTCCCACCACCTCCCCAGTTATAAATAATTTTCGGTAAAAGGGAATATTTTGTTCCCGCCGATAAACTGAGGAGGCATTCACCCGGATGATCAATGTTAGATAGATGTTTGAAATCATCCAGGTGTTGCGAGTTATGAGAACGTTGTAAGGGAGATAATCCTTATGTATATTCCTTGACTGGTAAGTAAAAATAATTCATAAAATTAGAACTTGATAACAAATTCTCAATTTGATAATATATACAAGTATAATAGAGAAACTATAGATTGTTAAAATCTATCAACATGACAAGACCTACAAATAAGCCACCATGGCTGAAACAGTCAACTCCTAAATAGAGTTTTTGCACCACTTGTTAATGTGGATATTTACCCACTTATGTGTTTATTGTGCACACTGTAGTAGTTAGTGAGAAACTATAAAGAGCAAATTTACCAGCAAGGCAAGATAAATTATTAAGGCAACATGATTAAAATATTGTTAGTTTATTTTTTACATGAGTTATTGCCCTTGAATGACAATTTTTAACCATTTTTTTTTGTTTTTTGCGAAAACTATAGAAGATGGAGAGAAAGTGTAACAAAGACAATTATCAGCAGAACAAATGCAAGTCAGTCAACATACTTGAAAATGTTGGATGACTTTTTTATGAGTTATTTCCCTTGAAGTATGATATTAAGGGCATACGATACAGTTTTGAACCTGTATTTACAAGTTCATGAAAATTTGCATATAGGCTATTTTTTACCTGATTAAATCAAATATGTAATAAAAAATATACCTTCATGTGCTACTTTTTGAGTAAAATGAGTTCGAAATTTTGTATATTTGCTCAAAATTCAGATTTGTAAAATTGAGAATGGAAATGGGGAATGTGTCAAAGAGACAACAACCCGACCAAATAAAAAACAACAGCAGAGGGTCACCATTTTTGTGTCCGTATTTGTGTCCGTATTTTCTTTTTCGAAAGAAAGACATAACTTTTTTGTTTTAAAAGATAAACACAAAATGGTTTTTGTTAAATAATCGGTAATTTCTGTATTTTATAAGTATCATTAAAAATTATAAATTTTTGTTCCGAAATAACTCTATATTTATCAAATGTTCATGAATAGAGGAAAAAACGTCATTTTTTGCTGCATGTTTATCAAAATTAAAAAAATTGCGCTATTTACAGTTTTATAAATTTGGGTCACATAATCTCCTTGCAAAATGAAACAAATTGCTGTTTTAAAAAATAGGGCTCCATGCACTCGTTTTCAAATTAAATCAGTTTGAATGATAAAAATCAGTCGAAAAATGCATCTTTTCCCGATATGTCAGAGTTTGACGTCGCGAAAATAACATTTTACGTTAGCAACGTCATTACATTCCCTGTAACTGTATCGTATGCCCTTAACACATTTGTTTGCATTTTTGGTTGAAACTATTTCAAATATTCTCATTGCTATGTTTTAATATTTAAATAGGTGTGTGATACAGGCACCTTGGAGTGTAATTGTTAGTGGTTTAGATTTATTTGATTTTCTCCATGTATTATTTTATAGACATACTTGCATGCTTTATCTTTAATATATATATAACTATTTTATAGCCAGAAATTTATGCTACATCTAAAATTGCTTCAATCATTTTAAAAAGTTATTTGTTTACTTGGATTCTATTTATTTTAATTAATCTACTGAAAAATGTGTACGCTTTCTTAGTAAATATCATTATATTAGTTTTACAATTATTTCATAGGCAGATCTGTATGCTGGGGCTATATTCATTGAACAGTCTCTAAAGTGGGATATATATGCATCTATAACATTGTTGTTAGCTATTGCAGCCATCTTCACTATAGCAGGTAACAGTTCTTAAGTATATTTTCTGTTGATACCTAAAATACAGTATCAATTTTGCTAGGTAAACTAATAATACAAGAGACCAATCATGAAAGAACAATGGAAAATACCTATAGATAATATAAAGTAAATACCTTAGATCATGAGATGTTTGAATAATAATATAAAATAGAAATATGCTTTCATTTTAATGAAAGAAAAGGTGTCAACCAGCACTAAATATTAATTTGAAATCAACATTTTTACTATTGTGGGTACAAAATGTTTGCTTTGAGCCATTGAATTTTATTCTTTAGTGAAAAAAAAAAGATAATTTCATTTTTGATAAAACAGTAGACAGAAAATTAGTCATCTGTTACTTCCTAGGTTGTCTCCCCTTTGCAGAACTAAATGCACATCGAACTAAGATGAATTTGTGAGAATTCTTCCCTTTGGACAAGCAATTTCTTAAAATTGAAGTAAAAGGCATTCTGCATATTTTCAGTAATAATTTCTGTATAATAATTCATCACAAATACCAGGATTATTGTATATTGTACTAGTAACTGACAAGTCTTTTTAAAATAATAGTAATAGAAAAATACTAATAGATATGCTAGCTAATGACTGAAAATTATAATAATTGGTTTATTTATTACAAAAATGAAAAGTACGTTCCCTTTAAGATAAATGAATTCTACACAAGAAAATGTAAAATTAATAACATATTTCTTGTAACTTTCAGGTGGATTAACAGCAGTTATCTGGACAGATTTTGTTCAGGCAATTCTAATGATTGTAGGAGCTATAGCATTGATGATTTTGGGTAAGTATAGTACAGTTGATTCCGTTCATTCGCATAGCCTGTTTGTCAGATAAAATTATGCAATTAAGTGGAGTAGGCTAATATCCAAAATGCCAAATTGCAGAGTCAAATAACATCGATAGTAAAGATTAGTAAGTAAACCCCAGAAGAAATAACGACCGCAATCATACATATTGAATGATGATTTATTCTAATAAAAGTTATATGTATGATGCCATTCTCTAAATAAAGTTTATAAACACATTTTGTTTTTCGGTCAGTTCCTTTACCTTGGACACAAAAATAGAACCAAATATTCTGTAAATACATTTGTTTCTATGAATCATATGTAAAACGTACATAATTACACTTTGGTTAATAAAAACTGTTTAACAATATATATAATGCTACAAAGTTTATTTTTAGCTCACCTGGCCGAAAGGCCAAGTGAGCTTTTCTCATCACTTGGCGTCCGGCGTCCTTCGTCCTCCGTCGTCGTCCGTCGTCGTCGTCGTCCTGCGTTAACTTTTACAAAAATCTTCTCCTCTGAAACTACTGGGCCAAATTTAACCAAACTTGGCCACAATCATCATTGGGGTATCTAGTTTAAAAAATGTGTCTGCTGACCCAGCCAACCAACCAAGGTGGCGGCCATGGCTAAAAATAGAACATGGGGGTAAAATGCAGTTTTTGGCTTATAACTAAAAAACCAAAGCATTTAGAGCAAATCTGACAGGGTAATATTGTTCATCAGGTCAAGATCTATCTGCCCTGAAATTTTCAGATGAATCGGACATTTCGTTGTTGGGTTGCCGCCCCTGAAATGGTAATTTTAAGGAAATTTTGCTGTTTTTGGTTATTATCTTGAATATTATTATAGATAAAGATAAACTGTAAACAGCAATAATGTTCAGCAAAGTAAGATCTACAAATAAGTCAACATGACCAAAATGGTCAGTTGACCACTTTAGGAGTTATTGCCCTTTATAGTCAATTTTTAACCATTTATCGTAAATCTTAGTAATCTTTTAGAAAAATCTTCTCCTCTGAAACTACTGGGCCAAATTTAACCAAACTTGGCCATAATCATCATTGGGGTATCTAGTTTAAAAATGTGTCCGGTGACCCGCCCAACCAACCAAGATGGCCACCATGGCTAAAAATAGAACATAGGGGTAAAATGCAGTTTTTGGCTTATAACTCAAAAACCAAAGCATTAAGAGCAAATCTGACATGGGGGTAATATTGTTCATCAGGTCAAGATCTATCTGCCCTGAAATTTGCAGATGAATCAGACATTCCGTTGTTGGGTTGCTGCCCCTGAAATGGTAATTTTAAGGAAATTTTGCTGTTTTTGGTTATTATTTTGAATATTATTATAGATAGAGATAAACTGTAAACAGCAATAATGTTCAGCAAAGTAAGATCTACAAATAAGTCAACATGACCAAAATGGTCAGTTGACCACTTTAGGAGTTATTGCCCTTTATAGTCAATTTTTAACCATTTTTTGTAAATCTTAGTAATCTTTTAGAAAAATCTTCTCCTCTGAAACTACAGGGCCAAATTTAACCAAACTTAGCCATAATCATCATTGGGGTATCTAGTTTAAAAAATGTGTCCCGTGACCCGGCCAACCAACCAAGATGGCCGCCATGGATAAAAATAGAACATGGGGGTAAAATGCAGTTTTTGGCTTATAACTCAAAAACAAAAGCATTAAGAGCAAATCTGACAGGAAGTAAAATTGTTGATCAGATCACGATCTATCTGCCCTGGAATTTACAGATGAATCGGATAATTGGTTGTTAGGTTGCTGGCCCTGAATTGGTAATTTTGAGGAAATTTTGCTGTTTTTTTGTTATTATCTTGAATATTATTATAGATAGAGATAAACTGTAAACAGCAATAATGTATAGCAAAGTAAGAACTAAAAATAAGTCAATATGACCAAAATAGTCAATTGACCCCCTAAGGAGTTATTGCCCTTCATAGTAAATTTTTAACAATTTTCTTAAAATTTGAAGATTTTCAATAACATTTTCCACAGAAAGTACTGTTATAGATAGAGATAATTGTAAGCAACAAGAATGTTTAGTAAAGTAAGATCTACAAACACATCACCATCACCAAAACACAATTTTGTCATGAATTCATCTGTGTTCATTGTTTAATATTCACATAGACCAAGGTGAGCGACACAGGCTCTTTAGAGCCTCTAGTTTAAAAATACATCTGTAATAAAGTACCTTTTATTTTGAAATGCAGTATTTACCGCTTGCACAGTGATGTTACACTGTAGTTTCGTATATGCAAAGCAGTAAAGGGAAAAGGGGCCCCTTAATGGGTTAATTGCTTGACAGGAGTGTTGAATGTGAAAAATATGATAGTTAGAATCAAATGCTCTACATCAAAATTACCACAAAAAGAAATGTTTGACATAAAATTCTTCTGTATGCTCTGTAACTTGCAACATATATGCAAATCACCCCCAGCTGCATTACTAATGTCACATCAGATGGTCTTTGGAATTAGCAGGAGTCCTTGCTTTTCACCCAAATGTAATCTAATGGACAATGAGATAATAATCTCCACCATTGACCAATTGACATAGAAGTTAACTACTATAGATCATTGTACAGCCTTCAATCAAAAGCAAAACCAGTACAGCATAGTAAGCTTAGTAAAAGGCCAGAAAATAACTAATGTAAAACAGTTCAAACGAAAAACTAACAGCCTGATTAAGTATTACTGTCATGTACAACACAATAAATAAAAATTAAACTTTATATCTGATTTCTATTTTATATTACAGCCTTTGCCAAAGTTGGTGGATTAAGTGGAATGGTGGAAAAATATCCCAATGCCATTGCTAATCAGACCATACCAAACACAACATGTGGATATCCTAGGAAGGACTATATGAACTTGTGGAGAGACAAAGATGCAGACATACCCTGGGCTGGAGTAATTGGACTGTCAATTAACTCCATATGGTATTGGTGTTCAGATCAGGTATTTACTTTCTATAGATTGGTATATTTTGTATAGTTGCTGTCACGTAAAATTGGCACCATGTTTTTTGTCAACAAAAATTTAAATATCAGCCGCGTTTACTCAAGATGATGGTTTTCATTTAGCCGAAGTAAAATCCTGTCCAAATATCCACTACTGTCCTACCTTTTATTGTGTTTGCACTGTATAATCCTGACCTTCACATTTTTCAAGATTATTTACATTGTTAAACCGCCATCTTGGTTTCTATGAGGATCCCTTATTCCATAACATTCGTTACTCTCCGGTAATATCATTGTCATTGATGATACAATTTCCCACGCTATTTATGTAAAGATGACAAAAAGCTCTGAGAGACACAAGAAAATGGAGAGCATGTGGAACTCCACGGCAACACTTCCGGTAATAACAATGTCGGATTCCACCATACAAAATAATCTTAAATTATGTGAAGGTAAGGATTATACAGTACAAACACAATAAAAGGTAGGAAAGTAGTGTATATTTGGACAGGATTTTTCTTCCCCTTATTGAAAAACATGATCTTTAGTAAACACAGTCGATATTTAAGAAAATTTTGACAAAAAACATGGTGCCAATTTTACGTGACGGCGACTTATACTTATTTGAAGATGTGGTGTGCTTGTCAATGAGACAACTATTCATAAGAGACCAAAATGACACAGAAATTAATATCTATAGGTGGCTGTACGTAAGACAACTGGGGTATAACCTTGTCCTTAATAAAATATTTGCCAGTGAATATGTAGAAAATAAACTGACTGTTGAAATATCTTTTTGGGCGACAGTTAGGATTGAAAGGGTATATTTTAGAGTACATATATTCAACATATGAGATAGTTTGAAACATAGGGGCATCTCAAATAGAATTTTTTACTAATTTTTCAAAATGAAGATTTCATCATGCTTTTTTCAAAAATACTTTAAAAAGTATGGATCACAGGACTTTTTTTCACGCTACATGTTGTGCAAAATTGTCAGATTTTGTATAGATTATGCATGGAAAATCCAATTTTGTGTGATACAAAGAAAACTACACCATAGAATTTTAAGATAAAATGTGAGAAGATAGCTCTCATAACATGCCTTCATATAAGAAAAAGAAAAAATGGGGTCACCGGACAATTAAAATAGATAAATTCCAAAGCTTTCTATTTTTAAATCACTTTATCTGATTTATTTCCCCTACTATCTAAGTTATCTCCCTTATTTGGCAAAGTTGACGGAAAACAATGAATCACACAAAATATTGTGTTGTTTAGAAAATACAGCTTCAAATATGATAAAACACATCATTTTCTATGTTAATATTAGAAGTTTTACACATAAATTACATAACAACTCTCAAAATAAAGATCTAGACCGATTGTTATCTTCTTCAAAATCAAAGATGGAGGAAGACACCTGATCCACCTTAAGCCATTGTATATATGTAGGACTTTAAAAGTGCGCTTGGGACACTTAAGTACAATGGTCATGCTAAAGTGCGATGGTCTACGCTTAAGTGCGATGACTTCCATACGCTAAAGTGCAATGGTCAGCGAAAATATAGACGTTAGAAATGTAGTTTGATAATGACGTTAACAGTCATTTATGCAAACTAAAAATGAACATCCGGAAGATAGATTAGGAATATTTATTTAACACTTTTACACCAAATGTCCATGACTTACGAGTAATTTATTTAATTTTTACTGTTCTTTGTCGGCTGAATCACAATGTTTTATGGTTTATGGTTTTATGTTTTATGTTTTATTTTTTTCAAGTGCTGGAAGAAGGACTTGTATCCTACAGTCGACCATTTTACTATATAAATACAAAACAGTATGAGCATACTTATCCTGCTTCTATTTGAAGCGAACAGATACATTCGAATCATTGTTTATGTGGCAGTTTATTTTGTGATCCCCGTTAAAATGCCGTCAATTTTAATGAAACGTAAAGTCAGTAAAATAGAGATACATGTTTTCAAGCGTGAAATAAAATTTGTCTGCTAAGACATTAGTTCGTATTGTACATTGTAGGAAAATAAAACCTGTTTTTGTACTAGCTACAAAAAAGGAGAAAGCTCAGCGTACATTTCTCTCGTATTTAGATTAAACAGCTTATACAAACAAATTTTGCATATTCGGATAATGACCGAATTTTGTATTTTTAATTTTCATTGATAAATGTAAGGGAGGTTGTAACATTAGTGTGAACGGCAATCTTCACCAATTATCCAAATATTTAATACGCTCCGAATTTTTAAAAATTTATTTTACATGAAATATAATATTTGCAAAACATAAATTACCTTTACAGCAATTATTACTTGGTCGGACTTGTTAATTTAGAAACAATCACTTCAGCCTACCGGTAAATTATAAAGCCTATCACATATGCTATACCTTAGCATCATAGCTTTTGCAAAAAGACCTTTTAAACCTCTATGTATTAATACTTTGAATCTTACCCTTTGGACCATTGCACTTTAGCGTGATACACCATGTACTTTAGCGAACAAACAACCATGGCACTTAAGTGTGAGACACCATGGTACTTCAGCGTAGACCATCACACTTTAGCGCGAGACACCATCATACTTTAGCGTAGACTATCGCATTTTAGGGTGACCACCGCACTTTAGAGTACCATTGTACTTTAGAGTCCTACATATATATTTTCTTAACAATGTAATGCCAATGATTAACAAACTTTGAATTTAAGGGGTCATTTATGGATGGTGTACCTCACAAATTGTAATAAAGATATTGTAAACAATTTTTTTTTGCAGATACTTTATTTCTTGTTAAACTTTTCCTATCCCTTTTCACAGCGATTTAATTTAGCAATTTTCAATTTACTTGAAGTATTTGAATAAGAAACAATTTAAGTTTTACATATTCACGATGATTTATTTTCAACGTAATATTCTACGAAAATAAGTTGGTTTACAGTACATGTTTGTGTTTATTAAAAAAAATGTACAATAAATACATTATTACAGCTCACACACAATTTCATGGCAGTATAATTCATGGTGATGAAACATTTTCGATTAAACTTAATCACCTAAAATTTGACACATTTACAGGTGATTGTTCAGAGAACGTTAGCAGCAAAGAACTTTGATCATGCCAAAGCAGGAACACTATTCTGTGGTTATCTTAAGATCCTACCCCTTTTCCTGCTTATTTTCCCAGGAATGATTGCCAGAATTCTATATCCAGGTGAGTATGATAATAAAGGGAATTTGTTTGTATAATCAGTAATCTATCTTCACCAATTCTGATGAATTGTAGGATTGATAATTGCATGACAGATGTTATCTGAGTAATAAAAGAAAATTCAAGTCATCATTAATCTCTGAAAATGATAATGAGATTTTTTTAAACGGTAGATAATTGAAATTTTTCATAGCTAATCAGATGGCTGTATTTAGTAATTGTACAATCAATGTGCTAAAAAAAATGATGAAAATTATGAATTGGTAATTGTGTGGCTCTTTTTATCTCTTTGCTCTGCACTTCTTTAGACCCTTTTTTTTTTTTTGTAAATGATTTTTCATCTGCTACTGTTATTTCTAAGCAGATATATATATTCTAGACTTCAAAATATATATCTGTCACTGTGTCAAACCCATTTTTATGTATATGTCACTGCAAAATGCATTTCTTTGTACTATGTTGGAATATATTTTAAGACAATTCAGAAGAAAGGAAATCCAATGAACAAGGAATATTTTTTCCTGACAATTCTGCTTTTTTGGAGTTTAGTGAAACCAAAGTTAAGGGCATAGGATACAGTTACAGGGGAGGTAATGACGTTGCAATGGTAAAGTGTTATTTTTTGTGACGTCAAACAGTGACATATCGAGAAAAGATGCATTTTTTGACTGATTTTTTTCATTCAAATTGATATAAATACTTTTGTCACAGTTTTCTAAAAAAAAAAATAAACAGGATGACTTCATATTCGGAAGGTAGTTTGACATTGTTGATTTGTGAATTGTGTGAGTGCTTTTTTAGCTCACCTGGCCCGAAGGGCCAAGTGAGCTTTTCTCACCACTTGGCGTCCGTCGTCCGTCGTCGTCGTCCGTCGTCGTCCGTCGTCGTCGTCGTCGTTAACAATTTACATTTTGAACTTCTTCTAGAGAACCACTGAATGGAATGGAACCAAACATGGCATGAATGTTCCTTATGAGGTGCTGACCAAGTGTTGTTACTTTGTAGCCGATCCATCATCCAAGATGGCCGCCAGCGGGGGACTTAGTTTAACATAGGACGCTATGGGAAATGCATACAAATGACTTCTTTTAGAGAACCATTGAATGGAATGAAACCAAACATGGCATGAATGTTCCTTATGAGGTGCTGACCAAGTGTTGTTACTTTGTTGCCGATCCATCATCCAAGATGGCCGCCAGCCGGGGACTTAGTTTAACATAGGACCCTATGGGAAATGCATACAAATGACTTCTTTTAGAGAACCACTGAATGGAATAAAACCAAACATAGCACGAATTATCCTTATGGGGTGCTGACCAAGTGTTGTTACTTTGTAGCCGATCCATCATCCAAGATGGCCGCCAGCGGGGGACTTAGTTTAACATAGGACCCTATGGGAAATGCATACAAATGACTTCTTCTAGAGAACCACTGAATGGAATGAAACCAAACATAGCATGAATGTTCCTTATGAAGTGCTGACCAAGTGTTGTTACTTTGTAGCCGATCCATTATCCAAGATGGCCACCAGCGGGGACTTAGTTGAACATAGGACCCTATTGGAAATGCATACAAATGACTTCTTCTAGTGAACCACTGAATGGAATGAAACCAAACATGGCATGAATGTTCCTTATGGAGTGCTGACCAAGTGTTGTTACTTTGTAGCCGATCCATCATCCAAGATGGCCGCCAGCCGGGGACTAAGTTTAACATAGGACCCTATGGGAAATGCATACAAATGACTTCTTTTAGAGAACCACTGAATGGAATAAAACCAAACGTAGCATGAATGTTCCTTATGGGATGCTGACCAAGTGTTGTTACTTTGTAGGCGATCCATCATCCAAGATGGCCGCCAGCGGGGGACTTAGTTTAACATAGGACCCTATGGGAAATGCATACAAATGACTTCTTCTAGAGAACCACTAAATGGAATGAAACCAAACATAGCATGAATGTTCCTTATGGAGTGCTGACCAAGTGTTGTTACTTTGTAGCTGATCCATTATCCAAGAAGGCCGCCAGCGGGGGACTTAGTTTAACATAGGACCCTATGGGAAATGCATACAAATCACTTCTTCTAGTGAACCACTGAATGGAATGAAACCAAACATGGCATGAATGTTCCTTATGTGGTGCTGACCAAGTGTTGTTACTTTGTAGCTGATCCATCATCCAAGATGGCCGCCAGCGTGGGACTTAGTTTAACATAGGACCCTATGGGAAATGCATACAAATGACTTCTTTTAGAGAACCACTGAATGGAATGAAATCAAACATGGCATGAATGTTCCTAATGTGGTGCTGACCAAGTGTTGTTACTTTGTAGCTGATCCATTATCCAAGATGGCCGCCAGCGGGGGACTTAGTTTAACATAGGACCCTATGGGAAATGCATACAAATGACTTCTTTTAGAGAACCACTGAATGGAATAAAACCAAACATTGCATGAATGTTCCTTATGAGGTGCTGACCAAGTGTTGTTACTTTGTAGCCGATCCATCATCCAAGATGGCCGCCAGCAGGGGACTTAGGTTAACATAGGACCCTATTGGAAATGCATACAAATGACTTCTTTTAGAGAACCACTGAATGGAATAAAACCAAACATGGCATGAATGTTCCTTATGAGGTGCTGACCAAGTGTTGTTACTTTGTAGCCGATCCGTCATCCAAGATGGCCGCCAGTGGGGGACTTTTGAATGAAATTAAACATGTTCCTTTCCTTATAAATGAGGTTGTGTTGTCACTTTTTGCCAAATTTTATATTTTTTTATATGATTTCAAAAACCCAAGTAGAATCAGGTGAGCGATACAGGCTCTTGAGAGCCTCTAGTTTTATCTCCTCCCTTTTTACCAATACTTTGAGTAACAAGTAGGGGTATGCATAATATGACAATGTGTGCATTCTTGTTTTTGAAAGAGTAAAGAATTTTATAACAAATCTCAATTTGAAGGGCAAGATAATGGCTCTTAAAAATTTGTCTCCTTTCCGCCTTTATATATGTAAACCTGAGAACATGTTTGTGTTTGTGCTTGATTTTGTGAGTTATCTCCCCTAACAGAGATATTTATTCTGATTAATATGACATATCCTTATTAACAAATTAAAAAAAATCAGCTCCAAATGGAAAATTTTCAAGCAAAAATTATTTCTTGTTAGCTAGTAGCAAGATATTTTAGTGAGCTGTTATGTGTGAGCGCTTTTTGATCTGTTGGCCACTTACATCCTGTTTACCATTTGAAAAACAATGTTTGCATTCTTGTTTTCAAATGATTAAAGAATTTTAAACAATTTCAGTTTGAATGGCAAGATAATGGCTCTTACTTTCCCTCCTTTATATGTGTACACCTGAGAACATATTTATGTTTGTGCTTAATTTTGTGAGTTATCGACCCTATAAGAGATATTTACTATGGTCAATATGATATATCCTTATAAACAAATTTTAAAATAATCAGCTCCAAATAAAAAATGTTCAAGCAAAAATTATTTCTTGGTTTCTGCTGAAATTGAGAAACAGAAATTTGCTAAAAAAAAATGTATTTCTTTTATCAGATTTAGGTAAAATCACCATAATTGAGATAATGATTTATTATGATTTAACTATTCAATATATGATCAACTTCAGCAGGACACATTTTATACAAACATAAAATATTACTACAATCTCTTAGAAAGGACACAGAGTGTGCCTTTTTGCATGCTTTACTTGTGCATAAATTCTTGATTTTTAGCCGTTTCATGTTACGTACAAATGAATAGCACCAGAATATGATTTAAAATGATGATAATAGTCGTCCATAATAACCAGCTAGACATCAGAGAAAACAAGAAAGCAGTCCAGGAGCAGGATTTGGTAAAATAAATGCAGCAGAAAGGTTTTAAAGAATTTTGAGTAGAATTGCACATTTGCTTTAAGAAAAGCAGTAAAGCTGTTAGTGACACATGCTTTCAATAGATAGGTGGGGTTTCAGCTTGTATACATTACATGGTGACCTTCTGCTGTTGTTTTTTTCTATGGTCGGGTTGTTGTCTCTTTGGCACCTTCCCCATTTCCATTCTCAATTTTATTACAGTTATAAATGTTATTGGAAGTTAAGCAATGTATACAAGTTAAAGCCCCTGCCTATCTTTTGATTGCAGATATCAATCTAAATTACAATGCTTGAGCAAACATTTATACAAACAAAGCAAGAAAGTCAACCAAACCTTGCTAGTATAAGAATAACAGCTTTTACAAATTTAACATGTAAAACAATATCCCTATATTTACTATATTATGAATAAAATTAATACATTGCAGTATCATATCAGAATGCTTTTAAAATCTTTCTTTTGTTTAATCATTTAAGATATTTATTCTTCAATGGAAAGTGGTCCAGAGAGTTAAAAGTTTTTTTTAGTTTTATTTCAATTTGTTCAGAGTAGTTTCTTTTCAAGGATTGGTAAAAGATTTGCATGTTTGAATGATAAAAAGCAATAAGCTGTTAAAAAAAATTGTGTAAAAATCTTTTTAGTTCACCTGGCATGAAAGCCAATTTTCTTGTAAACTAAGTAGATACTGTAAAAAACAAAATTGATTAGCAAAACAACAGCTGCAAAAATATCATGACCAAAACCATTGAATGACCATAGGAGTGTTTGCCCTTATAAGCAAATTTTTGACATTTTTTGACGGTTAACTTGAAAACTGTAATAGAATGATGGTGACCTTACCAGACAGTACATTTTATAGGTTAGCTTTCCAGACTTATTGCAAAGGAAATAGAACCCCCCCCCCCCAAATCAGTTGGTGATTACCTGTCCATATAAACTTTTGCAAAGTACTCTGTCCCATTGAATATTTTAATACAGTAGTTTTTGTTCACTATGGAGTTAATTCATTGGAAACTGCAAATTTATCATTGAAAAAACTATTCATTCATTGATAAACTTGGCTGTACAAAACAGAATATAAAACACAAGCTCATACTGCTGAAAATAAATGAACCTATCAATTACAAATTAAACTATTGTTAAAACACAGCCTCTTCTCAATGCTGTAACCTTGTAAGTGTTAATCTTTAATTATTTTTTATTGTATTTTTGTCTCTTAAATAATTTGATTAAATCTTTTGTACAACTCTGGCTAAAACATTTTTACAGCATGCATGTCTGTCCTTTTTGGGTTTTTTTGTTGTTTTTTTTGGGGGGTTACTGTCCCCTTTTGTTTTGAACATGAGCTCATAATCTATTTGATATGACTAGCTCTTGATAAGATATGAATTAGAACAGTATGAAAAATATGTGTGTAAAAATTCTTTAGTGCCAGATATTGTTACCATTCATCAATTTAAGGGCAAGTCTCAAAAGTGGCACTTAAAAATAGTTGACTGGAACTTATAACTTTTACTGGCTCTTAAAACTTTGACTGAAACTGTTAACTTTGACTGACACTTGAAACTTTGACTGACACTTGAAACTTTGACTGAAACTTTGACTGACACTTGAAACTTTGACTGACACTTGAAACTTTGACTGAAACTGTAAATTTTGATTAAAAATGTAAACTTTGACTGAAACTGTAAACTTTGATTAAAAATGTAAACTTTGACTGAAACTGTAAACTTTGATTAAAAATGTAAACTTTGACTGAAACTGTAAACTTTGATTAAAAATGTAAACTTTGACTGAAACTGTAAACTTTGACTGTCACTTAAAACTTTGACTGACACTTAAAACTTTGACTGGCACTTCAAACTTTGACTGGCACTTAAACTTTGACTGGTACTGAAAACTTTGACAGGCACTTAAAACTTTGACTGTCACTTAAAAGTTTGACTGTCACTTAAAACTTTATCTGTCACTTAAAATAACTTCCAACTGTTTATAGCTTCATATGTTTGGGCCAGTCATTATAAAGTTAACTAAAGAAATACAACTTTTGACATTTTACTAGAAAATAATAGTGAGGTGACCGTGGTAGTACCCTCTGCATCAACATTCCCGCCTGTGTACTACCAGTTATTTTAGAGACGACATCAAAAGATTGATGTAGGATAAAAAACTTAAATCAAATAGTTTGGAGGGGTGGGGGTCAACATTGCTGCAAGTTTTGTTTATCCAAAATCGATTTTACATATATCCATATAGGTAAATCAATTTTTCCCAAATTAAGTTAAGAGGGGGGTGGGGTCAGTGAAAAAACTGTGAATTAAGTTTTTAATCCTA
The DNA here is from genome assembly GCA_019925275.1 of Mytilus edulis. NCBI lineage: Eukaryota > Metazoa > Mollusca > Bivalvia > Mytilida > Mytilidae > Mytilus > Mytilus edulis. The sequence goes on from CM034353.1 coordinate 47,537,452, forward strand.
CATTCTACTTTTGATGTCGTCCCTTACAGGATTAAATTGAAATCTTGCTGAGTCTTACCATTCAATACATCAGAATAATAAAAATATCTTATGGCTAGTTTTTTTCTTTAGATATGTTTGAACTAGTTTTAAAATATTGATTGAACTCTTATTTCTCATATACTCGTGTTTACAATTTATTTTGATAAAGTAATGCATCTTTGGGATTATATGAGTGACCTTTATTCATGTCACTTGGATGAATTTGAATTAAGAGACTTTGGGTTATTGCAACTTGGGGTTTGCTGACTCTTCCCAAACAATTGTCTGATTGCTAAATTTAAATCACTAATATAACACACATACATTTTATTGAGGAAGGGGTTGGAGCAAGACAAACATTGTATTTCTAGATACTGGGGATTCATTAACTTAATATTAGTTGTATACCAATTTTCATGGATTTACTGGGAACAGGGGAACCACGAATTGAATGTTCAACGAATTATAAATTTGCTAAAAAAATGTATGCAGACTTTGCAAAAACAAACGAAGTTAGATATCCATGTAAATGCAAGTTTTCCTCAAACCACAAAAACTGGTATCCACGAAATAAATGAATCCACAGTAACTTGTTTTGGTATCTAAACTGCTTAAAGAACTTCTACACTGCATGCTTTAATGTTATCTTATTCTTGAGCATGAGCATGTTTTCTGTTAATATTTTGTGTGTTCCCATTCATATTTTATGATTTTCATTTCAATTGAAATAAAATACTATATAAATAAACAAATGAATCATAATCATGCTGATTGTTCAAGCTCTTTTCTTGAATGTATATGTAAATGTATATGTAAATGTATATGTAAATGTATATGTAAATGTATATGTAAATGTATATGTAAATGTATATATGTAAATGTATATGTAAATGTATATGTAAATGTATATGTAAATGTATATGTAAATGTATATGCATAATTATTCATTATTTGATTGGAGGAAAAAATATTATGTACTATTAATCAAGTAATATCCATGTGTGTTATTTGAATTATGAATTAATGCATATATTTCATTTTTGCTATGTCTGCATTAAACTACACAACAAAAAGATATAATTATTATTTGAAACTTGAAATGTACTTCCATTTGGTCATACATATTTATATTCACGTTTTCTGGATCTTTTGTTGAAAATCATTGAACAACAAGCGGCAACTACTTGAAAGGGGGTAGAAAAATATTAATTATTGTAAGAAAGGCTACAATACAAAAACAATAGATGGATTTGTCTTTAAACAAATGTACAAAAAATTGTAGAAATCAATTCCAATAAAAGTTTTAGGCTGTGGTATTTTGGAAGCAGACACAAAAATGGAATTTATGCTGATGGTAATTCCAACTTATACAATTAATAATGTGTATATTTTGTAGATACTGTAGGGTGTGCCACACCTGAGACTTGTATGGAAGTTTGTGGTAGTAGGTCAGGATGTAGTAATATTGCCTATCCTTCACTAGTAATTGATTTGATGCCACCAGGTAAGTCATTGTCATAACTGCAAGGAGGATTGTGGCAGTAGGTCAGAATGTAGTAATATTGCCTACCCTTCATTATTCTTTGATTTGATGCCACCAGGTAAGTCATTGTCATGACTGTAAGGAGGACTGTGAGAGTAGGTCAGAATGTAGTAATATTACCTATTCTTCACTAGTCAATAAGTTAATGCCACATGGCTAGTCATTGCTAACACTTTATGGAGGTTTGTTATATAGAAGGTAAGAATGTAGTAATATTGCCTATCCTCTAGTAATTAAATTTGATGCCATCACAGGTAAGTCATTGCCATCCCTCTAACAATAGATGAGAATTGCCTAGCCTTCACTATTTATAGAATTTATATTGCAAGGAAATTCATTTTCATTAGTGTTAGGAGATTTGTGGTAGTGTTTATAGTGTCCACTTAGATTTGTTTTGATTTTGGTTTTTGTATTTTGTTAACTAATGCAGATTTTTGTTAAAGATACCTGATGTTTTCTGCTTGTAGATGTACTTCATATGAAACCTTTTTTTTAAGGAGCAAGAGGCTTGATGCTTGCTGTAATGTTGGCTGCCTTGATGTCCTCTCTTACTTCCATATTTAACAGCAGTTGTACTATCTTTGCTATGGATATCTGGTTGCACATAAGGAAGAAGGCTTCTGAGTTGGAGATCATGATTATTGGCAGGTAGATTGTAAAAATAAAGGCACAAAGATGTATTGCAGTTTTTAAATCTATGACATAAAAAAAAACAGACCCAGAAAAATGGTCTTTATAGAATTGCATGTGCTTGTCATTTTATGTTTTAAATAATGTTTATGTTGGTTATTTGACCCTAATCAGTCTTCAGAAGTCATCTTGAAGGTTTATTTGACAGGGTCTAGTCTAAAACACCTTTTAACAAATGCTGACACTTTTAAAATATGTTGCTTTTTAATTGCACATTTTAAACTAACTATTTATTATATTTTTTATTTTAAAAGAGTGTTGTTACTTTGAAAACATGCTCTAATTTAGTTACCCTCTTATACTATACTATGGATAAATTTGGTGTATTCACTGTATTCTGATTGGTTAAAAGTACTACTTTTATTAGCTCACCTGGACCAAGTGAGCTTTTCTCATCATGTTGCGTCCGGCGTCGTCCGGCGTCCTTAGCTTTTACAAAAATCTTTTCCCCTAAAACTACTGGGCAAAATTAAATCAAACTTGGCCACAATCATCATTGGGGTATCTAGTTTAAAACATGTGTCCAGTGACCAAGCCAACCAACCAAGATGGCCGCAATGGCTAAAAATAGAACATAGGGGTAAAACGTAGATTAAGGCTTATATCTCTGAAACCAAAGCATTAAGAGCAAATCTGACAGGATTAAATTGTTTATCAGGTTAAGATCTATCTGCTCTTAAATTTTCAGATGAATCGGAGAACCCGTTGTTGGGTTGCTGCCCCTAAATTGGTAATTTAAAGGAAGTTTTGCCATTTTTAGCTCACCTGGCCCAAAGGGCCAAGTGAGCTTTTCCCATCACTTTGTGTCTGGCGCCCGGCGCCCGGCGTCCGGCGTCGTCCTGCGTCGTTAACTTTTACAAAAATCTTCTCCTCTGAAACTACTCGCCCAAATTAAATCAAACTTGGCCACAATCATCATTGGGGTATCAAGTTTAAAAAATATATTCGGTGACCCGGCCAACTAACCAAGATGGCCGCCACGTCTAAAAATAGAACATAAGGGTAAAATGCAGTTTTTGGCTCATTACTCAAAAACCAAAGCATTTAGAGCAAATCTGACATTGGATAAAATTGTTTATCAGGTCAAGATCTATCTGCCCTGAAATTTTCAGATGAATCGGACAACCTGTTGTTGGGTTGCTGCCCCTGAATAGGTAATTTTAAGGAAATTTTGCTGTTTTTGGTTATTATCTTGAATATTATTATGGATAGAGATAAACTGTAAACAGCAATAATGTTTAGCAAAGTAAGATTTACAAATAAGTCAACAAGAGCGAAACGGTCAGTTGACCCCTTTAGGAGTTATTGCCCTTTATAGTCAATTTTTAACCCATGTTTCGTAAATCTTAGTAATCTTTTACAAAAATCTTCTTCTCTGAAACTACAGGGCCAAATTAATCCAAACTTTGCTACAATCATCTTTGGGGTATCTAGTTTAAAAAATGTGTCCGGTGACTCGGCCTACCAACCAAGATGGCTGCCACGTCTAAAAATAGAACATAGGGGTAAAATGCAGTTTTTGGGTTATAACTCAAAAACCAAAGCATTTAGAGCAAATCTGACATGGTGTAAATGTTAATCAGGTCAAGATCTATCTGCCCTGAAATTTACAGACCAATCGGACAACCCTTTGTTGGGTTGCTGCCCTTAAATTGGTAATTTTAAGGACATTTTGCTGTTTTTAGCTCACCTGGCCCAAAGGGCCAAGTGAGCTTTTCTCATCACTTGGCGTCTGGCGTCCAGCGTCCGTTGTCCGTCGTCGTCATCGTCGTCCGTCGTTAGCTTTTACAAAAATCTTCTCCTCTGAAACTACTGGGCCAATTTTTACCAAACTTAGCCACAATCATTATTAGGGTATTTAGTTTAAAAATTCCGGTGACCTGGCCAACCAACCAAGATGGCCGCCATGGCTAAAAATAGAACATAGGGGTGAAATGCAATTTTTGGCTTATAACTCAAAAACAAAAGCATTTAGAGCAAATCTGACATGGAGTAAAATTGTTAATCAGGTCAAGATCTATCTGCCCTGAAATTTTTAGATGAATCGGACAACCCGTTGATAGGTTGCTGCACCTGAATTGGTAATTTTAAGGAAATTTTGCTGTTTTTGGTTATTATCTTGAATATTATCATAGATAGAGATAAACTGTAAACAGCAAAAATGTTCAATAAAGTAAGATCTACAAATAAGTCAACAGGACCAAAATGGTCTGTTGACCCCTTTAGGAGTTATTGCCCTTTATAGTCAATTTTTAACCATTTTTCGTAAATCTTAGTCATCTTTTACAAAAATCTTCTCCTCTGAACCTACTGGGCCAAATTAAACCAAACTTGACCACAATCATCATTGGGGTATCTAGTTAAAAAATTGTGTCCGGTGACCTGGCCAACCAACCAAGATGGCCGCCATGGCTAAAAATAGAACATCAGGGTAAAATGCAGTTTTTGGCTTATCACTCAAAAATCAAAGCATTTAGAGCAAATCTGACATCGAATGAAGTTGTTTATCAGGTCAAGATCTATCTGCCCCAAAATTTTTAGATGAATTGGACAACCCGTTGATTGGTTGCTGCCCCTGAATTGGTAATTTGAAGGACATATTGCTGTTTTTGGTTATTATCTTGAATATTATCATAGATAGAGATAAACTGTAAACAGCAAAAATGTTCAATAAAGTAAGATCTACAAATAAGTCAACAGGACCAAAATGGTCTGTTGACCCCTTTAGGAGTTATTGCCCTTTATAGTCAATTTTTAACCATTTTTCGTAAATCTTAGTTATCTTTTACAACCAACCAAGATGGCCGCCATGTCTAAAAATAGAACATAGGGGTGAAATGTAGATTTTGGCTTATAACTCTGAAACCGCAGCCTTTAGAGCAAATCTGACATCGGGTAAAATTGTTTACCGGTCGTACACTGTCTATATCACTCTGTTCAGCTCTTAATATTATTCCGTATCATGTCTTTGTGACGTCAAATACATTGACCCAGCCTTAATAACTTTGACCCGGACATATCAGCGACGTCATAATGTTTGAACCGACGTTAATAACTTTGACCCGAACTTATCAAGTCATCTTTTGTGTGCTGGTGAAACAAAGAAAACACTTCTGTAACACGCAAATATAACCCGATAAATCGATTATCAGATTATCTGCATATTGATATTGTAAAGTATCAGCTGCTTGACATTATATGAAGGCTTTTTGATCTCGTTCGCTACGCTCACTCGACAAAAAGCTTCATATTATGTCTCGCAGCTGATATTTTACGATATCAACATGCAGATAACCTGATAATCGGTACTTATCAGGTCAAGATCTATCTGCCCTGCAATTTTCAGATGAATCTGACAACCTGTTGTTGGGTTGCTGCCCCTGAATTGGTAATTTTAAGGAAATTTTGCTGCTTTTGGTTATTATCTTGAATATTATTATAGATAGAGATAAACTGTAAACATCAATAATGTTAAGCAAAGTAAGATTTACAAATAAGTCAACATGACAGAAATGGTCAATTGACCCCTAAGGAGTTATTGTCCTTTATAGTCAATTTTTAACAATTTTCATAAAATTTGTAAATTTTAAATAACATTTTCACCTGAAACTACTGGGCCAAGTTCATTATAAAAAGAGATAATTGTAAGTAGCAAGAATGTTCAGTAAAGTAAGATGTACAAACACATCACCATCACCAAAACACAATTTTGTCATGAATCCATCTGCTTCCTTTGTTTAATATTCACATAGACCAAGGTGAGCGACACAGGCTCTTTAGAGCCTCTAGTTGGTTATTATCGTGAATATTATTATAGATAGAGGTAAACTGTGAACAGCAATAATGTTCAGCAAAGTAAGATCTACAAATAAGTCAACATGATCAAAATGGTCAATTGACCCCTTAAGGAGTTATTGCCCTTTATAGTCAATTTTTAATAATTTTCATTAATTTGGTAAATTTTTGTAAATTTTTACAAATTATTTTCCTCTGTATATAAAAGGCCAAGTTTATTATGCATAGAGCAAGAATGTTCAGTAAAATAAGATCTATAAACACATCACTATCACCAAAACACAATTTTGTCATGAATCCATCTGTGTCCTTTGTTTAATATGCACATAGACCAAGGTGAGCGACACAGGCTCTTAAGAGCCTCTAGTTTTCAATGTTGTCAATTTTTATGGCGACACGCCCACTCTGACGTTGTGTATTCATACGTCACCATGTGTGTACGTTGTTATTGTTAATATAAATAATATAAAAAGTTCTTTGAGCCTTATTTTTGATTGAAATTTATTTATAATGAATGGCAATAATTTATTTTGAATTTAATGAACCATAAAATTCATTTTTGACTCTTCACATTTTACATAATCTTTGCGGATTATTCAATGTGAAGAGTCAAAAATTAATTTTATGGTACAATAAATTCAAAATAAATATAGTAGCCATTCATTAAACAAAATATAATTCTTTTGTATTTCACTTGTGAAATACTGAGATTGCAGTAGTTAAAGGCGTCAGTCACAACACATGCTGGCAAAGTAGAGAAAATAGTATACATTTGTTATTTTTAAAACAGTTATTATGGAATGATTATTATCTGCTGATATTCTAAGCAAAGATAATTTGTTTTTCAGGGTATTTGTTGTGGTTTTAGTTGTAATCAGTATAGTCTGGATCCCTGTTTTAAGAGCCTCAGAAGGAAGTGAACTGTTTGTGTACATACAAGAAGTATCCAGTTTTATGCAGCCTCCAATATGCTGTGTATATCTCCTGTCCATTTTATGGGATAGATTGAATGAATTGGTAATCACTGTAGTAGAATTTTGTATATATTTTAAAGATTTAGATGCAATGTTTATTTCTTCAGTCTCATAAAAAATGTGTCACCTGACAGGTATGGAGTGATCATTATATGTGAAGATATCTTAAGTACCATTGGCAAACCACCAAGTAACTAAATAGTCATATCATTTACTGAAAAAATTTGTATATTATCATTTTTTGAAAGAATCTTAAAAAGAATATATAATACCTAACGATATAAACTAAATTTATATAGAAAACGCTTGATAGAAAAATAATTTCTGCAACTGATTCAATCCTTTTTTTGTTTTTTAGGGAGCATTCTCTGGTTTGGTGTTAGGTATGGTAGTTGGATTGATCCGGTTTATTGTGGAATATTCCTACACTGTACCAGATTGTGGTGATCCAGCACCAGATCCTCGACCAGCGATTGTATCCAAGTTTCATTACTTGTATTTCTCCATCTTTGTTTTTTGCCTGACAGGCATAACAGCTATTGTTATCAGTTTGTTGACCAAACCTATTGACAAACGATGTGTAAGTAACACTAATGAAGAAACAAGCAATCATCTAATAGTATTCTATAACTCTAGGAAGCATGCTTTCATTTACTCTAAACTTTAAAACTGACAATTGCTATTGTAAATCTATAGAAATATCAATACATAGATATAAGAAGATGAGGTATGGGTGCCAATGAGACACCTCTCCATCCAAGTCACAATTTCTAAAAATAAACCATTATAGGTCAAAGTACAGTCTTCAACAAGGAGCCTTGGCTCACATCTCTCATACCAAACAGCGAGCTATATTAAACATGTATATTTAATTTTTTCTTTGATATGTTGTAACTTTTATTTTATTGTTTTCATAGATTGCGATAAAAACAAAATTTGGAGAAAGGAGTTGACTTCTCATGGCTTAAATTTAATAATTTAATTAAAGTGTATTTAGTCATTTGTCAGTGTTTTTTTTCTCTTTTTCTCTCATATCCTATATTTTTAGCTAGAACGTTTGACCTGGAAGACTCGACACAGTAAACGTCCTAGACTGGACATTGATAAAGTAATGAATGATGCATCAATACCAGAACTAGTATCCTATGTTGAAAACTATAATAATGGTTCTGCTGAAAAGGACAAGACTGAAATGGATGTCTTCAGAGAGAAAGAAATTACAGGAAAGGAGGAAGCAAAAGAGGAGATAATTGATAACAGTAGTATTGATATGAAAGAAAAAGAGGCATTGAATGAACAAAACAATCCAGTGGAAGTGGTATTAGAGGATAAACATAATGAAGTCACATACAATGGTAAATATAGAGATATTGCTGATTACAATACTGTAACCTATCTAATCTGACACAGGAGTATTCCAACATCCTGCTTTAACCTACACGTTTTTCTGGTCCCAAAATATGCCTATTCTTGCAGAAAAAACGTGAGTATTCTGACACCCTTCTTAATCTGACCTATTTTTCTGGTCCCCCAGTGTGTCCTATTATATATAATTAGACAGTTTACACTGTATTGATAAAATCGATTACCATTTGAATCAGAATATTTACACATAAGGAGCTATTTCACAAGGACCAGTTCATATTTATTGAATCCATTTGGGTAATTTAAATATTGAAACAAGATTTTGTTTACTTGGATGAAGTTAATGTCAGCTTTTGCCAACAGTTGGCATATGTCCTCCCAGGTATCTGTATATCAGCTGTGGAATCAAGTTTTGATTTTTCTTGTGACTAAACTGAAATTAATATGGATGAGATATTCCATACAAGGTCCTTACTTAGTGTTCCTATTTTGTTACCAATTTGTTCAATAATATATTGCTGCCATGACCTTGTCTAATTTCTGATTGGCTTAATTTAAGGAAACTTCTTCTCAAAAGTAGGCAAACATATGGATACCAAGCATGGCAGAATTGATCCTGTGAAGGTTATTAACTTGCAATATGTTTCTTGAGTATTGATGAAAAGTTTAAAATGGCTGCCACCGGAAGTGACTCAGTAGCTCAAAGGGTAGCAGATCATGTTTCTGAAATGGTACCAATCACTCTACTCATGTCAATAAGTACTCTCTTGCAGAATTTAAATGTACTACATGTACATTTTTTTTTTTATAGATATTGATTTTGTATTTAATGTTTTTTCCAGAACCTATAAGCATATTCAAGAGAATAGCATATTGGTTATGTGGGATGGATGAAAGCAGCAGAAGATCTTTAGCTAGTCATGGTGTTGTGCGAGAAGATATGGTGTCAATTAAAGAAAACAGGAAGTGGAAGATTACATCTAATGTATTAGCTGTGATTCTAATGGGTGTGGTTGTCTTTCATTTTATATACTTTGCTTGAATGTGCCATAAGTATTACTAATATTTTAGCCTTGATTACATATTATAATGATTAAATCTTGGTAGTCTTGATTCCATATTATAATGATTAAATCTATAGCAGACTTGATTCTATATTATAATGCTTAAATCTATGGTAGTCTTGATTCCATATTATTATGATTAAATCTGTAGTAATCTTGACCCCATATTATTATGATTAAATCTATAGTATTCTTGACCCCATATTATTATGATTAAATCTATAATATTCTTGACCCCATATTATTATGATTAAATCTATAGTATTAAGGTACAATGAACCATGCTGTCGTTACTCTTTATACATACTTCTAATAAATCCTATTTTTCATAAGCATTTGGTGCAAATTATCCGCAAATTTTAATCTAGGTTGTTTATCTGACAACTGAATAAAAAATTAAAGATTATGCAGTCTAAAGTTGTATCACAGGCATTACAAATTATACAATTTGCAAATATGCATTTATTTTAAGATTGAACAATTTAAAGCTTCTATTAGAATTATAAAAATATATATTATTTCATTATATAATGGATGAAGGTAGAGATTTTATTGAAGATTTATATAGATATACATTTTTTATTTGTGCATAATATATGATAAAATCTCAATGTGAGCTTAGAAACTGGACATTTTATATTGTCACGAGTTATTTCCCATACAGGATTTATCTCCCCCTGGAATGCATAATTTTTAGAAAAGTTAATTTTTTTTTATATCAAAATCTGTTTATATTTTTGATAATATATTTGTAATTAATGATACGATATGATAGGTTATAATTGATTTTAACATTTATAGTAACTTACATATCATAACAAACAATTTATCATTTATTCATAGAAGTTATTATGTACGGTTAAGCAATCACAGTTACAAGTCTGCAGCTGGTTGTACAAACATGTCATTAGCCTAAGTTGTCATTAAGTTGTCATTAGCCTAATGCATCATAAGGGCTTAATGAAGACTTAATGACACATTAGGTTAATGACATTTTCGTACAACCGTCTGCTGGTAACTACATGTATAAAATGCCCTGCTTAATATAGTATAGGGGCATTGTGTATTCTGGTTAGTGCAGCTGACCATCTGTCCACTATTTTGTCTGTTTGTACATTTTTGATCATGTTAAAGTTTTTAATTAAGGGAGTTTATTGTTTAGAACTTATTTTATAATTCACTAAACTTGGAAATACGATTTTGTGAAATCAAGCCATTCTCAGGTTAAAGTTTTTAGTTTAAATCCTTTACCATCAAGTTGTAGGAAAATCAACTTGAAAGATGGTACACATTAATTGTGCTATAAAAACGAATGAATATATTACATTTTTTGCCATCTGTGATGTCTGTGATGGAATCACTTGTTATCACTTGTCCATCATCTACTGTCTGTATGCAGCATTTTATTAAAATTACAATAATTTGCCATTTTCATAATCTAATGCATTCTGTGGCAAATTTTCAAAAGCGTACACCAAAACCTTGTGATTGGTTAAGAACGTTCTAAACAATTGAAATTCAACCAATGACATAACATTTTTTTCTTTTGGTGTACGAACAATGAGATTACCCATAGTCCTTTAGATTCTGAAAAGGTGAATTAATCTTACATTTTTGTTTATTTTTCAAAAGTTGCAATAACAAATGCAATAATTTACAGTATAATTAATTACTGTTCTGTAATTGAGAAGAAATTCATACATAGTATGCAAACTTTTCAGCTAATTATGATACTGCAGTTTCATACTTACACAATAATCAATCAAACAAATGTTTCAGCTTTAAGCACTAACATTACATGAAACTAGTGCATCAGACATATTTTCATTGACTTGTTATTTAACACATGAATCAAGTCCTTATTGTACATGATATTTAGGAGATAACTGTATTGTATTTTAAGCTCCGACGGCATCAATTGGGGATTTGATGGTCGCAAATTAAGTTTACTGGCGACGCGTTAGCGGAGACAGTAAACGGGTATTTGCGACCATCAAATCCCAAATTGATGCCGTCGGAGCTTAAAATACAATATTGTTATCTCCATTCTAATGAAACTGACAGAAAATAACGTTAAAACATGTATTTAAAATCTGTCATATGCCGTCTGCGCTTGCGCGTACGTCCCATAGCACCAATTGTCAATTGATGCCATGTAAGAAAGTGACGTTATCCAATCAAAATGAACGTTACAAACGTTGTTGCATTAGAATTGTAATTTTTATACCTCAATTGTCTATGACAATCATGAAGCCAAAGAAAACCTGGTGCCTATATTTTACAGAATCTTTTTATCAATCTGCTTTTGTCTTACAGTATTCTTTATATTATAAAGCTATATGTTCTTTGTTTTATTTAACATTTCTGTATTTTTTATTTGACTATTTTTGTCAGTAGATTTGCTCAGCAATTACTTCAGCAAACTGCTATACAGACTATTATGGAGAACCCAGAAAATTGTATTTATTAGATATCTAGTATTTAAAAAAAAACAACAGAAGATATTCCACTGGCGGATCTAGAAATTTTCATAAGTGGGGGCCCACTGACTGCCTAAGGGGGGGCCCCGCTCCAGTCACGCTTCAGTGATTCCCTATATAAGCAACCAAATTTTTTCCCAAAAAAGGGGGCCTGGCCCCCCCTCCCTAAATCCGCCTCTGTATTCTAGGGCAATGACTTTCCCAAAATAGCTTCTTATAGTATTTCCTGATGTTATACAAAAAAGACAGCTGATACCAATTGGGAAAACTCATGAGTTGAAGAGGTTATGAGTGAATTTGATTTGTCATCGATAGCGCGGAAATTATTGTATATTTAATAAATCCAAATCAGTTGGTGATAAAACTGGTTAATGTTGATGGTTTGAATATCTTAATTTATACAAGTAGGAAATTTATTTGATGTTTTAGATAATTGCATGGATCATGTTACAGTTCAACAGAGAATTGCATTTATTAATATATTACAGGTCTACAAAGATTGAGACTTGCATGCTTAATTATACATTATCAGATCTATTCAAAAGAGTGGTCAAATCTTTTAAAAGAGTAAATAACTATGTGTCTTTTGTTTAAACTTTATAACATATGAGCTCCCGAAAATTTATTAGAGTATAAAGGACAGGTGATAGAAATATTTTTGTATAGCTGCAACATAACTTTTATTTGTATATTTATACATGTATATGGATGACTTGTCAATTTCCATCTAAAGATATCTTTTTCAATTTGGTTATGCTGATTTACCATTGTCCATCTGCAGAGACTGTTATAGCAACAGAGTATTAAAACATAGTAGAATCATGCATACAAATATACCACTGATCTCTGTTATGTGATTTGACTTAGTGTTCAACATGTACCTTTTTTTTAATGAACTCTTTTTTTAATATCTTACTTTGTATAAATTGTAATTTACATAATATTTCTAGTAATATGTTCTGCCTACAGTAGCATCAAGTTCAGGTATTGATTTATTATTGATAGCATACTGTAAAGTTGTGTTTACATCAATTTAAAACATAGTACACTTGTTCATATTTTCATCATGCTATGAAATATTAAAAAAAAATGAAAACAAGAATGTGTCCATAGCACACAGATGCCCAAATCCCACTATCACTTCTGTGGAAGCACAGACCAGAAAACATAATGACCATAAATGGGGCATGAGTTTTGACCCAGATTTCACAGTTCAAATTTTTTTACCCATATTTGAACATGTAAATATGATAGTATTTGCAGAGGAAGATTTCTATGGACACATAAACTTTTTATATTTATTTACATCAAGCATGTGTATTGTGAGTACTATTTTTAGTCTTGAATTAATTTTTGATGTGTAATTTTACTTTGTTATTTAATACATCCATTTATTAAGGTGTAACCTTATAAAATGCAAAAGTCCTTGGGTCATTGCAATATTTTATGAAATAATTTAGTCCTTGAAAATGGAGATTACTGGTATTTAATTAGCAGTATTTTAAATATTTTAAAATTATTAGTTGTTTAGTTTTCTAATTCATATTGATGTAAAATGCTATTACATAATCATAAACATATCAACTAAACTCTTTCAAAATAAATGTATTGCTTTACAAGATTTCAGCCTTTTATTTTACTATAGGGGGACATGACTGATCACTCAAGAAAGATGATCTTTTTGTGTGGAAATAACTTGTATATTGAGTGAGGTGATCCGAATCGTACTCACCAAAGTATATTTAAAATGTAAGGTGATCTGAATCCTCTGTATATGTGGTACTTACCAAGGTATATTATGTAAGGTGATTATATACTGCATTCAATCCTGTTAATGTTGTACTCACATGTTGTATATTACATAAGTTGATCTTTAAAATATGCATTAAATCCTCTTTAAATGTTGTACTCACCATGGCAAAAGTAAGGTGATCAAATCCTGCATTAAATCCTCTGAATTATGGTATGTTTAGTAATTTTATCATATCCTGCATTGAATCCTCTGTTAATGTAGTACTCACCAATATATATTGTGTAAGGTGATCTTATCCTGCATTGAATCCTCTAAATAATTGGTACTCGTCATGGTGTACTAAGGAAGATGATCATTTCCTGCATTTAATCCTGTATTTATGTAGTACTCACAATGGCATATAAAATAAGGTGGTCATATCCTGCATGGAATCCTTTGTTAACGTAGTACTCACAATGGCATATAAAGTAAGGTGGTCATATCCTGCATAGAATCCTTTGTGAATGTAGTACTAAAAATGGCATATAAAGTAAGGTGGTCATATCCTGCATGGAATCCTTTGTTAATGAAGTACTCACAATGACATATAAAGCAAGGTGGTCATATCCTGCACAGAATCCTGTGTCAACATGGTACTTACTATGTTATATTATCTAAGGTAATCATATCCTGCATTAAATCTTATTAATGTCAAGTGTCAATCTTATAAATGAAGTGATATAAAAAATGGGATATCTTAGAAAAAAAATTCTTTGTACATACATATATATGGAAAACATGAAATAGATAATGGACTACTGTTGCTGTCTAAGCGAGGTATACCCTAAATCTTTAATTCATATACCATGGAAGTCTATTGGTTTTGGAAGGCAATCAATAAATAAAATGTCTAAACAGTAAATAGAAAAGTTATTAAACAGACAATAACTGACAAAAGATTTTATTACAACAGAATATGAGCAGAATGGTCCTGATTTAAGGATACTGATCCTCAACCACAAATTATATTAAAACATGTTGTTCAGTATTTAAACTGCAGTCTTTGTTGTTTTTATTATCCTATAAATAATTGACATCTTAAACAAAAACCAATCTACAGTACTTTGTGGCAATTCAATGTCATAACTACCTAATTAACTTCTCAAGAACCATGGAGTAAAACAATTTTTATGCCACACCCAGATTGCATTATGTTTTCCTGTCTGTGGGTGCATCTGTCTGTCCCACTTTAGGTTGAAGTTTTTAATCAAGGTAGGTTTTGATGAAGTTAGAAGTCCAATCAACTTGAAACTTAGTACATATGTTCCCTATAATATGATCTTTCTAATTTTAATGCCAAATTAAGAGTTTTGACCCCAATTTCGAAGTCCACTGAACATAGAAAATAGTAGCACAAGTGTACTATGAACACATTCTTGTACAGAAGGTTATAAAATCCTAACCAGAACAAAGGGCAAACAAAAGATTTGTCAAATTTCTAAAGAACTTAGTATATTGAAGTCAAACTTGACAGATATGTTTCTTTGAACAGACATACAGCAGTATGGGATTTTCTCATTGTTGACATTTGTACAGTGACCTTAATTTCTATTTTCTACATCATTTTGTTCCTAATAAAAAGTTGTCTCATTGGCAATAATTTTTTCCACTTGTAAATTTAATAAACAAAACACACATAATATTCATACATTTATGTAAATAAGCAATAACAATATACGATAAAAGATTCACAGCCATTGTTATTATTGAGAGTATATGTGTACACACATTCATAACAGAAACAGCATGTTTTATATCAATATAATTAAAAACTAAATTTTTATCCAATGTGTCAAAACATTAATTTAATTCTGTCCTGCTACAGATGCCATAGGACAGATAGTCTTATAAGTTAAGGTTTATACTACAAGTATTATTATCAATGATCCATGTAAATAAGTAAAGGTAAGATAAACCCTGCCAGACAGACATGCACACCTCACATTGTTTCCATTAGTTGACCTATTGCTGAAAGTACAATGTATCTTACAAATGATTGGAACCATAAAAAGTTTGTGTTGACCAATGAATCAAATAAATAAGGGCCTGATGAACACTGAAAGACATGCATGTACAACCTACTAACATTAAATACACCATACATAGTGAACCTACTGCTGATCGTATCGGAGAAGATGGTCCAATGAACCAAGAAAATGAGGTGAAGGTCAGATGAACCTAACAGACAAACATGTACACCATACAATTATTTTATAGATCTATTGCTTACAGATTCTGTGAAACAGACCTCATCATGAATACAAAACACTTATAAACCAATACACCATGAATATGAAAAAAGGGGGTCAAGGTCAGATGAAACATGCCAGACACACTTTAACATCTTACAGCAATGCAAACTTTAAACATTAATGTTATATATTGCTTAGAATATCTGAGAAATAAGGCAATAACTTTTATTCCATAAAAAATTTAACTTTTACAATTGGATGGAAGTCATACACCAAATACTTCGACATTTTGCATAAAGTATCTGAGGTATTAACTTATCTGAGAAAACTCAAACCTAAAATGCCATGATTTCAGGTCAAGGTAAGGAAAACCCTGTATGATGGAAATGAAAACCTTGCAAGGATCCCATATATCAAATATAGCTATCCTTGTTACTCACAAGTGGGAAATTCTAATGACAAAACTAATAGAGGTTCTTAAACAGTACCTTAACAATGAAAATTTGGTCAAGGACAAATAACATACTTTATAGAACAACTGTATGTATTTGGCAGATTGTAATTTCAAAATCTCTTGGATAATTTTAACTAAAAACATAGAAAAGAAAAACCTTTTGTTATCATTAATATTGTCACTCAAACAAAATATTCATTATTTATCAAATCATTTAAAATTCATTAGTTTTCATTTGAATTGATGAAAAAATATTCATATAGCCAAAAAAATCCAAACTGAATTTTTTTTTAAATGAAATCACTGAGGATGCCATAATATTCATCAGTTTGACCTATGCTAAGCCAAAGATTTTTTTTTTTAAATGAGACAAACCTCTTTTTCTACTTCAAACAAAATAATTCAAAATGTTCAGAAGTTTGCAGATAGGTACCAAAATTTATATAAAACCAGATAAACAGGATGGTTTATTTCATCATCACAAGTGCATCAATTCATTAAGTAATAAGATATGATAATGGTAATACAATTTCATGGAAAATCAAAATATAAAAACAAACTTTTTTGGCCAAAATTAAGAACAGTTTGAAAATATCCATGTTGAATCTCGATAATAATTAATGTAAATAATGTTTAAATTCTAAGCTATGCTTAGTGTGTTGGATAAAAGTTTAAAGTGTCATCAAACAGGAAGGCATATCTGAAAATCTCTTTCAAAGTATAATTCAAAATCGTTAACTTCTTTTCAAAGGAAATCCAAAGAATGAAATATAATATTGGTAAAGACTTGTCAGCAGTCATTTGCTATTTGACTATACTTTGAACTTTTATTATACCTATATATAAATGCAGTGTGTTTAAATTCTAACAAAGGGCAGTAAAACTTTTCTAGTCATGCCAAAAAGAGCAAGTATTTTGATGAAAATCAAATATCATTAATCATTGACATATATACTCTCATATAAATCACAACATTAAAATGGTGGTGGAATGTATTTTGATTTCTGTCCTGAGCCTAGCGCGGGTCGAATTCCAAACCAAGACATTCTGTATTCTAATGTATCATGTAACATCTTTTGTTCATCTGGTGAGAAATGTAGTAACACTGATATAGCTCGTATTAAATGCACAGCCTGAAATAAAATAATGAAATAAAATACAAATGAGGTACTTTGTAGGTTGGTGATAGAAAATGTATATAACATATCTAATAAATTAACAATGGACTGACATAAGATATCTAAATTTACATATTGACATACACTTTTATTGAATTTAGCAGAATAAACCCGTCAGGAGCCTGTAATTTAGTGGATTTCTTTTGTTGCAGTATATTATATTTGTTTTAAATTTGTTGTTTTGTACATAATTCAGTCTTTTCTCCGTTGAGTTGATTTATTTTTTGTCATTTCATTGCTTTTTTTCAGCTAGCTTTTGGTAATTTTTAAAGGCAGTAAAAGACCTATAGTTGTTAACTTCTATTTCATTTGGTCTCTGTGGATAGTTGTAACATTGGAATTCTTTGCACATATCAACTGATACAAGAAATGAATGAATTCATGACAACATTATGCACTCTCAGATTTGTTTAAATTCATTGCTTTTAATATTTTATTGGGTCAAAAGGTCTTTTTAATTTATCATAAATAAACTACTAACCTCTGCTTCCCTACTTAACATAAATTTTAAAACCACATGTTTCAAATATTTAAAGTTCACGTCATTTTCTAAGTCCTTTCTCAGTAAATGATCAGAATTACGTGTCCTATTTTTATGAACATCTATTCCATTATCTGAATGATTGTTTGTTTCAAATGGTTTCATCACATGACTAATTGTTGCAGGATTATGATCCTTAAAATCAATATTGTCTTTCAATGGTGAATTCCGACTTTCACTAATTTTCCGCTGCATTGGCGGAGTAAATGAAGCACCATCAATCACAACTGGTTCATCACTGGGGAGAGGTTGAACTCTAAGTTCACGCTGTAAAGTTTTTTGAAGATCTCTAAGTCTTTGTTCCTGTTTTTTCAAAGCCTGATGGAAAAAATAAAATCAAATTTGTTTATCATACAAAATCCAAATAAGAGCTGCAACACGACATATGGATACAACCTTTACATTTATTACTTTAGGCTTTAAAACAGTATTTTTACTTTTCAACAAAATAATTTCAAGTTTTTAGAAGTATGCTATGATAGAATTATATTATTGTAGAAAGGTTTTTCATGTATTGTTTTTTATCATTACTTAAGTTTCATGTCATTTCCTCCAAGTCCTTTCTGGGTGAATCATCAAAAACTTTGATCATCTGCATTTTTCAATACAAATTTTTCTAACAGTAAAGTAAGCATTAGTTGAATCATCATATAGTCTTTGCCAAGGAGAAATGTGTAAGGTGTAGGATGATAAATCAGTCACGAATCAATGTTCCGTTTCTATCTGTAGGTAGTAAAATTAGATTACATACACAAAATATAATAGGAAAATTAGTATTGAGTATGGAAAAATAATTCAAGGACTCAACCTAGAGTTTAATTATGTTGAATCTTTGCATTATTATTTATTGGTTAGATCTTTTCTTAACTATTCACAGATAAGATGTAAAATACTGGAGCATTTTTTTCTATAGAGAATTAGTTTACCTTATTTTTGTCTGCCAGTTGTTCCTGTAAGTCTGTAACAGTTTGCTCCAGAGTACTAACTTGTGTAGTAGTCTGCTCATTCTCCTCTTTCCCATCTTCAAGCTCTTTTATCTATTATTCAGATTTATAATGTTAATGAAACAACATCAATCTCAATCATTCTTTGCTACTATTAATTAACATACAGAGGACATAGATTCAATTTCTTTTTTTCATATATATATCAGGATAGTTCAGGTATTTATTTAAAAATAGATTTGGAATGGTCCATGGGACATTAATGATGCCTTAGCCTGAATATAATGTTGTAAAGGGACATAATTCAAGAACTGTTTAAGTGACGCTACTCAAATTGGTACTTGATCTGAACAGACGTACAAACGGACAAGGGTTAAACTTAATGCCCCCTCATCTACAGCTGGGCATTGAAAAAACTAAATCAGCATTGATTCACAACAGTAGATTATGTTCAAAACTTCTATTACCAGCAAAATATTTCTTCTTTAATTCATGAACACAGTGTTGTGTAAGTATTGATCTTTTTGTTCAAGTGTAATTTAAAACTTTTAAAAATAAGATGACATGTGCATTTATCATAATTAGGTGTAAATGATTACCAATATTTTACAGCAAATAAAATAATAGTAACTGTTATGAAACATACATAAGACAAGAAAGTTCTGAAGAGGAAATGTTTTTTCAACCTAATATAAAACCACTAACATTAATTTTCAACTGACCCATATGTTATTAAACTATTTTTAACACTTGCTAAAGATGGGTCACTAAATAATATGGATAAACTGCATATTCTTCAATCTTACCTTTTTTTCATGGAAATCAACATTCTCTTGCAATGAATCATGGGACTGTTTTAAATTATCTATGTGATCATCTTGGTCTTTTATCTCTGATTTAAGCTGGTTAATAATACTATCTGAGCTGCTCTGAACAGATAAATTTTTCTGTGATAACTCAGCATTTCTAACTAACAACTCATCTTTTTCTGAAAAAAAAAATATGGAAACGGTGAACCAAAATTTATAAAAATTGAAAGGGAGCTCATGTCAATAGATATAAACAATTCACCAAAGTTTCATGCATATTTGTTAAAGCATTTTTGAATTAATGTCTGACATGTCAACGACAGATGGGCAGACGGTCAACATATACCACAATACCTTCACATAAACTTAAATTTTTAGACTCATTATATATATAACAATCACAGTTAACACATCCTTCATGAGAATTTTAATTGCACCCCCTTTTTATGTTGAAAGTTCTAGATATAACATCTATTTTTTCGTATATTTGTTATTACCTGCAATGCATTCTTGAAGCTCAGATTCTTTGCTCTTCAAAAACTGTTCCAATTCTTCCAATTGCTTAGATGACTGAGTTAATTTATTCTCATGATCTGAAATCTTAGATAAAAAAAATCCTAATTATAATTTACTGATAATACTTTGTAAAAACATTTGATTGAAATCTAAAAACCTCACAATCTTCTATCTTTATAAGTTAGATATACTGAAACTTTAACCAAAAATTTGGCTAAATGTTTCCCTTGTTCAATTGAAAATGAAATTCTGAGAAGTAGTCATATGAATTAGTCTAACAAAATTACAGAAATAATACTCTGTCAGTTACACTGTACTTAAAAAAAAATTAGCCTTTTAATTTTATTTGTTTTCAGTGAGCAGATAGTGCAAAGAAAACTTTCTATATATTTCCTATAGAATGCAGTGTAAAAATGCATCTGGCATTTATTTTGGTTGACTTATCAGCACTAAAGTAACACCAAGTCACATTCACATAAGAACTATTTCTGTCGTCTTTCATATCAACAGGTTCAGATATTCTCTAAATTAAGTCCATAATTTTTAGCCAATCAGAAAAGCCCATTTTTTTGCCATGATGACCATTTTGTTTTTTTATTGAGGCAAAAGTTTGAAATGTCAAACAAACATTTCTCAACATTTATAGTCATTTGTTTCCATATCAATATTTCTAAGTGCCTACATCAGAAAATAGATGTCAAGAGAAAGCAAAAGACCATATTCTATTTTGGCTAAAAGATGTATTAAACATGAAGGAATCTTTACTTACTGACAATCTGAATTTAAAATAAGTACAGTAATTTAAGAATTATCATTAAATATATTTTTTCATAAATGGCATAATAACAAAATATAACAATTGCATTAATGTAAACAAATATATTTCCTTTTTTTATTACAATAACAGAATTATTTTTGGTAACTCATCAAAGAATCAAATGAGCTGCATTGAATAGAAATCAAACTTATGCAAATGCATGTATGAATGTAGATTTAATATACTTTGATTGATTTTGGAACATTCAAATAGGAAATTTAAGATGATATTTTATCTATTTTGTAGCGTTCTTATACTAACTTAATTTTCAAACAGTTCCAGATGTTGCTTAGAGATTTTTACAACCCAAAATAGGTTAACAAATGTATTCATAATCATTTGCATACAGTCTATTTCTATTAGACGCAGCTCAAATTATAAAATATTTATCAATAATTTCTGAATATTGATGGATTTCAACTTATTTGTTCAGTGATTGAAAAGTAGGCAAATATATATATGTAGGACTCAGAGATGCAATGGGGATGCTTAAGTTTGTTGGTCAGGCTAAAGTGCAATGGTCTGTGCCAAAGTGTGACATGTGTCCTTGTAAAGTCTAGTTTAAAATCCACAGATGTGCAATTATTATGCGAAGTAAAATTTGTTTTACTTAATAAAAAGCATTTATAATTGTCTATAAAATAATCATGCCATTTTGGTTTCAATGATACATATGTGTATGGTTAAAATAAAAGAATTGTAAAAGAATTATCATCCCGTAAAAAGCCTGTTACAGTATAATTTTAACAGAATGGCAACATTTAAAATTCAAGAATATATTTCATATAATGTATGTCCTAATTCACAGTGTTATACTGAATGAGAGATTGTCCTCTTTCCTTTTGCTGCATGTAGACATAATTCCACGTGTACAGTTTATCTTTACTTTGTTCCTCTCGGGAGTTTCCTATGACTGAAAATTCAATGACAATTTATCATGACTGTTTTAAATGAAATAGATGATACTCTTTATGCTATACATAAAAACATGAAAAACTGCTGTCTTAAGTGACATCAACATGTGAAAATGAAAACCATAGATGATGTAGATTTAATCCATGATTTAATCCATTGCACTTCTGACAGCATAGCAATGAACAAGGTAGCGTCAACAATACCACCATCCCACTTAAACATGATCAAAAATGCACTTCAGGGTCAAACCATGATATTTTAGTGTTACCATTGCTGTTCTGAGTACAATCCCAGTTCAGAGTCCTACATAGAGATATGACAAGCTACACTAGATATTTACCATACTCCTCAATTCTGTTTCTGTATTCTCCAATTCACATACTTTCTTCTTTAACTCTAATTCATCATTTGATAAACTGTACTTTTCATTCTGATGATAAAAGATAACAAGTTGTTATGTATAATTGTATAGTTTGATTACTGCGTATTTTGGAATTTTGTCAGTGGTTGTTTATAGTTGTATTGTTATGTTTTTAGTTATATATTTATGTTTTTAGTCCTTTAGGCAAATCTATTTTGACAGCAGATATTCCACATACCTGTCAACTGACCCGGATTCTGCGGGTGTGACCCGAGATTTTCACAATTCTGAGGGATCACCCGGATCACCCGCCGGGTCATTGAAATAACCCGGAAATTCCGAAAATGACCCGATTTCACCCGTATTCTCGAGGTATTTCTTAGCCTTGAGATTGATTTTCACAAGTAATATTCCTTTGAAATACCGGCAAATTCGTAATTCTTCCATGAACATGCAGTTCATCTAGCTAGGTAAACTGTCAAATTAAGTGACCCATTAAGTGCATGGCTTCACTTGACAGCTTTGGTGTCAAACACACTGTTGATTAACACCAATTACCTTAGCTTTAGGTCGTAAATAAATTGCCCTGTTGTTTTACAAAGATATTTCAACTAAGAGTTACTTCCCCTTATTTGTCACCATTCAAAATTATTCCTTATATTTACGTTTTATGGGTGAAAAAGATTAAATCATAATAATATAAAATTCAAATACATATTGAAAAATTACTTTTCATTATTTTTATACCTTTATACAATTTTTAAAAAAAAGTTGAAAATTATTTTTTACATTTATACTTCCTTTAACTGTATTACTATATTTTATCATAGTCTAATTTCCTTGACAATGAGGGTTGAATGTAATACCTCTACATGGTATGATAAAAAAAAATGTTTAAAGGCTAGTAGTCTCATTTTAAAATTACAATTGAAACATAAATTTTAGATGATGACAAAAAGTAAAGGACATAAGACTGTGATACACAAGTTTATAAATATCTTTAAAAGTGTAATGAAATAATAATAAATAAGATTTAAAATGACTTAACCAAGTGAACATGCATTGATGTTTTGGTATCTTTGATATACATTATAAGAAAATGTACCATAAATACTGAAATTCAGCTCGAAAAAGTTCGTACGCGTTATGACCTGAGATTTGATTCTGCAATGCAGGTCATGACCTGCATTTTCATCGTCACAGGTTGACAGGTATGATTCCATAGTTTTTAAAACTCATTCACAATTCATTTCTTCTCTTTAAAATCAAGAGCATGGCATATCTAAAACAAATATATCTATTGTTAAAGACTCCATGTTTCTCTCTATGTGTAATTTCAGTCTTATGCATCATTGTGTTGCTGTATTATAATCATGTACTCCTTATCTTGCCTTTCTCCATGTTTATTTATTGGTTATTCAAATCTAAGATGACTTTAAATTAAATGCTAACCAGGTGCTCTGCAGGGTGCAGCTTTATACGACCGCAGAAGTCAAACCCTGAACCATTGGGGCAAGTATGGACACAACATTTAAGCTTGATACAGCTCTGAATTTGGATTGCGATAAAATTTTTGACATAATATGAGTTTTTGACACAAAACAAATGTCAAGATCTTACAAATCTATTGCGCAATATTGTGCAATTGAAGATTTCTTCTTCTTACTTTTCAAAAATTTGGAATTTGAGAAATTTGAAGAAAAAAAATTGATAACACCTACCTTCCCCCTTTTTTGGCAATTAGTCCAAAACCTGACATTTCTTTATACATAATATACAAGAAGTGTAAGGGAGGTAAATCCAAACATACCCAACTTATAGGCGCAAGACCACAATTAATGAATCCAATTCAATTTATTTGAATAAAATATTGTTTAAACTAAACAATTAATGACCTAGCTTTTCGTTGTCCACGAATATAGTTCCTTTTAATTAGAGTGTATTTTTCCTTATTTTTTTTGGTGGAGATAAAAGAAGAGAGGTGAAATAAATTTTTGGATGTTGTATTTAAACTGATTTTGATATGGAATGAGTGATTAGGCCAAGTGCAAAAAGGTAATATTTACAGTTTTCGGAACATCTCTTGACTTGTCAATAGGGGTATGGATGTGTATTGGCTAAATTTGTAATAGTGATTGTTTCAATCTTTCTGAATTTTGGATATATATTTGGACTAGAAATATACATTATACTCACAAAAAATTTGACAAAAGTGCATGGTGCAATTTTTTTAATGATACAAAACGTTACAAAGAACTGATAGAGGAATTAATTGTGGTCTGTAGCCATTGTATGTTAAATTTTTTAGAATTACCTCCATTACACTGCTTTTAAATTGTCTTAGTTGTCTATTGACCAGAAATACCTAGTTTTTCCCCTTTTTTGCCCCTAATTCCGAAACATTATGAGCCATTACCCCCCAAAGTCAATACTAACCATCCCTTCATGGTAAGGAAACTTGTGGTTTAATTTCCGAGAGATTCATACACTTAAACATAAGTTATTTTTTGAAAACTATAATAATGGTCCGAGTACACAGTTATCGTCCTTTGATTTTCGTTGTCCACGAATAGTCCTTAGTGTGGACAGTGTGTTACTTGCCAATTTTTGTTATACCCCTTCCAAATTTTTTTCTCCATGTTTTATGCCTCATATAGCAAGTTGGGGGGTGAAATGACACTGTAAAAAAATTTGGGTCATAAATATTAATGTAAAGTAGTGATTAGGTCCAGCTGGAAAAGGGTAAAAAATTAGCACTTCCGAAGCTGTCAAAAGATTTCAAGACCCCCTTAACATAAGATTGTCCATATTTTGAGTTAGAGCTGATGAAGTTTTCTATAATTTTGATATAATTTGTCCCAAAAGTAGTACAACACACTGTAAAAATATTATTGGTGGGATTTTTTTAATTTTCATTTATTGTCTAAAAGAAATGCACTACGAAATAACTGTGTACTCGGACCTAATGATTATTTTAGGCCCCCTTTTTGGCCCTGAATTCCTGAACTATTGGGACCATAACCCCCAAAATAAATCCCAACCTTCCTTTAGTGGTATTGAACCTTCTTGTAAAAATTTATAGAGATCCATACACTTCAACACAAGTTATTGTCTGTAAAGTAGAAAAATGCTTCTTTTTGGCCCTTTTTCCTACATATTCAGGAAAATTAACCCCAAACTGAATCCAAGCCTTCCCTGTGTTATATGGAAACTTGTGGTACAATGTCAGAGAGATCCACACAGTTACACATAAGTTATTGTCTTAAAACTAGAAAAATGCTTGTTTTGGCCCCTTTTTGGTCCTTAATTCCTAGAATGTTTTCCCAATAACCCCTTAAAATAAATCCCAACCTTTTACTTATGGTATTAAACATTGTGGTACAATTTCATAACAATTGAAATACTAATACATAACTTTTTGTCCTGAAACTAGATAAATGCTGTTTTTTGCCGCTTTGGGTCCCTAATTCCTAAACCTTTGGGACTATAACCCCCAAAATCAATCTCAGACTTCCTTTTGTGGTTATAAACATTGTGTTAAAAATTTTATTGATTTCTTTTTACTTATTCAAAAGTTATTATCCGGAAACAATCTGTCTTCGGACGACGACGACTACAATGACGACAACGTGATACCAATATACAACCAAATTTTTTTTAATTTGTGCGGTCATATAAAAAAGAGTATGTTTACAAAAACTTATATAAATGAATGCTGACCTCCAGAACATCTCTGTTCTTTTCTAACTGCATAACTTGTTCTTCAAGCTTAGCTGCTTTTTCAAGATAATCATTTTCTTGCTTTTCCAACTGTTCCTACAGAAACAAAGACATAAAACAAGAATTTATATAAAACTACTACTGTAACAATTGTTTAACGTATGACCAAAACTAACACTATTCATTTGAGTTATTTTCTGTATCATGATTGTAACACAGGATGTGATGATGGCCTTTTATTACCCACTTTTTAACTGTTGAACTTTTAAAATAAAACTATAAAAAGGCAACAACATCCTGGATTACTGCAAGGAAATGCTTTATTCTGGTCAACATGTTTCGTCTTCAGGACAATTTAATAAGTAATTAGTGCTGAAGAACATAAAATGGGGTTCATATGGGGCTTCAATTTACAAAAGGTTAACAAGACATAACATCACAATTATTGGTTTAACAACATTAAAATGAAGTGAAAGTAAAAGTAAAAGTTAATAATGAAATGTCAGTATCTTTTCCAAAATGGAAAATACCTCATCGGACATTCTGTATCACTTCAACTAGATTAATCTATATAATCAATTAGTTTTGTATGTTTTTCTGACACTTTTCTCATTGTAATATCCATTAGCATGCAGACATTTGACTGATATCAATCTAGATCTGCTAGGCCACTTTTCAGACAATTCACTCTTAAATAAACTGTACAGATCTTCAAGAAAAAAAATTAAATGTCTGAAAAGTGTAGAAAGTATGTTCATTATGTCATGAAACTAAAAAGAATTATAGTAATGAACAGTTATTATTTCTTACTATTTTTTGCTCCAGTAGTAATTTTTCATGTTCTTTTGCCTGTTTTTCAGACATTAACTGTGATTCAAGGGAGGTAATTTTAGACACAAGTTGAGTTTCTAAATCCATCTTTTCAAAGTGTTGTTTATTCAGTTCTGTTTCCAAATTGTGCTTCTAAAAATAAGTATATTATAGTTTACAAACATAGTTCAATAACTAATGAAAGGCAAAGACTAAATTTATAAAATTATCTTAAACAGTATTCTATATTGAATGTGAAAATTCTAAAAAATTTCAGTTCATGTTCCTTCACCTCAAATAAAGTTTCTCATCGTTCTCAAGCAAAGTGATATATTGTGCAATATAAAATATTGGTTCTAATAACTTGACAGGACATTTATTAATGTTACTTATATCTTCAACTCTAAAAGGTACCTCTTTCTCAAACTGTTTTTCTTTTTTGTTGAGAAGATCCCAGTTTTCTTCACATTTATGTTCAGCATCCTCTAGTTTTGTTTGTAACTGTGTTAGCTTTAAATTATAAATAAAATATGATGAGAAAAATTTAGAATGTCATGACAGTTTGCTCATTTAAGAATTGAATGCTTTTTTGTAAATTTATTTGGGTGTTAAAGCATTGACCAAAGTACATTTTGTATGAATCACGGAAGCTTGGTGTTAGCCAATCAAAATAACTTATTATAATGAAACATACATCTAGCATAATCATTAGCTAACATACATATTAATTATTTCAGTAATAACATTCTTAAGGCAAGAACATACTTATTTCTTAAGGTGGTACCTAACACCTTGACTAAAATTTATTTGGCTCGCTTAATTATTATAAAATTTTGACAAAATATTTACTTTGACCCTTTGACAAAAATGTAAAACTTTAAAAAAAAAATTTGAAACAACCAATTTATCTGACAAATTCCACTGGTTATATAGCAGTTTGAGAAACACTAATTTTGAGCATTGAGAAGCTTAATATTCTCTTAACTGTTAACAACACAACGTAATTAAAATGTTTATTCAATTTTACAGAGTTATCTCCCTGTAGTGTTAGGTACCACCTTAAATGAACTGTACAACTTCTTTTATTTATGCTCTATAATAAATAAATGTATAAATGAAAAGAATTTATCTCAAAAGCTAGAAATTTTTTAGATATTCAAATAAAAAATAGCTGGTCTTGTTGAAATGTTTTATACTTAATTTACTAATATAAACCATCCATTATATATATTTTAAAATTTTAAAATTGATTTAGGTATGATTTTTAAGCGCCGCATTCACACAAAAAGGCTATATTGCAGCTGTAGAAATCAAAAGAATTATAAACTAAATTCAAATCAAGATATAACATTTTTCTTATATAGTTTTGAATATATAAAAACTTACATCAATACTTGGGTCACGTTGATTGAAATGAAATACTCTAATTTCGCCATCAGATGAGAAACAATATTTTACATGTAAAAAAATCCTGAAATTTCATTCCTCTGTAGACATAATACAACAATATGTGTTGTCGAAAGTTTTTGTTGTGTTGTTGCACAATTAATGCTTATTGAATCTTACTTGTGACTGATAACTCTCTCTTGTACTTTCTGCATTCTGCTCACTTCTAGAAAGTTCATCACTATCTTCAACCATTTTGGCATTAAGATGGGAAATCTAACAAAAAAATAATACTTTAATTATTTTCATAATTATGTAATTTCATAGATGAGTTGTTTTTTTTAAAGTGTTTTTTTTTTAGGTTGATTCTTATTTTAATCTATTACAAGTTATGATCAAACTGAAATAACTCAAAAAGTAAACCATGAAGGTATATATTTGTTCATTTACAGATAATGCATATCAAAATTGACATTGTGTCAGGATTTAAAGAAAAATCCATGTGAGATCTCCTCTGTATCATATTTTTATGAATATCATGTCAGAATATTATAATAAAACTGGTCACAATATCAATCATATGTTAAAGACAGACAAAATTCCTTGCTGAAATACAAAAGCATGGATCTATTTTTCCTAGTGCCCTAGATTTCTACTTATAATGAGAATAATTTAAACATGCTTTATTGACTTGATACTGTGAGATTTAGCACCAAACACAATTTTATTATGTAAGTATTTCTTTACACCATACCTGTTCCTCCAAATGGGATATTTTATCACTCCAAGTTGATTTAATTTCTGAGAGTTGTTCTCTACATTCCTCCAATTTTTTCTCTAAACAGTCTCTCTGAAATAATAAGAAAACTCTAAGTTATTTATTACTTTTTGCTACTCTAGGAGATGGTAGCTTTTCATTCATGAATAAATTCTTATAAGACGTAAAAAATAAATGTATTTACTTCTAAAAATGTATGACATCTGAAATGACATATCATATCGTATTATTATTTCTATTTTTGTTTACTCTCATTTGCTTGATAATGCTTATTTTTCTTGCTTCCTTTATGATGTGCCACTATAGATAATATATGTAAATGCCTGTCCATGATGAATAAAAAAATTTTTTTTTTTTTAAAATGACCCCCTCCAAGAATCTGTAAAAGTTTACTTGAAATATATCCTGCTGTTTTCAAGAAGTTGAAAATCAACAAATTGATATAAAGGAGACAGATTTGTACAAGAGCACTTACTTCCTATTATCATTTACAGAATTACTCGTTTATTTTGTATTCATTTACTCTTGTAGTTGTATATAACAAATTCTTTAATAAAATATGGACCAAAAATTTAATAGCAGGTGCACAAGCAATTTTTCAAGAAGTTGTGGATGTCAAAACATGTGATGAGACAGTTCCACAAGATGACAGAAGTGATCCCTATGTGCCATCACTATCACTACAGCTTCAATGTTTGGCAAAACAATAATCTTTATCTAAATAAATTCCTTTGAAAGACAATATTAGTTCTTATCTTCATTTAAATTCCTTTAGGTCTGATTTTAAAATTGAATTGCTTTTCAACATCTCTTATAAGGATCAACTGTCGGTGATTGCAAAGAATTTCAGTAAATTTATAATAATATCAGCTCTTAGAAAAGTAGTACAAAACAGTAGTGATGTCAATTATATTGACTGTACTGTAATTATTCTCTCAAAAGAATCTCAATTGTGAGTTGCATTTGATATTTTACAGTTTCAGTTTACAGAACCTGACACTTCATGTATATGTACTGACCTCTGATTCTAAAGCTGATACCCTATCATCTCCTGATAAACCCTGGCCCTGAAACCTCTGTTCTAGTACATGTATTCTTTCTTTTAACTGTTCTATATGTTCATCTTTTTCCTCTATAAGTTTATTTGTCTGAAAAATGGAATTGTATTCTGAATGATTTCTTTTGGTCAAATATGGATACATAATAATAACAGTTTTTATATCCTTGAGGTAGTTAGAGTTCAATTAACCTGGCAACCTTTCACTAAAAGTTAAAATACTGACGAAGTGTCAATATTTGTAGAGAAGGTTAATGAGTAAAATGTTCTTTGTCATTTTTTAGTGACTTTTATTCTTGAATATAAGCAATGCTGCTTAGATAGACACTAAGTTGTACCTTAATTCTATATTCTTAAAATATACAGTTGTAAAAACCTTATATCATGCGTGTTAATTTCCATAGTTTGTGGGAAAATGAATTGTTATTTTGAAGTATGTTTACCATAAATCAATGGCAAGCATGCCTTTCTTTACAATTTAGTTTATTTACAAATAAATGAATACCTAAACAAGAAGTAGTCGCTGAATATTCAAAATATATGTTCTATCATTAGCTTCTTTCTCTAAGTAAATCTATATTACCTTAGTTTTATGAGTATCATAATTATATTGCAGAGTTTGATGTTGATTTTCTATATCTATTTTCTTTTCTTCTACTGTTGATAAAACTGCACACTTCTGCAAAAATATCATATAATTGTGAACTATGTACATGTAGTTCTAATAACATAGGATAAGTTTGAATAAAATCTAATTTTATCTTCTATACATTTTTACAATTACACAAGTGAAAGTTTCATCAGACTCATTTAGTAAACCCCTAGCTTACAGAAAATATAATATATTTATCATATATTTTAGTTAATACAGTAGTTTTGAATATTTGATAAATAGCCTGCTGTTTAATCCATATCGCACAACTTTGATGCGCACCCTTTATCATACCCTTTATCACACCCCTACTATTTTTTTTTTCTTCATTTTTACATGAAGGTCGTTTTAATTTATGCAAGCTTCTCAAGAATTTTTTTCCCTTAAAATGGGTTGTGCGGGCGTGACCCAATTTATTAAACGACGTCACTGTTTTGCATGTGACGTCACAAACGTCGAGTTTTCATAATTTGTGTCACACAAAATGCAACTAACAGAACTCAATGAAATACCATACAATACACACACACAAAATACATATAAATTTTTTATATTTAAACAACAGCACGCAAATTGTAAGGTAATCCAGGTGCTGCGGATGAGTAATTGAGTAGTTCTTTTAACACTTTTAAAACAAGACAAAAGTAGAACTGAGGGTAACCCAGGTGCTAGGGATCAGAAAGCAGTTCATACATACTCTCCTGTTGAAATATATGATAAAGGTATTAAACATGGCAAAATCCGTATCACATGCTGTATCACCCTCAACCAATATCATCGCCCTCGGGCTGATATTGGTATCTCAGGATGATACAGCATATGATACAGATTTTGCCATGTATTATTCTCTATATTATTTATGTGACATGAAGATAATTGCTTTGTGATGTTAATTTCCCCAGAAAATGCTGTACTGTCAATGATTTTGGTATTTAGCTCATGGATCCATATTCAGTCTAATGTATATGTTCCTTTAACTTTATTTGCTTGTGTTATGATTTCTATATGTATGAGTCTAACAAATTAGATAAGGTACAAAAATTCTCATCAGTTTCTAGTGCAATATTTTTTACCTTAACCCTTTCAACGCTATACACGGCATATGCCGCGATGACATATGCCATCTGCCACTGCTATTCGCGGCATATGCTGTGATGACAAAGTATTTTTCATATGGACTCTTAAACCATTCAGTTTTCATTCAGGTCCTCTCTAATTTTCCTTGTACGAATCGAGGATATACAAGGGTCTCATTTGCGCTTGAAATCCCGGCAATTTTTATTGTAAAATCATGCAGTAGAAGGAAAATTGAAGGAAAATAAAAACAAATATTTTGACAAATGCCAAACGGAGCCACTGATTTGTGCCACGATTACATAATACGTTGTGTATGGTGCAATATGCTACAGAATCGAGCAATTGGTGTCTTCTTTATTATATGGCAGATAAAACAACAAAATAGATGAAGACTAAAAGTAGTTTTTATTCAAAATTCAACACAAATGTAATAAATTACACCTTTTACCTGTTAATTACCTGAAAATGCAGGTAACCTGATAAAAAAATTACTGAAATAACTGCCTAACATTACAGTTTATACTCTCCTGATCATTTTTCATGCATTAACTTTCTCTGTATCTCTTATAGTAAAAAAGATACAGCAGTCTGAAAAGGAATGTACTGTTCTAATGGATGAACACAAAAAAAATGCAGCATCAGCAGCCATTTTTCTATTTTTTTGTGTAGTGTTAAAAGGGTTAATTTAACAGCCAAGTTAATGTTATTGTCATACCTCATTTAATACTTTCTGGTTTAAATCACTTTCTTCTTTTAATTTTTCTTTCTCTTTAGATAGACTGCTTATCATCTTTGACAAAATTCTGTTTTCCTCTGTTAGTTTATCACTGAAAAATCAGTATGAACATATTCAACAAAATATTACCGTATCTTTTAAATGGAAGTCCCAGCATAAAAATTATTTCAGTTTCTTGTATATTTTGGACATATTTAGCATATTTCTACTAAAAAAATATATATAATATTTTCATTTGTTATTTGTGTGTTTATAAACTTGATTTTCCTGTGTGTGTTTTGAAATTTTACATCATCAATATTTGCACCATATAACCCAATTTCATAGGTGAATTAAACATACAAAAGAGGTGAAAATATATATAATAGATGGATTTGGCTATTTTTGGGGTCCTTTTTGGTCATAGAGCTCTTCAACTGTTCTTATACTTCCTTGGCTTTAAAATATTTGGTTTTAAGCATACTTGATGAAGATAAATCCAGAAAAGCGCATCAGACATATGAAATTTCTAAAGTGTTGTTGTCATTTTTTATATATACCTATGCTATATAGATAAAGGACTTTACAGATTAATAAATGTTTTTTTTCTGCATTATGCATTACTGTAAATAAGCAAACCTTTGAAGTGTTACATGTTTTCTATCTTCCTCCAGATCTGTCATTTTGTTTTCTAAATCTTTTACAGTGCTCTCTGCTACATCTAAACAAGATTGGGTCTCCTTTAACTCATTTTTAACTCTTGTCAATTCTTCTTCAGTATTCAAGAGCTGGAACACAAATAGCATTCAATCTAAATGTTTGTTAATGAATAGTTTATAAAAAGAAAAAGTTGTGAATAACAATAAAGAAGTTTAAAAACAATACAACAGAGCTACAAAACCCAAATACTGTATTTTCTTACATCTTACATACAAACAATTGTTTTAAAAGAGACTAGGCAACAGGAATGCACAAACATGACATTATAAAGCTAAAATGGCTTTTTTTTTGCACAAAATATTTAGTTTCTGCTTGTTAAGTTATGATACAGTACAGAGTCCTCAGTATCTTATTGTGAATAATCTTTTATTTCTAGGTTTAACAGACTTAATTTCTTTTAGAATGATTGCACAACATATTCATACAAATAAAAATGGTTTTGATTTCGGACTTTTTGACAAGGAATTGCTCTTCTTCTATTCCCTACAGATTATCTACAAAACTCCTAATCCATGAAGTACACTGTACAAGTAATCTTCTGATTTAATAAATTATTCTGATTTCAAAATCATTTCTATTAATTCCTATGGAAAGATTCTTCACATTTCCTGTAGTAATTAATGGACCATGCATTTTTTGTAATCAGAATATTCAACATTTAGTATTTTTCTTAGTGACATATCAAGTAACCTCTATATTTTATTCTTATATGGCAGAGTCTTTCTACTACAGAGATCAACATTGTTAAGAGTATTTACCAAATGTTTAATCTTGGCCAGCTCTTGTGATGCCAGTCCTTGAAGTTCTTCTTTTTCCTCCTCTTGTTTATACAATTTATCTTTATATTCTTCATATTCTGTTATTTTTGCCCATAACTCGTCTTTTTCCTACACAGAAATTCATGAATTAAACATTTGGAAATAGTTGAACTGATATATCTGGAGGTAACTTGAAATAAAGCTTTTCATATTGTTGCAGGTATAGGTGTAACTTTGGTGTGAGTCTTCCATTGAAGACAGTTGTTTGGTTTTTCAGCAATTAATTGAAATGCAGATAGATGGTTAATCGATAGAGTTAGACAACAAAAAACCTTTTAAATTCTATTTTAGAACTGAGGGAAAGATGTATTTTGAATATTAACGCCATGAAAGGATAACACTGAAAATTACATTGATCAACAAGCATAGGGCAAAACAATCTGTCAGTAATTGCATGCTGTAACAGACATTTCCTAGTGGAAGGTGCAATTCCCTAACAACTTACCTCTCCTAGGGAAAGGTGCAATTCTCTAACAACTTACCTCCCCTAGTGGAAGGTGCAATTCCCTAACAACTTACCTCCCCTAGTGGAAGGTGCAATTCCCTAACTTACCTCATCTTTCTTCTTTAGAGAAAATGAAAACGTTTCAGCCATCTTTGATTGGTTCATCTGATTTTGCTCCTTTAATTCATTTATCTTCTGTTCATGACCTGAAAGTTCAAATGAAAAGTTTGTTTATTTCTGCTACATATGCAGGTTAATTAATAGAGTTAGATCTTTTTGAAACATTTATTCTTTTATTCAAAATTTAAAAATCATTGAATTCCATGATATACCTCAACTTTCTTTTTTTAGTCACTTGGATTTATTTATCTGTTACAGATCTTTATTTATTTTACCCCATTAAATGTCAAATGCAAAATCAGTGAAGCGAAGTCAATGAAAACTTTGACATGTTTGTATATTTGGTCTTTCAGTTGAAGAATTGTCAGTATAAACTTTTTTCATCATATCCCCTGGTGGTAAGAATGTATTTGGTCACTTCCTGTGGTGGTAGAATTGTTTTCGATACATCCTCCGGTACTCAGGCCTGTAGTAGGGATTTACAAATACCAATCAATTTTTTTTAACATTCAGCCAAATGCTATAAGTAGAAAAATCTTTAAAAATTCCAATCTTTTTTATACACAACAATTCAGGTCCAATTATATTGAGTGTCATGATTGAAGTGAAAGTTGGTCAATGTTGTTGATGAGCAACGACATGCAAAATATGGCCAGAAAAACTGGATTACTATGTCCTCTTATTTATAGTACTGTGGATTCATTATTATTCATCAGATGCAAATTTTCTTGGGTTTCGTGGGTACAGGTGAACCACGAATTTAAATGTTCAACAAAATATAAATTTCTATAAAGGTGTTTTCAGACTTTGCCAGAACCACAAAATCACATATCCAGGAAATGCAATGTATACTGTGGATTTATTTATTGGATTTATTTATTTTTGTGGGTATCAATTTCAGAGGCTTGAGGAAAACTTGCATTTTCATAGTTATTTGATTTTGTGGTTTTGCCAATCTCTGCATACAAAGACTATAGAAACTCTGTAATTTGGTGAACATTTGAATTGGTGGTTAACCTGTTCCCACAAAACTCAACACAATTGGTTTGAATTATAATGAATCCATAATAATATGCATACAAAAACCAAAAGTAAAAATAGAATGAAGTAAATAATTAACCTGCTTCTTGACTCTGTAATGATGATTCTAGTTTTTCTATATTTTTGTTTTTCTCCTTTATTATTGCAGCATATTCTACAAAAGAAAGCAATTGCTAAATTCATAAACATATACAAATGTATGAAAAAGCAGTAAAAAAGATAAAATAATTTCTAATAATTGTTTCATTTTTTTTATGCATGCAAACACTGCAATCTCTACAAAACAATTATTTTTTCCATTTGTTAAGGATCATAACTCTGGAGCCATTAAAATGATGCCACCAAAATTCAAACTTGATCTGTGTTTTGTGGTAATAAGCATTTTGTATAAGTTTCATAACATTTAGTTGAGGCAAACTAAAGTTGGAGAATGGAAACCAACTTTGGGACGTACAGACAGACAAGAGTAAAATCAAATTCTCCCTCTGCTATGGTGGGGGCATAAAAAGTGTGAAAAAGTAATTCCTTGCATGAATTTTCACACCTCAAATCACAAAATGGGTTTGTACTGCTTATGTATAAACTTATTGGTTGCCATGATGCTAACCAATGAAATAAGATATAAAATAAACTTATCATACAGGAATATTTAATAATAATTTAATTTTGGATGTAACACGTCTTCTGATTGGCTGACGTTATTTTGTTATCAGCCCATAGACATAATTTAGTCATGTGACCGTGATGTCATCAACTTTTTATCATGGTATTCTACGGTTTAAAATGGAATTTAGAATTAAATTCTAAGAAATGACTGTAATATTTTTTCTGTCTATTCGAATTAACATAAAAAATGTGGTGCACACTGTTAAATAACCTGCTGTGCACGTTATTCAGTGTGCACCACATTTTTTATGTTATTTCTTCATGAAAGGAAAAAATATTACAGTCCTTCCTTAAATATTTTCTTGTACCATCTCATGGAGGGTGACAATGCTCCTTTATGAATATGTCTTTACATACAAGTCTTTCGTGGACCATATGAGACAAAGTACAACTAGTGTAAAATATATAGCTTTGATTTACCAATCACTTCTCTTATACATTGTATATATTTGTTTAGTTAAGATATGAGTATACAAGATTTATTTAACTAACAAATAAAATCAATGAAAATATCACACACTGCATTACATGTATACATTAGTTTCAGACAGCTGTAAAATTGAGATATTATCTCAATGCTTTCATATCATTTTTTAATTTACAATATATGCAGTACAAAAACTTCCCATTTTATACCTGTAGATCTAATTGAAATCCTGTAAGTCTGTCTAATAAAATGCTACATATTTTTTTTTCTGTATTACGTTTCATTCAATATTCAATATTTTAGGCAAATTGCATATTTGGTACTTAGTAAATCATGCATTTCTTTTAAAACTAATGCTCTCTATAACATATAATTTACGAAAATTGAAATTGAATTGAAGTTTTGTGGAGAGAATTGGTACTATACATAAAATAGAATTTCCATTTCCTACATCTTGGTTAAAAACTAATGCATAAATTATTATCTTAATATATACGTAGTTTATTTCTTACCAGTTATTTTTCCTTCAAATTTTTTACATTGTTCTGTTCTTTTTAGCAAGGATGCAAGAATTTCTTCTCTTGAACCACCTGGATCTCGAAGCTAGAAGCAAAAGCAATAAAACTACAACCTACTTTCTGTACATGTTTATAACTATTTGCTTCAGTGAAGTCTTGTTATAGAATAATATTATATAACTGAAACATTTTTTTTCCAGGA
Source organism: Mytilus edulis (assembly GCA_019925275.1). Classification (NCBI taxonomy): domain Eukaryota; kingdom Metazoa; phylum Mollusca; class Bivalvia; order Mytilida; family Mytilidae; genus Mytilus; species Mytilus edulis. The sequence continues at coordinate 47,575,055 of CM034353.1, forward strand.
GTGTAGACTAATGTTATGTCATTTTGTAGTTAATTACCTGTTGCAAAATATCAACGAATGCATCTTAAGCCAAACAAAGTAATACACTAGCACTAACCCTACCTACACTTATTTTTAGTGCCCACTATGACACATTCTAGAACAAGCACTGTTAAAATCAGACTGATTCCCTAGAAGTAACCAGCTAAAAAATGATTGTAAAATAAAATGAAATTGTCTACCTACCAACTCTGTTTTTTTCAGAATGTAAGCGGAAACACATGCATTATTTGTTTCAGCCTTTTCATACAGATCGATATAATCTATACTCACATCTTCTCGTGAAGCACCAAACGGTGTAGGAGACTGTAAAGCAGAACTAGAACTATCGGATTCATATCCACGATGATCTTTCCATGAAGGACTTTGCACTGATGAGGTTCCTACAAATTGATATGGAAAAAAAAAGTATTTGTAAAGGCATAACAATATTTTATTCAATAGTAAATGTAATTCATTGGCAAGCAATAACTGCCTTTGACAGAACACCACAATCTCAATGAAATGACATAATCTTTGATCAGAAAATTTTGAGACCTATTCCCATTCTGTAATTTTGGTCAAACAGGTTTCAGTTTATGTCATGTCAGACTTTGTCTGTTTCAGGATCCTAGGACTTGACACTACTCTGGAGATTAAATAGACTTGTATGATATAAGAATAGTCCAGAACCAATCCTTTACATACTCCTAGGTAGTAATCAATATTTTGTCATAATCAGTTTCTTGAAATATTTTTCAACATAAAATTGTCATTGAAAATGTGCACAGGCTTGCTTCCCTCTGAATTTATCATCTTTATGTAATAGTGAGGACATGATAATTTCTGTAATCTCCAAAGAAATTTTTCATTCACTAATTAGACGATTTGCTTAGTAACAACTTGTTGTTTGTTGAGAAAGTTTATGTCTTTTGTGAAAAAATTTGGTTGATTATATAGGGAATCACTGAAGCATAACTGGAGCTGGCCCCCAAATAGTCAGTCAGTGGGACCCCTCTTATAAAAATTACTTGATCCTCCACTTGCATTTTACTATATCTGTGAATGATTGTTACATTTAGTGAAGCACTTCATAATATTTTGATGATAATCAGTGTATATGAATTTTGCAACTACATATGTAATGCCCCATTAAGGAAGGAGAGACATTTTGTGACTTTCAATGCAATGAGCAAGAAGATTTACAACATTGTGTGAATAATTCTGTTTACCTTTCAGAGGACTTAATGTTCTGTTTCCATCTCCAGCACCTCCATCCTGCTCTTCTATTTTCTTTTTCAATTTGGCAAACATTGCTAATTGTGTATATGGCTACAAAAAGAGATGAAATGCATATAGTGTAATTATAAAAATGTATAAACTACATTTAAAACTGTCCACTAAGCTGCACTAATATCCTTTGCGTTGTGGATTGAAGTTTTATTTTGATACCATAAACAATGGTGCAAGAATTGTGATGACAAGGTCAGTTATGTAAAAATGTATAGGTTGATAGGGGCATAATTACAGTATCAAAAGCTAAATTGATTTGCACATCTTCATACAGGGATCCCACAATGTACAAAGTCTCTTGTACATTTGTAGATGTAAACAAGTAAAAGAAGTTGTTATGAAAAGGGTAAAACATTCTAAGTTTCTATACATTGTATCTGGATAAACAAAATAAAAATTCCTTCGCATGGTAATGTTTTCAGACAAGCTGTTTCCTACATTGTATATCTTCACTCCCTCTCCCTGGTCCCCAAAAAAACATAAATTAAAGGGTGATAGTGCTTGAAAAATCATTTGCTGTATTTTAATAATATATATCATAGCATGCCTGAAAGTGTCCCTCCTTATAAAACAACTTCTAGATAATTAGTTTTGAAATCATATGTCATAAATCAATTTTATACCTAATTACACCTTATGTAAGAATCCGGGGTTTTGATTGGTTAATAGCCAGTGTATTTTTCACCAATTTACTGTTATCAAATGAATATCGTTCATTTTTGACGCCGCCGGGGTATTTGCTAAAAGGATATGCCTTTTTTACCCTCTCTGCCGTGGTATTTGCCAAAAAATACTCTATCCGACTGGACGCTTGTAACGTCACGATCATCAATGCGTTTTAGTACATTAACATTCGGTGTAATTAAACAGATATATCATGTTATTGAGGGGTATTTGCGAAAAATACCAGTCTTGAGAATGAATTTCCCTCGCCTTACGGCTCGTGAAATTTAACATTCTCTCGACTGGTATTTTTCGCAAATACCCCTCCTTAACATGATATATCTGTTCAAAACTACCTGATCCAAAAATCATTATAAGCCACTAGTCCTATGGACTAGCAAATAACATGTCATTAGATTTTACTATTTAAAAATATTTTAACTACATGTAATCTAAGAAAATTTCATCAATCACCTAATTCTAGCAGAATCAACTAAAAGGGTTTTGAGGCATGCTTCCCAATGTAAACTTATGTTGATAGGTTAATAAAGTAGGGTTTGTTTTTGATGGTAATTATTCCTCATTTAAAAGTCTCTTTTATGACCAGAAATGTGTTGCTATTTAAGGCAAAAGGTCAGGTCAAAAATAAAATAGATTGCATAAACTTCAGAACTAAATGTATTTTAAAATTGCAAACCTGCATTAGATGTCTGACACAACAAGTTAAAAATATATAATTTTTAGGTCAAGTCTGGACAATATGGCCATTTTGGAAGCCCTTGTCCAATATTAAGTAATTCCTTGTTTTGACAGCTCTTCAAATGTCTGTTAATTTTGTGCATGCCATTTTAAAATACAGGTAGAATTTTATGCTATGAACAAAATAAAGTTCAGCTAGAGCCAGGGTTTCCGCTGGCGGTCGCCATTTTCACAATTTGCGAAAAAATAATGATTGTGGCGTTCAAAAATCGTCATTGGCGAAAGAAATATGTATAACGATTTATTTTCATCCATCTTGTTTACTTTTTTTCGAGGTTCTCTGACTTTACCTAATCAGACAATACTCCTAATTCACCTTGATCAACTTGTTAAGATTTTGACAGAAAATCAATAATCAACAGATTGCATTTTATAACTATTGACAACAAAGGACTAATTAATAAAGGTGTTGATTGTATTGTTTGGCAAAATGATATGGTTAAATGACGTCTGTCACATTTCACATAAAGGATTTACCACTTTGCGACCCACGTGTTTGAAGCAAAATTTGGACACCTCTTCTCAAGGTTGGCAAAAAAGTGGTTAATACTAGTATTGACCATGCCAGTGGTAAATACCGGTAATTACCGGGAAATACTGGCAAATACTGGTCGACTGAAATTTTAAGTGGTCATTACTACAAATAAACACTCTCTACCTGGTCAATTACTATTAATAATGGAATACAGTAAGAGTTTAAATCATTTTTTATGCTTTCTATTTTTATTTCTATTGTCAATTCTTAATAAACAGTGATTTAATTTACATTGATAAATAAGTATACACAATATTATAATAAAAAGATGAAAAAAACTGTTTTGTCCCTGCTTCAACACGGTTCAAACTTTCCATTTCCAGCATAAAGACGGTTTTTGTCACACAGTTAAAAATGCAGGAGGTATTTTATTGTTTATAAGAGAGTCTTCAAATATCTGTTTTATTACTTTCAACCCATGTACTGTCAACATTTATTTGGGGCTGTTGTTTTAGTAATTAAATTTTCACACCTGGCAATCAGGTAATAAGTAAAAAGATACATGTAACTTCATTTACCTGTAGTTTTATTACTTTTATTCTAATTTCCTGTAAAATCATAAATTTTAAATAAAAAATATATTGATTTATAAACTTTGAAGTATAACATGTCAATTTTTATATATCTAAAGTATGAAATATCACAATTCATAGTACATGTTACTAAATATTAAATCAGTAAGAATAAGTGTTATAAATGAAAAAAAACATGCATAAAGATTAAAGTTTAAATGTATTTGACTTTTTATCAAGTTTTTACTTCAATTAATAATAAAAACAACAATGAAAATTTCAATTGACCAGTATTTGCCAGTATTAACCACTTCTGGAATACATGTATTGTCCAGGGCGATAAATACTGGGGGTGTGGGGTGAATACCGCCAAACCTTGCTCCTCTCCTCTCCTTCTCTTAATGATAGTCTAGAAAACAGGGTTGGCAAAGTATTACCCGCCCGGGTTTTACTGGGCGGGAAAACCCGGGTTTTCCCGGGCTGGGCAATACTCCCTGAAACGGGGAATACTGGGTAATACTGGGCAATATGATTTTTTAAGCTTATTTCAACACAAAATAGTAAAGACTTGTTGTAGTTTCATAGTATTGTAGCTAAATATATACATTTTATACAGATAACCATTGAGAGTCATCAAAAATTCGATTTCATTCTCTTCTCCACATAAATTTTATGTAGGCAAAATACAATATTTGCACAATTTAGGATTCCTCATTAATTTCCAAGCATTGTTTTAATAATCTTAACACTTTATTGCAGTGTTTAAGTGAATTGTAAAGTAAATTGCTATACATGTACATGTATACACAATCATGATTGCTAAATAAACACCCTGCAGGGTCTTGTCATTAACTCTTACAATGTCTTATAGAAATGAAAAGACTGATTATTGTTATATAAACATATCTGTGTTCTAATCTGAATAATTACTTATTAATTAGTTTTGTACATTTGTACATATATAAATTATTTTAAAGTAATTTTTCTTACATGTACATGTAATCCTTTTATACTAGTTATATATTTGAAAAAATATTTTTTTTATCAGAGTTGTTAGAATAATTCTTTCTCAGATGTATACTCTTGTACTTTTGTACATGTATGTATCATAAGACTCTCAAAAAAGTAAACTTATTTATAAATAAAAATAGGTTTACATATATCTTAAATGTATTGGTGTTTGATTACTGAATCTTCTTTGAAATTCAGGCCAGAAATGTATATTACCCAGTATTGCCCAGTATTACCCAGTAAAACCCAGTAAAACCCGGGTTTTCCCAGTATTTCCCACTGGGCTGGGCAATACTCACAAAACCCGGGTTTTTGCCAACCCTGCTAGAAAAGGAAACTGTTATTATGGCAAATAATGTTCTAAAGCAATAACAATCTCTGATTTTAACTTCATCCTTTGACTTTAATATAGATATATGATTTGAGTGGTTATTTTAAAGTCGTTCACATACATGTGTCAGTGACACACGTGTTTCAAGCATAGTTTTATTTCTCAACTTCTTCATTTACGATGGTCTACAAAAGAAAACTGTCATTATGAAGAAATCTATTCAAAAGGTTTGGAACAACCCCTTAAATGAGAGTAATCATTATTTCCGACAGTTAGTCAACTTTTATGGAGATAAAAACTATATTTATAACTAGAGGCTCTAAAGAGCCTGTGTCGCTCACCTTGGTCTATGTGAATATGAAACAAAGGACACAGATGGATTCATGACAAAATTGTGTTTTGGTGATGGTGATGTGTTTGTACATCTTACTTTACTGTTCTATTTTTAGCCATATCAGCCGTCTTGGTTGAATGGCAGGGTCATCAGACACATTTTTTAAACTAGATACCCCAAAGATGATTGTGGCCAAGTTTGGATTAATTTGGCCCAGTAGTTTCAGAGGAGAAGATTTTTGTAAAAGATAACTAAGATTTACGAAAAATGGTTAAAAATTGACTATAAAGAGCAATAACTCCTAAAGGGGTCAACTGACCATTTTGGTCATGCTAACTTATTTGTAAATCTTACTTTTCTGAACATTATTGCTGTTTACAGTTTATCTCTATCTATAATAATCTTCAAGATAATAACCAAAAACAGCAAAATTTCCCTAAAATTACCAATTCAGGGGCAGCAACCAAACAACAAGTTGTCCAATTCATCTGAAAATTTCAGGGCAGATAGATCTTGACCTGATAAACAATTTAACTACAATTTAACTCATGTCAGATTTGCTCTAAATGATTTGGTTTTTGAGTAATAAGCAAAAAACTGCATTTTACCCCTATGTTCTATTTTTAGCCATGGCAGCCATCTTGGTTGGTAATGCGGGGTTCACACATTGCCGATTATTGCTCCCGTTTGAGATCAGACAGCGATACGACACGAAAAGTGAAAAAGTCGGATTAGTATCCTCAATTATCTGGAATGTCCTATTATTGTCTGAACGCAGTCGTTTTAGTTCGTAACAGATTCCTACTGATCGGGAAGGGTCCGAATAGTTCGGCAAAGCACCCCGACAGTTAGGTGCGTCCCGTAACATTTGGGGAAACTCAGCCGATTTTTTCTAGTCGGATCACAATCGTGCCTATGTCGTGACAGATTCTGCTGTATCGGATCGAATTCCTAACAATGATCTGTGTATTCAGGACGGTGTCCTGTGGAACGGGAATGATCTGGAGAAGTCCCGACAATAACAGAATACAATACGACTGAGACCAGACAAAGCCGTTTGCAATGCGATAGAGCGGACCGTGATAGGATTACGTTCCGACAGTACCTGATCATCCCGATTATGCCGACAGTTTTCTAACGGATAACTTCCGTCAGCGTCGGTTCACTGTCTTGTCACTATCTGATCTCTGTCGGATTACATTCGGTAGAATCGGGACGCAGTCGTGACAGACTCGGTCGAATTTTACCTGGCGAAAGATACTAATCGAATTTCCATCCACGATTCACAGGATCTTGATCAGACTTTTGACAAATTTTAATCGGGAATGGTCCTGTCAAGGACGGCAGTAAAAATCGTGAATGTGTGACCCCAGCTTAAGCTGGGTCACCAGACACATTTTTTTAAACTAGATACCCCAATGATGATTGTGGCCAAGTTTGGTTAGATTTGGCCCAGTAGTTTCAGAGGAGAAGATTTTTGTAAAAGTTAACGACGGACGACGACAACGGACGCCAAGTGATGAGAAAAGCTCACTTGGCCCTTTGGGCCAGGTGAGCTAAAAAGGCTTTGGATTTTTTCAATCGAAATAATAGCAAGCTGAACTAACTTAAAAGATAATAATTATAGACAAATCTCGTCTGTACTAGCCAAATTTCACAAATTTAAAGTTGTAAAAAATCATATCATGAATGATGGTTAATTACATTTTTTGGGTAATCAGTTACACCCCATGGTTCTATTATTTCCATAGGAAAACATGTGAGACATTCCAAAAATATATAGGTGCTCTTATCATTGGAGGAACATTACACAATCTGTCTACACACACATGGGGGCACGAAACACAATCTGAAATCCATTTGATGATATCTAAACGTATCGAAACGAAGTGAAAAATATCATGCACCGCGAGGGCGCTTACATAAGTCACTCTATGCTTCATTTCTGGTCTATATTCGCTATAGGCGCATGGTGCACGTCCTTCCTGATTACTGCATTGTGGATATGAAGAAATCAGATAATGCACAAAATCACCAGACACTTAGACACATGGCGGATCACTGTTGTATGTGCAAACAGTTTAATGTTTACATTTTTTGTATATGTACTTGTATTTATTTAAGAATTGAATGCTTCTTTTTATAACTTTATTGGGGTGTAAAAGCGTTGACCGAAGTACATTTTGTATGAAGCGTGGAAGCGCTTCATTCTAAAAATGTGGCGCACACGGTCAACGCTTTTACAACACTATGAAGTTACATGTTATATTTAAAGTTGCTTTAACGAGTTCGTTTAAGCTCATGACTTATGTTGATTGTACATAAGAGACGACTTTAAAATAAAATGTATACATACTACTTGCAGTTTTTGAGGAAATATGGAAAATTTAAATATCATGAAATTGACGATACAAAGTCTTTACATTAAATTACTTTTACAAAATAAATGTATATTTTTTTCTGCCTATTCATACCTAATAAATGTCATCGTAAGCATATAAGGAGGACATTTCTTATTTATCAACCCGGATCGCCAGCTTGGCAAATCTTTACATTTCAGTTATCTTCTCCTTTTCTACTTCCGGAATTTCAAAATGTGACCAGTTACCGATATTGACTTACTTATATACACAACGGACTGAATTTTAGATATTTATTAAGGGTCTGAATGGGGTGTACAGAATATAGGATATGGAGAGGAAAAATAAAGAACAGCGAAAAATGAGCAAAAAATAAAAATAATAAATAAATAAATAAACAACACAAAGTAGAATAATGGGGTGCAACAAAAGTAAATGTGGCAAATAAAAAAAAGGCAATGGCTATTTGACCGGCAACGGTAAAATAGCAAATAATTGCTATTTAGCCGGCGCCGGCAAAATAGAAAAAAGGCTATTTTGCCGGCACTGAATAAAACGGTTGATTGATCATAAAATGTGCTTAGTAGAGAATTAAAAAGCTAAGTAATAAATCAAAATCATAAAAAAAAAAAAACGTCTCACTGGAATCAAAATGTAAGAATAATAATTAAATATCTAAATTAATAATTTATTTAAAAAAAAAATGAAAAAATCCATCATGTACCTGTATATGACTTAGTACAAACCTTAAGACAAGTGGTATATTTCAAAAGAAAACTGTTACAGCATTCTCAAATGATTCACCTGAATATAAATATCAGAGTTGGAATAAAACTTTAATATTTATAAAGTCTACATTAAAACAAAAGCAGAAATTAAGGCCCAAATGACATTGGACTTCCAGAAAAGCTGATAAAAAAAAGTAATAATTTGTCAAGTTTGCCATTTCATAAGAAAAGTTTCAAAGAAAATGGATTCCTTATATTAGAATTAGCAAAAAACTCTGTTAATAACATTTTAATAACCAAGGAACAAGTTGAAACAAGACCTGAACTTTTAAGTGCCTCTTGTTTGGACTCAATTATAAACATTGATCTGATGAACAAATTTTGTCAAAAAGATGCATGGGAAGTTATGCAGAGCGTATTTAAAGAGAAAAAAAAATCCTATATACATATGTACACATGCCGCTGATTCAAAGGAAGACAGTGTAATGTGTAGTTCCTGTCTGGAGTAGCAACATTTATCATGTGCTAGAATGAAACAACTTTGAAAGGCAAAACAATGGTTTTATAATAACAATTGCAAATGTTAAATCATCCTTCTATTTAAAATTCATAGCAAACAAGTTTTGATATTGTCTTTTCCGACGTAGTCGGTATAGTTTCGGTTTGTGCCCTTTGAACTTAAGGACGCTTATAACTATGGCAACAGAATACGCATGCTCGAAAAATCCTTTCTGTGATTGGAGAAAATTCTGTCATGGTGGGTGATTTGGTTGTGTTTGAAAAAACGTCTCGTTAATTATATCGTGATGGAAAGCAAGTGAAAAACTATAAATATTTGAACTAGATCTTACAAAGATTTATATTCTTATTAAAATAATTGTTTCTCCAATAGCTCTTTGCATCCATGACAGCTGTTTATTCGGGACAATTAAATATAATTTTTAATGTTTACTTTGTTGTACGAACGTACATGACTTTTAGAACGCACCTACACATGTGAGATTTCCGCGGGGTTTTGGTGAATGTAAACAAAAAGATACGAGGACCGAGAATACTGAACAAAAACAGAGAACACGTTATTTAAATGGTAAATCGCTTATTTAAATATAATCGCATATTCACAAAACAATTTGTAACGTTCTTTTGTTGGTAATTCATTGATTTTTAAATAGTTAGAGCATTGTTGTTCACAAGATGAAGGTAGTGAACGGGCGTTGCCACCAAGGACAAATTGTGTCAAACTATGCAGGTTTTCGGTGCACTGCAATCGCCTTCTTGTAGTTACATTCAGATGGAGATTTAATTAAAGAGGTCCTGCATCATGAAGTCATTGTGCTTCTGAAGGTTATCGAAATGATAGTTTTAAACATATACTCAAATTTAAATACGTCGGATATCTTTTTTAAAGATAGTTCTTGTTATGATGCAGTTTTACATAGCACTATTTTTATCACATGGCAGGATATTCAAAGTTAAACTCAGTATAGATTTTACACTAACAGATATCAAAATCAACTTTTTTATATATATATTTTAGAAAAAATATATTTAATAATGATTGTATTAATATTATTAATGTTTCATTAATGTATTAAATTTACTATTTTGCCGGTGCCGGTCAAATAGCCACTGCCCCCAAAAAAAGGCATAAATTCTACATGTAGACTACAGAAAAAAAGCATTTTCATTAGATTTTTAAAGAATGAAAGTAATTTTTTTAAGCTAAAAAATGACATAAAAATGCAAAGAATCCAGATACAAGACAGTGGTATTTCATTTTTTTTTTATAATTTGGTATTCATTTAGATACCATTTTTAAAACAAAAACCAAACTACCAAAAAGAGATTTAAAACGAAACACATGTACAAAATACATAACATTAGTAGGGCTGTTAACATGTTACGATTGCAGCTGATCGAAATTATGTTGTGAATCGTTGACTATTTAAAGGTACTTGATGATATGGATGGGTGGTGCTTCATTCCTATATATTTTTTATATTTTTTTCGCTCATTATTTATGTAATCATTTATCTTAAAAAATAATGGTTAACTTTATTTAATATTATTACCCAGTTCTTAAGTTTTTGCAGTCATTCTTCATATTTTTGCACCCATTATTCTCGTTTTTTCTCTAAAAAAAATTGCCCATTTTCTGTTCTTTATTTTTGCCCAATATTCTCTATTTAGTTAACCTCGCACTTGTCGTTGATCCGTGTTATCAGTGAATGTATCTAGAATGAGTTAAATCGTGTGAATATATGCCTATCTTGCTATCTTAAACACATCTCGATGACTACTCTATTAATGTTTACAGTGATTATATGATAATTTCTAACCAAGTTGACAAAATCAAGCTAGCTTGTGTAAAATCTATCATATCGTTATGTTGTCCAACTAGATTTACACATCTATCATTTAAATTTTGGTTAACCTTTTTAAAGTTTTCCTTCGAAGGTCTGGAACATTCTCATGGTAAACTTCAAAGGTAGACGTATTTTAAATGGAATAAGTCAATGGAAAGTACTGACCGAGAAAACTGTTTCTTACATGTGATATGTTTTCCACATGTGGAGCAGGATCTGCCTACTCTTCCGGAGCACCTGAGCTAGTTTTTGGTGGGATTCGTGTTGTTTATTCTTTAGTTTTCTATATAAAAAAGAAGATGTGGTATTATTGTCAATGAGACAACTGTCCACAAGAGACCAAAATGACACAGACATTAACAACTATAGGTCACTGTACGGCCTTCAACAGTGAGCAAAGCACATACCTCATAGTCAGCTATAAAAGGCCCCGATAAGACAATGTAAAACAATTCAAACGAGATAACTAACGGCCTTATTTATATAAAAAAAAATGAACGAAAAACAAACATGTAACACGTAAACAAACGACAACCACTGAATTACAGGCTCCTGACTTGGGACAGGCACATACATAAATAATGTGGCGGGGTTAAACATGTTAGCGGGATCCCAACCCTCCCCCTAACCTGGGACAATGGTATAACAGTACAACATAAGAACGAACTATAAAAATAAGTTTAAAAAGGCTTAACTCATCAGATGGACAAAAATACAAGTGGACGTGGACGGGTTCTTATACATCCCGACACAAAAAGACAGCAATGAACAGATCTGAGAGTATATATATGTTGTGTCATGTGTACTATTGTTTGTCTGTTTGTCCTTTTCATATTTAGCCATGGCGTTGTCAGTTTATTTTCGATTTATGAGTTTGACTGTCCCTCTGGTATCTTTTGTCCCTCTTCTACTGTGAAATTGTAAATATGCAGATACTTGATGACAAGGATGCTTTTGGCAATGAAATCTTTGTTTTATATGGAAAAAAAATACCAATCTATTATATACAATGTAGTAATTTTTATAAATTTACTGTTTGCAAAAGTATGAATCATTCTACATACTAAGGATTTTCTTATCCCAGGCAGTTAACATGAGCCGTATTTAGCATAACTTTTTTTGAACTTTTGGTCCTCAATGCTCTTAAACTTTGTTCTTGTTTCGGCTCTCGAACTTTTTTTTATCTAGGCGTTACTGATGGGTCTTCTGTGGGCTTGGCGCGCGTCTGTCGTATTCAAATATAGGCCTGTGACTTTTTAATAGCTTTTATGTGTGTGTTTCCATGTCCTGTATGTTCTCCCATTTATTTGTATTGTACAAAAATGTAGTCCTATCATGTAATGTTGTCATTTTAATGTTATATTAAACATTGCCATACAAGCGGGATGTTTGGCTAGCCACAAAACCATGTTCAACCCACATTTTTTTCTTAAATGTCCTGTACCAAGTCAGAAAAATAGGTATTGTTGAATTATAGTTAATTTCTGTGTGTGTTGCGTTTTATTGTCGTGGTTCTCCTCCTATATTATATATGAGTGCTGTTTCCTTGGCAAGGGTTACGACCCACTCCCGTACTCTCCTTGGGTAGCGAGGTTGGCAATTATATCACATCTTCTTTTTTATATTACATGTTTACGGGGAAAGTGTAAAAATCAGATAATTACAATATAATCTCATATAATTATTTGATTGTAAACAATATATGTCAAAGTTCATTTAATTGCGCCAAATTAATCGTTTTATCATTTTTACTTATGTATATCTACAAAATGATCGAAGTTTACAAAACTTTTAATTTTGGAACTACAAAGTGTTTATCTACTTTAGGAATAGATTACCTTAGCTCTATTTGGCAACACTTTAAGGAATTTTTGGTCCTCAATGCTCTTCAACTTCGTACTTTATTTTGCCATTTTAACATTTTTTTTTATTCGAGCGTCACTGATGAGTCTTTTGTAGACGAAAGCGCATCTAGGGCAAATATAAAATTTCAATCCTGAATTCTATGATCATCTTATTTTCTTCCCCGTTTATACATTTAACCGATTACTAATATCAGTTCTATTTTTTTGTATTTTTTGCAAGACCAACATTCTGTATTTTCCTCCACCAAACATGACCAAGATGGAATCTACAAGACCTACTGCCGACGTTTAGAAACACATAAAAAAAATTAGAAGATGTGGAAGGATTGTCATTTAGAAAGCTCACCACCGGACCCCAATTGATATAGAAGTTGTCTCGTCAATTTTAAGCATTCGTTTTTCAAAATCTAGACCGTTCAACGTCAGGTTAAACTTCTTGTAACTTTCATCAAGTAAGGAAAACGTTTTCTTGTAACAAGCCAAGAGCTGATTATGAGGATAACTTTCAAAATATTGATGTCATATAGCACTGTATTGAAGAAAGTTATTTGAAATATTTTAATATGACTTTAAAGGGAGAAAATACAATTTTTCTCGTCAATCTTGGTTTAACATGTTTTTACATATTATGAAAAGACTGTAATATATTGGATTGCAATTGATCAATTACACAGGTTCTAAAGTTCCATTAATTCGCTTTCTTCTTATCCTTTTTACTTAGACGCTTTTTTCCCTTTCCTTTAACCCTTTTTTTCCCCTTTCTTCTTTTATTTGTCTTCTTGCATTTAGATAGATTATCTTTCTCACTGCGACAACACTTGTTGCATCTTTTTATAAACTTCTTTTTACATCTTGTTGCATTTGAACATTTCTTGCATAGCTTGTCTAATCGTTTTCCACGTAGGTTACACCCTTTCCGTCTAGGTTTGGGACATTTATTTGGTACAACTTTTCCTTTACAGCATTTTCTTTTGCATTTCTTTCCAAGCCTTTGTCTCTTTAAGCACTTTATACAGAAATCATCCAAGATGACAGGGGCTTTAGTTGATAGTGGTGTATATGAAACAGGCATTTGTGTAGAAATATGATACAGTGACATCATTTGTTTACAGGCTTCGTCTGGGTCGCGGTCTTCAGCAAGTTTGGATATTCTTTTTTTCTTCAGACAAAAGTCATCTAAAACGAAATAAATCAAGATGGAATCGTTACTAGCTTAAGATAAATTATATAAACCCCAGTCGTGAAAAAGGTATAACTTTACATATCTATTCTAAGAAAGACTCAAAAGAACATACTTTAGGAGGGAGACAAACATTTAGATGTTTTAAGAAAGGACCATATCTATAATATTTTAAGAAAGACACGTATCCCTTATTATAGGTAATCAGCAAAAACTTGACATCAATTGTTTAAGGTTGGAGAAGAAAATGTACACCACTGAGATAAGCATAAAGAGGATGCTCTGCACAGATGTATAATACATATGTCTACATAATATGCGATGATCGAAATTGATAGACATTCATGAATGATTTATTAAATTTAGACATGAAACTCGTCTTTTAAAATCACATCAGTTATAAAATATTTTGTGTCTTCTCGGTTTTGTAGTCAAAAGATGCCATATTTGGTGTTCTTTGTTCTGTTTTTGTCTCTGACCTCGTATCTTTATTTTTCTATTATACGAGTTATCTAACTTACGCGTCGTTGTAATCATATCAACTGGTTGGTTAGTATGGTTAGCTGTTGATATTAGCCCATCACATGCCGACATAGTTTTTGTTCTTCTCTCTCCATCATTCAATCCTGAAATTATCAGATGAATCACATAAAAAGATATAGTAAATGTGGACAATATATGTATATCAAGTAGATTGTGCAGATTAGGTCATACAGAAAAATGTTAAAATAAACTAGAGGCTCTTAAGAGCCTGTGTCGCTCACCTTGGTCTATGTGCATATTTAACAAATTACACAGATGGATCCATGACAAAATTGTGTTTTGGTGATGGTGATGTGTTTGTAGATCTTTATGTATTGAAATTCTTGCTCCTTACAATTTTCTCTTTCTATAATATACTTGGCCCTTTCGTTACAGAGGAAAATATTTTGTAAAAATTAATGAAAATTGTTAAAAATTGACTATAAAGGGCAATAACTCCTTAAGGGGTCAACTAACCATTTTGGTCATGTTGATTTATTTGTAGATCTTACTTTGCTTAACATTATTGCAGTTTACAGTTTATCTCTATCTGAAATAGTATTTAAGATAATAACCAAAAATGGCAAAATTTCTTTAAAAATTACCAATTGGGGGACCGCAACCCAACAACCAGTTGTACAATTCATCTGAAAATTTCAGGGTAGATAGATATTAACTTAATTAAAATGCTTGTCAGATTTGCTTTTAATGCTTTGGTTTCAAAGTTATAACCCTAAATCTACATTTTACCCCTATGTTCTATTTGTAGCCATGGCGGCCATCTTGGTTGGTTGACCGGGTTACCGCACACATTTTTTGAACTAGATACCCTAATAAGATTGTGACTAAGTTTGATCAAATTTGGCCCATTAGTTTCAGAGGAGAAGATTTTTGTAGAAGATGACAAAAATTTACGAAAAATTGGTAAAAAATTACTATAAAGGACAATAACTCCTTAAGGGGTCAACTGACCATTTTGGTCATGTTGACTTATTTGTAGATCTTACTTTGATGAACATTATGATGTTTACAGTTTATCTCTATCTATAATAACATTTAAAATAATAACCAAAAACTGCAAAATTTTCTTAAAATTACCAATTTAGTGGCAGCAACCTAACAACATGTTCTCTGATTCATCTCAAAATTTCAGGGTAGATAGATCTTGATCTGATAAACAATTTTACCTCTGTCAAATTTGCTCTAAATACTTTGCTTTCAGAGATATAAGCCAAAATCTACATTTCATCCCTATGTTCTATTTTAAGCCATGGCGGCCATTTTGGTTGATTGACCGGGTCACCGAACTTATTTTTATAAACTAAATACCCCAATGATGATTGTGGCCAAGTTTGGTTAAATTTGACCCAGTAGTTTCAGAGGAGAAGATTTTTGTAAAAGTTAACAGACGACGACGACGACGGACGACGGACGCAAAGTGATGAGAAAAGCTCACTTGGCCCTTTGGGCCAGGTGAGCTAGAAATAGGGATATATAGGTCATAAGATAACATATTGTTAAGTGAAAAACGCCACGAGACAGCAATCAGACTACCTCTCCCACCCCATCACTCTTAAACAATAATTAAAGCTCTAAATGTCCACAGTCTGGAAAGGTTGCGTATAGATTTAACAGACTCTTAAGGACCTGCCATCAACCCCAAATTCCTTGTATACAAACTAAAATAAATAAAATCCGAAGCCACACAAATGTTAAGGAAAAAATCCAGCAACATCAATGATATAAAGATATAACTAATAACATTCATACATTTTAGTGCTCAGAAAATCACAGCTATCATTTTTTAACATAAAGTTTTATGATCACTGTTTAAAAAAAACCTAGATGTGTCAAAGCGACATGAATGACCCAGTCCCAAAAAGTTGAAAAATCTGCAATTTCAATATAAACACATATGATGGTAATCTCACATATAAAAAAATCAGCTCAAAATCTGGAGGGGAATAGAGAAAAAATCCGTATAACTGTGATTTTCAATAATTTATGAAAGACCGAAGTCCGTAATTTCAGCGAAAATTAGCGGAGCGGAACGAAACTTAAACTTGATATATAACTCATCATGGTTAACTCACATACCAAAAATCAGCCCAATATCTGAAGGCGTTTAGAAAAAAGTCCGTATAACTGTGATTTTTAACAATTTCTCAAATATCAAAGCCCGTAATTTCGGCAAAAAATAGTGGAGCTGAACGAAACTTGAACTTGATCTGTAACTCATCATGGTTAACCCACATACCAAAAATCAGCTCATTATCTGAAGGCATTTAGAAAAAAAAACTCCGTATAATAGTTTGTTGCGGAATGACGGAATGGCGGAATTTCGGAATGACGGAATGTCAGACAAGGGTAAAACTATATGGCACCGACAACTTCGTTGCGGGGCCATAATAACCACAACAATTAATGTATTTTTTTTCTTCAGTAAATGCAGGGACAGTCTTTACTAACTGGGACAGTCTATACTAACTAGTATAGACTGTCTTTGGTGAATGTGCCAAATCTATTTATCTATCTTAAAACACATGTTAACTTTGATTCATGTTATATTGGAAGGAGAAGGAGATTATCACAGATTTGTACAGTTCACCTTTCGGAATAAATATTATCTGTCAACTTTGTTATTTTTGTTTGTGATTAACGTTTTCTACGGGTTTATTTTCATGAGTGAAGGACAGATATTTAGGTTTAAACCTTACGTTTGAAGCATATAAGAAAGCCAGATCCTCCTTTTGTTGTAGCAGGATCTGAGTTAAAATGAAACACGATCTTCCTATCAGCAGCAGAAAATTCCCTATGGTAACTGTTGGACACATTTACTCCATTAATACTAAAATGGTCATTGTCTTCATCTATATTCATCATGTCAACAGACACTAGAAATCGTTCGTCTGCCACCAGTTTTAAATGGATGGTTTTAGTACACCGAGCTATTAACGTTGTATCTATATATTTCGTAAATGAATCTTTGCCATAAAGCCATGGAATGTTGTAATGACTTCGTATAATTCCTTGTTTGATATTTGAACCTAGGTCTTCTTCACTGTCACAGATTTGTCCTATATATGTTTGGGGACTTTCTGAAACGAGGTAAAATATATACATAGACTATAAGAAAGTCATTTTTACAGTAGAAAAAAAACAAATGATAGGATTTTCGTGCATACAAAAGTTTTAGAATAGCCTTTATCTGGTACACTAGTATTCCCTTGACCATACGTTTGGAAAAAGAATAGAACGCGAAAGAGCTTTAAAAACTACATTTAAGGCAAAGTTCGAGAGTTGCTATCTTAATTTTTGAACGACCACAAAATAAAATGGAGTATTTGTCTGGTTTGCAAACTAAAAGAATCATTTAAAATCGTGCCAATACCGAAGCATTGAGCTTTTTGGAACATTGAACCATACTTAGACCGTCGATCTCACACGTGGCATCTTAGGATTTTGAATCATACACCCTTTGCTTTGAAAATGTGACAAAAAAGCAAGAACAAATGATTTTTTTAATTAAAATTATAAGTCACTAAAGTGACAATTATACAATCAAAAAGATAGACAATACAATGTGTTTTAATACATCTAAGATATTGTGTAAATTTTCACATTATTAAGACTAAACAGTGAGTAGAAGAATGAACCAAATGAAACTTAAAACATTTGTTAAAATATTGATCTTCAACGCTTGATGGATTTTTAAAATTATATTTTAACACTTTTTGTATAGAAATGTAAATATGTTCCGGACCATATGAGTATTTGGACCATACGCGTATGGTCATGACCATATGCGTATACTCATATGGTCGGACCATATGAGTATATACTCGTTTGGTTATAAACGGGCCGGACCATATGAGTATTTGGACAATATAGGTATATTTTTCAATAATATGCACGAGAAAACTTTATAAAATAACAATGATTGCTACATGCAATTGTATTATTTACAATTCAAATAACATTAAATATTGATGTGAAAGTTAGTTTTCATCACTAAGTGTATTCTTGCATGGATGCGTAGGGTGACATTTACGTCCACACGGCACCATAGCTTTTCTTGGGTCCGGGGTCATTCCGATGTGTCTACGGTGAAAAAGCTCTACTAGATCTCCAATATCACAACATGACTGAAGTACATCATATCACCAGACAACTTTAAAAAACGAACTAGTGTCCTTGTCGGTGACGTCATTCTTTTTTTAAATTTAAACAAAACACGTATTAGTATAAAAAAAATATGAATATTGCACTGCTAATGCTAATTATATTAAGTTTCAAAAGTAAGCAATTTTTTAGACTCTTTACCCTGTCGACTTTTACGTCAGGTTATAGTAAAACAGTTGACTTCTTGATTAACAGTTCATTAAGATATTTTTGGAAGTTATCTTCCCAGGTCGACATTTTGTCATTCACTCGTAATAACATATCGGTAATGAAAAACAATGTGTGTTTACTATAGTTTTGACTAGTGATGAAATTTACTATGTGAAACTGCTTATTTTATTTTGTTAATCTTGTTATTACTATTTTTTAATGAAAAAAATACCTTTAGTAGTGTCTTTTTAGTGACGTGACAACTAGAAGGGTTATATGAAGAGGTAAGCATAAATGTACCCCGACCATACGCGTATGGTCGGACCATATGAGTATATACCCATATGGTCATGACCATACGCGTATGGTCCAAATACTCATATGGTCCGGAACAAATATACATGGCTTTTACTTACTTGTCATATTAACACACTGCCAATTGTGGATGTAAAGAGATTCCACCTCGACAAAATATTTTAATAGTGGCGTTGTTGGGAATCTTATCTTACAACGTTGCTTCCAATAACAGTCTGAAGTATCAACTAGGAGGTCTACCGTGTTTTCTTTATAAGATGGATTTTTGTTTCTACAGGGCTCACTCGCTGCTTTTATATCTGGTCGATATATAACAGTGCCAGAGGGACAGCTGATGTTGACTCCTTGTTGCTTACAGGTATCTACAGCTATATTTTTGTCGATACATATTTGCTCTGAACTAATCGCATTGGCTGTAAAAGTGAAAGCAAAATTTATATTTTAGAAATATGGCTCTTATTAAATCAACTAAAAAACATATTTGAGGATATGATATGATCGCCGGATAGATGTTATTATAGATCGTATAAAAAGAACAAACACTGTAGAAAAAAAAAGCACAAATAAAGTGGAAGAAAAACATCCGATTTATCTTTTTATGAAGACATCCGAATTTTCAGTTAAACTCATTATTAATAGAGTTAAACACAAGAGGATGAAAAACAATTCAGATTTTCAGACTTTAGAAAAGTATGAAAGAATGAAAAACCATCAAGGAACTTGAATAACGTATATAAAACACTTGTTCTAATACTTTTGAAGTGTAAACCTTTATACTGCAATGTTGTATTACTGTCTCAGGTTAGGACAATGTTTGGTGCCTGTTTAACCCGCTGTATTTGTATGCACCTGTTTTAAGTCAGAAGACTGTTGTTCATTGGATGTCGTTTTTGTGTTGTTTGGATTGTTCATTGGAGTTTCTCGTTTCTTGTTTTTTTATATTGATTAAGCAATAGGTTTTCCTGTTTCCATTGTAATTTGGGACCTTCTATAGAGTACTGCTCGATGTGAGTCAAGGCTCCGTGTTGAAGGCCATACTTTGACCTATACTAGTTAGCTTTATATACATTGCGACTTGGATGAAGAGTTTTCTTATTGGCACTCATAACACATCATCTTGTGTATATTTATATAAAATAAAGGAAATGTGGTATAATTGCTAATGATACAACTTTTCACCAGAGTTGTAAAAAAAAAGTAGTATGTTTTTTTAAAAATTCATGTGCCTTTTATGGTCCTTTCAATTCGGTTGACAGTTATGACTTTTCGACTCTCTACATCACTCTTCCACAAAGTTATTTCAAACACAATTTTTTTAAATTAGATTTAATTGGACTTTAAAAATGTGATCGCAATTTATTATTTGTTGCCAAACATAAAGCTTATTTCTGTAATTAAAAGATAAATATGCTATGTTTTTCAATTAAGTTTGAAAGAATGTTCAAAGCGGTAAATTTTCGACATGTTGTAGGCATTCCTATGGGCACTTACTACTCTCCTTTAATCTAATGACAGACTGGTCAAACATGGTCAGAAAAAATCCGTCTGAATTCCATTATATTGTTGTATATCAACACTACTTACTGTTTAAAACTTGTTGATATGTTTGGGCTAGGAATTAATTCTCTCAATATACTTAAATCAGTTTGAATGATAAAAAGCAGTCGAAAAATGCATCTTTTCCCGATATGTCAGAGTTTGACGTCGCGAAAATAACATTTTACGTTAGCAACGTCATTACATTCCCTGTAACTGTATCGTATGCCCTTAATGACACAACCCATGTATCAGTGGTAAATTGTATCCAGGAATTTCGAGACCCTTTAACGCTACTATATGGTATGAGTTTTGTTCGATCATTGTGGAATGCTGTATGGTGACATCTAGTTGCATACTCTATATCTACGTGAGATTTTTCTCTGTTGGATATTTATCTCATTTACTCTCATTGGTACACATACCATATCTTCTTATAATTGCTTTGTTATAAGAAATTTAGACACAATTAAAAAAATAATTATTGTAAGGGACAGTCGTTTCAAGTTTTGACAGCTTACGATTTTACAACAATTCGTCAAAAATAGTAGAATTCTACTAGACTAGTAAGTATAAAGTCAAACAACAACAGCAACAGAAATTGGACACGGGTCATTGAAAAACAATAATAAAGGAAGTATCGTCAATTTTCGTATTATAAAAAATAGTATAAGTAATAACGAAATAAAGAAAAATATTTGTTTGCTTATTTCACTTCGTCACTTCGTAGAAAACGTTTTTCCGTAACAAAAGATGTAGTGTTCATAAAACAGTTTACCTGTCAAAAGGATAATGAAAACAGACGAAGCAGTCAGGTCCATTAACAATGCTCCCATTTCATGCTATAAATATTTTGAGAATTGATTTAGTGTTATAAATATATATATATTTATACTATTTATAAAAGAAATTTACAACCTATTCATTAAAGTTGGGATTTCCCGTGATTGTTTGAGATCAACCTTCCGTGTCAGTATAGAATGTCACGATAAGTACTGTTTCCCACCTGATCAATTGAAATTTATTATTTTTAAAATGAAAATATATCGAAAATCAAATATTTAGTATGGAAATATTAAATTTGTTTGTTTGATTGGAAGGAAGGAAAATTGAACACAAACAACACATGTAGTGTAAATGTTTATTTATAAACATTTCAAAACTGCACTATGCCGTACATTGCAATCATCAAGGAAAGTTTTCACATATTTCCTTTCAAAGATTATTTTTTGATATTCATTATTTTTAATTCAACGTGGGACAACACTTCAGTTTCTGAACTAAAAATTTTCAAGTTTCAAGTACCTAAAATCATATCGATGTCCAAGCATGTAATTTAAAAGACTGTGGATGCTTATGTCATGTATGTTGGCTCACGATAATTAAAAGCAGAATTTAAACGATATAGCACAAGATATGCATATAGGTCATTCATCATTGACACTAAAACAAACGGAATGTGATGCGACTGTCATACAAGTGAGAGGTTTAGCGCTATAAAACCAGGTTCAATCCACCATTTTCTACATTTGAAAAATGCCTGTAAGAAGTCAGGGATTATGACAGTTGTTGTCCATTCGTTTGATGTGCTTTATCATTTGATTTTGCCATTTGATTAGGGACTTTCCGTTTTGATTTTCCTCGGAGTTCAGTATTTTTGTGATTTTACTTTTCTCATACCTATTACGGATTTCAACTATTTTTAAAAGAGAACGCCAAAGGAAAGTTTACATATACAACTATATTTCCTTTCAAAAATAACCATTTTTACTTTTCATTTTTTTTTTATATAATTCAATTAGGGACAATACTTAGTTTCCAAACTGAAAATTTATGTTTGAAGTACCTAAAATAATATGATGTCCAAGCACAGAATTTAAAAGACAGTGCTTATGTGGGCTCACGATTACAAACAGTAGAAGTTAAACGCTATAGCAAAGATATATATATATATATATATATATATATATATATCGGCCATTCACCAGTTACACTCAAATTTTTCCAACATGGATTGAACAATAATACAATGTTCATCTAAAAATGAGATATTGTATGATTGTCAATGAGACAGCTTTTCACCAAAGACAAAAAGATCAGATGTAAACAAATACATATAACTATACGTTCGGCTATCGGCAATTAAAAAAAACCCATACCGTATAGTAAACTATAAAAGACACCGGCATAACACAATGTGAAGTAAATCGAAAGAGAAAATAAATCCATGTTAAAACAATAACCTCAACACATTGTGCAGTAGGCGAAAAAAAGGGCCTCCGTTTAAAATGCTCCTGACTTTTCCTTTCAAAGATTAGCACATTTGTTATATATCTTTTTAGTATTAAAAAAAGAAACAAAACTACTCAATTGATGAACTAAAAATTTCTGTAAAAGTAATTAAAGTCATATGTTCCAAGGTGAAAGAGTGCACTGCCGGAAAAGGATCACTGCTACGCAAGCACGGAACTGGATTAGTTTTGATGATGGTAAACTAATGCAAAATGTTTAATTATAACAAAAATCTGTATTTCGTATAAAACGTATAAATATCTCGAATAAATATAGTCAATAAATAAAAAGATAAATCCCACAGCCCATCGTGAATTCGAAGTCATTGAAATAAAATACTTCATAGTTGATTCAATTTAACACTCAGCAAATTAGCATATACATAATAGTTTGACAGCTTCTAATCTTATTCCCATTTCCTCAAGTAAATTATGCTTGTTCGTTTCTATTGTCCACTAACAATACATATTTAATTGAGTAATTGAATCCACACTATATTGTCCTAATGTGTTATCGAATGTAATATTGCGGACCCCTTTTTACCATTGAATGGTTTCTGAAGTTCATACCCAGGCCCTTCATCTTTATGAATATTAAATGATCGTCAACTCCGTAATTTATTTGTCATTTTTTAAATTTTATTTATAACGTCACTGATGAGTATTTTGTGTACTAAATGTGTGCTTATCCATTTTTTTTAAGTCTGGCCTCTATGTCGATTATTTTTCAAAACCTCACTATCAAAAGTAAGTACTTCACCCAATTCACATTACCTTACGTAAATCCATCTGGTCT
Source organism: Mytilus edulis (assembly GCA_019925275.1). Taxonomy (NCBI): domain Eukaryota; kingdom Metazoa; phylum Mollusca; class Bivalvia; order Mytilida; family Mytilidae; genus Mytilus; species Mytilus edulis. The sequence continues at coordinate 47,598,802 of CM034353.1, forward strand.
GGTCAGAACAATAATCATCTACTTATTGATGACTGTTCTGCAATAATGGTATACACAATTTTATCTAAAGACTCTGCTCTCTATGTCTGTTTTCATTTATTCTTGCCGCATTATTATTAGTGTTTGTTCAGTCACATATTAACAAGAGTTGTCATACAACGATCATGTTTCATTTTCAGTTTGGATGTTTTTGCAGAAAGGTGTTTAAATTGAAAAATAATCGCTTTGTAGTTTGAAATACAGTCCCCAGCAATAAATAAATAAAAGAATAATTCATAAAACTCCCTTAAGCAAAGTTAAACCTAAGATGAAGTATTATTTTTTAGACATATAGCTTCTAATATTTCTTATTTTTAAAATCCCTGACTTTCAAATATTTATAAAGTGTTATTTGCAGATTGTGAAGTGGTCGATACCTCTGCTGATGAACTGAGTGCATCATTAGCTCAAAAATTAAAAGATTCAATATAACGGACCAACTCCATAAAGAACAAATTACTGCCTACTTAACCCTTTGAGCATACAGGCCACCTGCAAAAACACCTCCAAAATGGAACCTATAAAAAGCATGATATCATTTTAAATGCACATGACACGTTTTTCTCCAAATATTTATAAAGTGTTATTTGCAGATTGTGAAGTGGTCGATACCTCTGCTGATGAACTGAGTGCATCATTAGCTCAATAGTCGGTGCTGTTGTACTGACATGATTGTTTTGGTTGTTTCTTTATTTTCCTCTTATAGTTGATGTGTTTCCCTCGGTTTTGATTTGAGACCCGGATTTGTTTCAGTTTAATCGATTAATGAGTATTGAACAGCGGTATACTATTGTTGCCTTTATTGGTCACATAACTCATAGAATAATCGAGTACTTATACATTCTTGAATTATTTTTGTTTGAGTGTACCTGATGAAGGAAGAAAGTTGACTCGGGCATACCAACTGTATACACCGTTATTTTCATATTTTGTCGTCGACTGCTGTCTGCCATTATTGTTTATACTATAAATCTTACCAGAACTGAAGAACTAATAACTGAACTTATAATGATGTAGGGAACTAGTCGGACTATAATCTCATCGCTTTCCACAAGCACAGAAAGAAATTAATTGGTTTTAAAATGTGCGTTAACGCTCAATCCCCCTTTAACTAGGGAAAGTGTAATACAGTACAACATTGAAACAAACTAAAAACAAACGAAAAATGGGTGACTTATAAGATCTGTACTACACCATACAAAATAACAACTAACAATAAGACAAATAAAAAATTCCTTGAGTATAACCAGTTAATTATAAAACTAGGTTAAAGCTCAATTTATAACAATATGATATACGTGGAAGGTTAAATTAGTTTTCATAAAGAGTGATCATCCAAATAAATAAACGTTACATGATTGCATTACTCCTGCAGCAATTCACACTCTTCTTCTGAAGGCATGTACCCCTTTCAGAAAATGATAATCCGGATTAAACCCTGCAATGTATTTCCATATATAAATCCGTATAAGATACCATATTAAAATATTGCTTTTGTACAGTCCATATTTATGTTAACTGCACAATTTACTTCTTCGATACTAAATGCGTATCAATTACATTTCTATCATCACATCCTAGAATTCGAATCCATAATGTCTTTCACTAACTTGGCAGCATGTATGGCTGTACCCCAACTCAATGCTATTCCATTTGAACCGTGTCCATAATTGTGTACTACCTAAACGGATAAAAAAAACACCAGATAAAAATCATCATTCTTTTAAAAACATTAAATTCTATCAAAGGTCATCTCGTATATTCATCGCACGTTCAGCAATATCATATATTTCCCCCAAAAAAAACCACGGAACATGAATTGTTTTTGTAGAAAATCTATCACCTATTAACATTCAAGTGTTAGACCTCCCGATTTTCTTCTGGTTAATATGTTTACTTGTTCAAATCAATATTTAGTTATGTTTTTGGACAATAAAATAATCTATTCTCAGCTGGTACATTTTGTGAAGTAAAGTCATAAACTATAGTTGTCATTAAACATTTTCGTCCTGTTGTGACGTCAAAGTATTTTTGTTTCACCTAATATAAGTTTCCTATGAAACTTAATAGTGACACTAGTTGTTCCTATTGGAACACTTATTATATATCATGTATTCCATTGGGAACAAAAACTATAATATTTGTTCAAATAGGAATAATATTACAGATTATTTCTTCCACTTGAAACATATATAATGAAGGCACAGTTTCATTGGCCACAAAATAAAAATGAATTTCGTATCGATATAAAGTAAATAAAAATATAATATCTTTAACCCTAGAATATGAATAAAATTCATCGACATACTCGTCTGGTGCAAATTCATATAACATTTGTGTATATTACGAACGTTTTTCTTAAAACTTTGTTAAAATGAAACATTTACAAATGAAATGTTTAAGAATTTTAGTTAAAAAATCAGCATTTACAATTAAAAAAAAGTCGCTGATTATCAATTATAAACAATTTATCAAACACTTTTTTTCTACACGAAGTTTTTGACGCAATTTTACAAAAAAATGAGATGAAAGACATATGATTTTCCTTGGATTTGCTGAATGATATATGTACACAGTTTCAGAAAAGGTATTACTTCAAGCGATTGAAATTCTACTTTTAGCCAAATTTTGGGGAAATATGTGACATCTTTTCTCCCATTTTTGCAATATTTTATAACAAATAAATGCAGATTGTTGCCATGGATACACCCAAAAGAAATTATATATTACCATTTTATATACTGGATTTAAAATCTATGGAAGATTCTGATTACATACATATGCCCATATATGACACAAACAGTAAGCTTGATATTGCAAGAAAGCAATGAAAAGGGGATGGTAAAATTTATAAGGGCAAATTTTAATATTTTTTCCTAACTGTTTATTGCTACCTTGATTGGTCCGGTACTACAGTAACTCTTTACAATAAAGAAATTAATCATGTGTTACTATAAATACATCTAGCCGGCGCCGGCAAAATAGAAAAAAGGCTATTTTGCCGGCACTGAATAAAACGGTTGATTGATCATAAAATGTGCTTAGTAGAGAATTAAAAAGCTAAGTAATAAATCAAAAATGATTTTATAATAACAATTGCAAATGTTAAATCATCCTTCTATTTAAAATTCATAGCAAACAACTTTTGATATTGTCTTTTTTTCCGACGTAGTCGTTATAGTTTCGGCTTGTGCCCTTTGAACTTAAGGACGCTTATAACTATGGCAACAGAATACGCATGCTCGAAAATCCTTTCTGTGATTGGACAAAATTCTGTCATGGTGGGTGATTTGGTTTCTCGTTAAGTATATCGTGATGGAAAGCAAGTGAAAAACTATAAATATTTGAACTAGATCTTACAAAGATTTATATTTTTATTAAAATAATTGTTTCTCCAATGGCTCTTTGCATCCATGACAGCTGTTTATTCGGGACAATTATATAATTTTTAATATTTACTTTGTTGAACGAACGTACATGACTTTTAGAACGCACCTACACATGTGAGATTTCCGCGGGGTTTTGGTGAATGTAATGTGACGGGATTGCTTCCCTTAGAAAAACTTAAGTAGATACTTAGTCAGCCGTAAGCGGTTGAGCTAAGAAAATACTTCTTTGAAGTATTTTTTTAGCTCAGTCGGTTAGCGCGCTGCCTTGTAACACAGAGGTACCGGGTTCGAGTCCCGGTGGAGACAAGCAATTTTGTAATGAAATTCGTGCTCTCCGGTTACATTGGCGCCCAACAATAATAACACACGGTTAGAAGAATTACCTAGCCAGGTTAAAATGTAAATATATAAAAAAAAAAGATGAAGATATCATCATTATAGAGTATAATGACTCTTGAGGTGGGGGGAGTGTGACGGGATTGCTTCCCGTAGAAAAACTTCAGTAGAGACTTAGTCAGCCGTAAGCGGTTGAGCTAAGGAAGTACTTCTCAGAAGTACTTCTTTAGCTCAGTCGGTTAGCGCACTGCCTTGTAACACAGAGGTCCCGGGTTCGAGTCCCGGTGGAGACAAGCAATTTTGTAATGAAATTCGTGCTCTCCGGTTACAGTAAACAGAAAGATACGAGGACCGAGAATACTGAACAAAAACAGAGAACACGTTATTCAAATGGTAAATCACTTATTTAAATATAATCGCATATTCACAAAACAATTTGTAACGTTCTTTTGTTGGTAATTCATTGATTTTTAGATAGTTAGAGCATTGTTGTTCACAAGATGAAGGTAGTGAACGGACGTTGCCACCAAGGACAAATTGTGTCAAACTATGCAGGTTTTCGGTGCACTGAAATCGCCTTCTTGTAGTTACATTTAGATGGAGATTTAATTAAAGAGGTCCTGCATCATTAGGTCATTGTGCTTCTGAAGGTTATCGAAATGATAGTTTTAAACATATACTCAAATTTAAATACGTCGGATATCTTTTTTTAAAGATAGTTCTTGTTATGATGCAGTTTTACATAGCACTATTTTTATCACATGGCAGGATATTTAAACTCAGTATAGATTTTACACTAACAGACATGAAAATCAAATTTTTTTTATATATATTTTAGAAAAAATATATTTAATAATGTATTAATTTTATTAATGTTTCATTAATGTATTAAATTTGCTATTTTGCCGGTGCCGGTCAAATAGCCACTCCCCCAAAAAGCCATAAATTCTACATGTAGACTACAGAAAAAAAAGCATTTTCATTAGAATTTTAAAGAATAAAAGTAATTTTTAAAGCTAAAAAATGACATAAAAAAGCAAAGAATCCAGACACAAGACAGTGGTATTGCATCTTTTTATAATTTGGTACTCATTTAGATACCATTTTTAAAACAAAAACCAAACTACCAAAAAGAGATTTTAAACGAAACACATGTACAAAATACATAACACTAGTAGGGCTGTTAACATGTTACGATTGCAGCTGATCGAAATTATGTTGTGAATCGTTGACTATTTAAAGGTACTTGATGATATGGATGGGTGGTGCTTCATTCCTATATTCTTTATATTTTTTTCGCTCATTATTTATGTAGTCATTTATCTTAAAAATAATGGCTAACTTTATTTCATATTTTTACCCAGTTCTTAAGTTTTTGCAGTCATTCTTTATATTTTTGCACCCATTATTCTCGCTTTTTCTCTAAAAAAAATTGCCCATTTTCTGTTCTTTATTTTTTGCCCAATATTCTCTATTTAGTTAACCTCGCACTTGTCGTTGATCCGTGTTATTATAGGATTAAACACATTTTTTCTAGAGGTTATTGATGTGTAAACCGGGGCGATTTACTCACAAACTGAATAAAAGTCCGAAGGACTTTTATGTAAAGTTTGTGAGTAAGAGACCCGGTTTACACATCAATAACCTCTAGAAAAAATGTGTTTTATCCTTATAATTCTTCAGCCAAACATACGCCATTTTTAATTTACATTATTTACTATATTTACCATCAAAAGCACATTCTAATGCAAGAACGTTTGTAACGTTCATTTTGATTGGATAACATCACTTTCTTACATGGCATCAATTGACAATTGATGCTATGGAACGTACGCGCAAGCGCAGACGGCATATGACAGATTTTAAATACATGTTTTAACGTTGTTTTCTGTCAGTTTCATTAGAATGGAGATAACAATATTGTATTTTAAGCTCCGACGGCATCAATTTGGGATTTGATGGTCGCAAATACCTGTTTACTGTCTCCGCTAACGCGTCGCCAGTAAACTTATTTTGCGACTATCAAATCCCCAATTGATGCCGTCGGAGCTTAAAATACAATACAGTTATCTCCTAAATGGCATGTCGTAACTAAGGAGTACGCCGCCATCTTGACTTTCTAAAAACCATAAATGTCCGATAAATGCAACAGAATCTAAAATGAAATAGCACCTACCTCACAAACTTCGATTTAATTAAATATTATCCGAATTTTAAGCGTACACGTTACGAAATAATCTTTCCCTTGAAAACTTTCATTCAAGTGACGTCGTGTTTTGCCATGACGTAAATTCGCCAAATCCTTCATGAAATTTCGCGGAATTTTATTAAAATTTTATTTTTATACATTTTCGAAGCTTTAGGGCAGTTATTTTATTTCTTTTTTTTATATATGTATTAGAATAGAAACAACTGGTATGTAATTGTTGTATAATCTCAATTTGCTGAAAATCCCAGTATCCTAGCAAGAATGTGTATCGCGCATGAATAGATTACGAAAGTAGTTTCGGAAACATGGTTTATCGAAGTGTAAACCAAGATAAATATTCTAATTGACCAATCCAATTCAAGTATTTATAGATATGCAAATGATATAAGAATTATACGTGAATATATCTAGAATGAGTTAAATCGTGTGAATATATGCCTATCTTGCTAACTTAAACACATCTCGATGACTACTCTATTACTGTTTACAGTGATTATATGATAATTCTTATATCATTTGCATATCTATAAATACTTGAATTGGATTGGTCAATTGGGAATTTTTCTCTTGGTTTACACTTCGATAAACCATGTTTCCGAAACTACTTTCGTAATCTATTCATGCGCGATACACATTCTTGCAGGGATACTGGGATTTTCATCAAATTGAGACTATAAAACAATTGCATAACAGTTGTTTCTATTCTAATGCATATTTAACAAAAAAAAAAAACAAATAAAATAAATGCACAAAAGCTTCGAAAATGTATAAAAATAAAATTTGAATAAAATTCCGCGAAATTTCATGAAGGATTTGGCGAATTTACGTCATGGAAAAACACGACGTCATACGAATGAAAATATTCAAGGGAGAGATTATTTCGTTACGTGTACGCTTCACATTCGGATATTATTTAATTAAAATGAAGTTTTTGAGGTAGGTGGCCACAGACCACAATTAATTCCTCTATCAGTTCTTTATAACGTTTTGTATCATTAAAAAAATTGCACCATGCACTTTTGTCAAATTTTTTGTGTGTGTAATGTATAGCCCTAGTCTAAATATATATCCAAAATTCAGAAAGATTGTAACAATCACTTTTACAAATTTAGCCAATACACATCCATACCCCTATTGACAAGTCAAGAGATGTTCCGAAAACTGTAATTATGACCTTTTTGCACTTGGCCTAATCACTCATTCCATATCAAAATCAGTTTAAATACAACATCCAAAAATTTATTTCACCTCTCTTCTTTCATTTCCACCCAAAAAATCTAAGAAATGAGTGAGGAAGGGAAAGAAAAAAAATTAAGGAAAAATACACTCTAATTAAAGGAACTATATTCGTGGACAACGAAAAGCGGGGTCATTAATTGTGGTCTTGGGCCAGGTGCTATTTCATTTTAAATTCTGTTGCATTTATCGGACATTTATGGTTTTTAGAAAGTCAAAATGGCGGCCACTGCTTAGTTACGACATGCCATTGTGCTTTTGATGGTAAATATAGCAGCCATCAATCAAATAATGTGAATTTATAATTGCGTATGTTTGGATGCAGAATTATAAGTATTAAACACATTTTTTCTAGAGGTTATTGATGTGTAAACCGGGTCTCTTACTCACAAACTTGACATAGAAGGACTTTTATTCAGTTTGTGAGTTAATCGCCCCGGTTTACACATCAATAACCTCTAGAAAAAATGTGTTTAATCCTATAATAATTTCTAACCAAGTTGACAAAATCAAGCTAGCTTGTGTAAAATCTATCATATCGTTATGTTGTCCAACTAGATTTACACATTTATCATTTAAATTTAGCTTAACCTTTTTGAAGTTTTCCTTCGAAGGTCTGGAACATTCTTATGGTAAACTTCAAAGGTAGACGTATTTTAAATGGAATAAGTCAATGGAAAGTACTGACCGAGAAAATTGTTTCTTACATGTGATATGTTTCCACATGTGGAGCAGGATCTGCCTACTCTTCCGGAGCACCTGAGATCACCCCTAGTTTTTGGTGGGTTTCGTGTTGTTTATTCTTTAGTTTTCTATATAAAAAAGAAGATGTGGTATTATTGTCAATGAGACAACTGTCCACAAGAGACCAAAATGACACAGACATTAACAACTATAGGTCTCTGTACGGCCTTCAACAATGAGCAAAGCACATACCTCATAGTCAGCTATAAAAGGCCCCGATAAGACAATGTAAAACAATTCATACGAGATAACTAACGGCCTTATTTATTTAAAAAAATGAACGAAAAACAAACATATAACACATAAACAAACGACAACCACTGAATTACAGGCTCCTGACTTGGGACAGGCACATACATAAATAATGTGGCGGGGTTAAACATGTTAGCGGGATCCCAACCCTCCCCCTAACCTGGGACAATGGTATAACAGTACGACATAAGAACGAACTATAAAAATAAGTTGAAAAAGGCTGAATTCATCAGATGGACAAAAATACAAGTGGACGTGGACGGGTTCTTATACATCCCGACACAAAAAGACAGCAATGAACAGATCTGAGAGTATATATATGTTGTGCCATGTGTACTATTTGTCCTTTTCATATTTAGCCATGGCGTTGTCAGTTTATTTTCGATTTATGAGTTTGACTGTCCCTCTGGTATCTTTTGTCCCTCTTCTACTGTGAAATTGTAAATATGCAGATACTTGATGACAAGGATGCTTTTGGCAATGCTATCTTTGTTTAATGTGGAAAAAGATACCAATCTATTATATAGTAAATTTCATAAATTTACTGTTTGCAAAAGTATGAATCATTCTAAATACTAAGGATTTTCTTATCCCAGGCAGTTAACATGAGCCGTATTTAGCATAACTTTTTTGAACTTTTGGTCCTCAATGCTCTTCAACTTTGTTCTTGTTTCGGCTCTCGAACTTTTTTTTATCTGGGCGTTACTGATGGGTCTTCTGTGGGCTTGGCGCGCGTCTGTCGTATTCAAATATAGGCCTGTGACTTTTTAATAGCTTTTATGTGTGTGTTTCCATGTCCTGTATGTTTTCCCATTTATTTGTATTGTACAAAAATGTAGTCCTATCATTTAATGTTGTCATTTTAATGTTATATTAAACATTGCCATACAAGCGGGATGTTTGGCTAGCCACAAAACCATGTTCAACCCACATTTTTTTCTTAAATGTCCTGTACCAAGTCAGAAAAATAGGTATTGTTGAATTGTAGTTAATTTCTGTGTGTGTTGCGTTTTATTGCCGTGGTTCTCCTCCTTTATCTGATGTGTTTCCTTCAGTTTTAGTTTGTAACCAGGATTTGTTTTCTTCTCCATCGATTTATGAATTTTAAACAGCGGTAAACTACTGTTGCCTTTCTTTAAGTCCTGAAAGTAATTCACATCACAAACAGGAGGGCTTTATATACCCAATAATAAATAGTTTTTGAAAAGTTCCAAAACTCTACAGGAATTAAGTGTGGAAAATCGCTGGCTAGTGTTCTAGACGTCGAAATTTATGAAAATTTGAACGAGATAATGCATCAGCAATTGCATGCTCTTTGAACAAAATGCGAACAGCTTTAAACTGAAAATTATCAATAATTGAACAGTAAACAATAAACTCAAAACGGTTATAACTCGTTCAGATTTGCTTGTCATTTTGCTTAAAATATTCACAACTGCCTGATTATCAATGTGAAAAAGTGCTATTGGGATGATTTCAAGATATGTTATATCTTTAGTTATTTCTGAACTATTCTATTCTCTTGACCGATAAGATGAGCTGTACATCCTGTAATTGATTAATTTAATTTATACAGTTAACAATATTTGTCTATGAAATGGAATATTTTGATTGAAATCTTGAATAGTCTCACACATGTTCATTGATTTGGTAATGATTTACTTATACATGTAATGGCTTTTTTTTAAATGCAATTTTATCAGCAAGATGTAGTACAAAAACTATAACACAGAATAAATAGACACGACGACAACATTTAGTTTAATACTAACAGCTATGGACAAAAACAAAATAAAAACATCAGAAAGTGTTAAAAATGAAGATAATATACATTTATGATTGGTATCACCAGTCAAGTAGTCAACACTTCGGTGTTGACATGAATATCAATAATGTTGTTAAATTTTAAAATTTCCTGTTTACAAAACTTTGAATCTTTCGAAAAACTACGGATTTTCTTATCCCAGGCATAGATTACCTTAGCCGTATTTGGCACAACATTTTGGAATTTTTGATCCTCAATGCTCTTCAACTTTGTACTTGTTTGGCTTTAGAACTATTTTAATATGAGCGTCACTGATGAGTCTTATATATATAGACGGAACGCGCGTCTGGCCTACTAAATTATAATTCTGGCACCTTTGATAACTATATACTGTTGATGTTAACTGTAATCCAGTTTAACAAGAGTGTTAACAGTATCAATTGTAAGACCCACATATTCAATCAGTGTAGTTGGACCTTCAGATTTTTTTTTGCAATAGGGACTCCAATATCTTTGACAATTGCATCATAATGAAACATCAGTTGCTCCTTTCATCAGAATATAATTTGCCATCAAATAAAAAAGCATCCAAATAGTATTCTATATTATTTTTGAACAAGTCTTGATTTTTAAAACCCAATGTAAAAACGTTAAAACAAATTCAAAAATAGCACATGGAATTGAGCAACACATTTTCATTGCCTTGTCTATGTATTATTCATCTTCAATTTTAAAACCTAGTGCTCAGTGGATAAACCAGAAGTAATCTAAATGCTGTTTTAATATCCTTTTTTGCTTACTTGGCGCCTTTTCCAAGTTTCTTAACTATATTAACAGCATTATCAAATGAAGAAGAATATTTAACAGAGGTAAACCTTTCATCAATGAAGTTGTTAACACTGTTCAGTGGCGGATATGATAAAAAAAAGATAATCAGACGAAGTCCCCAAGTTTTTTTTAGGAACTAATTCAACAAGAGAAGATTTGAGATTATATATTGGTCTTTTACAAAAATATGATATTTGAGAATCAATCAATCTCGTGCTTGTTCACACTATACGGACTTCATATACAGGAGTGTGCTCCTTACGCAGAAACTGCTCCAACAAAGTTATGAGGAGGACAGATTAAAATTGACACTCCGTAAATTTTATGGACACCATCACGATTTGGTGGATCCATACGATGTTTCGTTGACCAAACTAGCTAAGGACATTTTTACCACATGGTAGATTGTGTTTTGTCATAATGTCGTCTAATCTTTTAATTACCAAACGTGACTTATTCCCGATTGTGACTGTTTTGCCGAGTGTGAACTCGCATTACTATAAGACGTGGTACGGTACTTATCCATCCCAAATTCATGTATTTAGTTTAAATGTTTAATGTTATATTTGTAATTCTCATCGGATTTTGTCAAATGTGTTGACGTCTTTTCTATTATATTTATGTGTTATGGTAAAGAAAATTAATCACCGCCTTCATTTATCAGATTTGATTTCGTTCAAAGTAATCAGTACGATATTTTACGTTTGAAGTTAGATTCATAACAAACCTGACATAGTTTTATAATATAGTTAATTGCTACCTCAGTTTTATATTAGTAAGAATTAAAATGTGCTTTGTTATTAAATGCAATATCAGTATTTAGTTCAAATATATAATCTTAAATTAATCCTAATTCTATCTTATTCATTCTTATGTGACGTCATTTTTCATTTTTTGATGCTCTGTTTTACTAATTCAAATGTAAATGTATTTCAGTTGTTTCCTGTAATTAGTTAATACTTCAGCTTTATCATGTACATCTTTTGTATATTCATTTTATTAAATTTACTGTTTGCAAAAGTATAAATTACTCTAAATTATAGGGATTTTCTGGTAACTTAACAGAAAACCCTTGCCGTTTTTGGCACAACCTTTTTGATCTTTTGGTCCTCAATGCTGTTCAACTTTGTACTCGTTTCGGCTTTCAAACTTTTGTATCTGTGCGTCACACATAGGTCTTGTGTGGACAAAATACACTTCTGGCGTATAAAAATTTTGAACTTGTTGCCTTTTGTTGGCTGTTGTTCGTGTGATTCTTTGTCAATTGTGTCTCTCCAATTTATTTATATTGTAGTCCTGTGTTGTCATTTTGATGTTATATTTCATATGGCCATAAAAGTGCGAGGTTTGGCATGCCACAAAACCAGGTTCAACCCACCATTTTTTCCTTTAAAAATGCCCTGTACCAAGTCAGGAATATGGTCATTGTTATATTATAGTTCGTTTCTGTGTGTATTACATTATAACGTTGTGTCGTTTGTTTTCTCTTATTTTTTAGTGTAAATTCACATTGCGATAAGACGTGTCACGGTACTTGTCTATCCCAAATTCATGTATTTGGTTTTGATGTTATATATATATGTTATATTTGTTATTCTCGTGGGATTTTGTCTATGTGTGTTACATTTTAGTGTTATGTCGTTGTTCTCCTCTTATATTTAATGCGTTTCCCTCGGTTTTAGTTTGTTATCCCGATTTTGTTTTTTGTCCATGGATTTATGAGTTTTGAACAGCGGTATACTACTATTGCCTTTATTTACATCTAGTTCCAACAGGATTTGACAAAACAGACTTTTTTGGGGATTCATATGGAAATCTTTGTCCATGACAATTCAAACAAAATCAAAATTTAAAACCATAAGGCAAATGGAACGAGACGGAAAAGGGGATCATAATACAATAAGTCACAAACTGTTTTTTGTTGTGAACATTTGAAAATGAGTTTTTTTGCCATTTAGAGTTCCTACCATAAACATTATTGGAAACCGTATGTTGATCTATGTCTATTTGATATATCTTTAGTTTCTCTATATATTTTGTCTCTATGACTCGTGTGGCAGACACAACTCTCTTTATTTTTACCAATGGAAAGTACCACTATATAACGATTGATCAGTGAATCCCTGTAATTTAGGACCAAGTGTTGAGAATCCATTGTCTAAATAATAATTTTTAAAGAGAGAGTGGCTAGATCAAATTGTGCTGAACTATGATTTTCATTAAATTGATTCTAATGATTTTTATAGTTCGTTTTTATGTTTTACTGCATGTGAATTTTTGAAATTATAAGGCTTTTCTTTTTCTACCTCAGGAATCGATTACCTTAACTGTATTTTGGAAAACTTTAAGGAATTTTTGGTCTTCAATGCTCTTCAACTTCGTACTTTATTGGTTTTTTTTTGCATGTTTTGATTCGAGCGTCACTGATTAGTCTTTGATAGACGAAACGCGCTCGTCTGGTGTAAATTAAAAAAAATCAATCCTGGTATCTATGCTGAGTTTATTTACAACCATTGGGTCGATGCCACTGCTGGTGGAGTTTTAATTCCCCAAGGGTACCACCATTCCAGTAATCTGTAGTTCTGTGTTGACTTGGGTTATCATTGATATGTTCATAATTATAAATTAACTATTAATAAATCTTTGAATTTTTGAAATTCTAAGGTTTTTCTACCTCAGGAATAGATTACCTTAGATATATTCGGCAAAACTTTTAGGAATTTTTGGTTCTCAATGGTCTTTAATTTCGTCCTTTATTTGTTTTTTTAACATGTTTTGATTCGAAAGTCACTGATGAGTCTTTTGTAGACGAAACGCGCGCCAGACGTAAATAAAACAAGAATGTGTCCCCAGTGCACGAATGCCCCATACGCACTATCATGTTCTATGTTCAGTGGACCGAGAAAATGGGATAATAACTCTAATTTGGCATTAAAATTAGAAAGAGCATATCATAGGGAACATGTATACTAAGTTTAAAGTTGATTGAACTTCAACTTCTTCAACATCGACCAAAAACTTTATCCTGAGGCGAAACAAACGGACGAACGAACGAACAGACGGAACCACAGACCAGAAACATAATGCCCATAAATCGGGCATAAAAACTCACTCCTTGTATCTATGATGAGTTTATTTACAGTTGGGATTTCAGGGCCTTTTAAAGCTGATTATGCAGTATATGCTTTGCTTATTGTCGAAGGCCGTACGGTGACCTTTAGCTGTTAATTTCTATGTCATTTGGTCTCTTGTGGAGAGCTGTTTCCTTGGCAATCATACATCTTCACTAGCCAAGGGTTACGACCAACTCCCGTCCTCTCCTTGGGTAGCGAGGTTGGCAATCATATCACATCTTCTTTTTTATATTACATGTTTACGAGAAAAGTGTACAAATCAGATAATTACAATATAATCTCATATAATTATTTGAGTGTAAACAATATATGTCAAAGTTCATTTAATTGCGCCAAATTAATCGTGTTATAATTTTTACTTATGTGTATCTACAAAATGAATGAAGTTTACAAAACTTTTAATTTTGGAACTACAAAGTGTTTATTTACTTTAGGAATAGATTACCTTAGCTGTATTTGGCAACACTTTAAGGAATTTTTGGTCCTCAATGCTCTTCAACTTCGTACTTAATTTTGCCTTTTTAACATTTTTTTTTATTCGAGCGTCACTGATGAGTCTTTTGTAGACGAAAGCGCATCTCAGCAAATATAAAATTTCAATCCTGAATTCTATGATCATCTTATTTTCTTCCCCGTTTATACATTTAACCGATTACTAATATCAGTTCTATTTTTTTGTATTTTTTGCAAGACCAAAATTCTGTATTTTCCTCCACCAAACATGACCAAGATGGAATCTACAAGACCTACTCCGACGTTTAGAAACACATAAAAAAATTAGAAGATGTGGAAAGATTGGCAATTAGAAAGCTCACCACCGGACCCCAATTGATATAGAAGTTGTCTCGTCAATTTTAAGCATTTTGTTTTTCAAAATCTAGACCGTTCAACGTCAGGTTAAACTTCTTATAACTTTCATCAAGTAAGGAAAACGTTTTCTTGTAACAAGCCAAGAGCTGATTATGAGGATAACTTTCAAAATATTGATGTCATATAGCCCTGTATTGAAGAAAGTTCTTTGAAATATTCTAATATGACTTTAAAGGGGAAAAATACAATTTTTCTCGTCAATCTTGATTTAACATGTTTTTACATATTATGAAAAGACTGTAATATATTGGATTGCAATTGATCAATTACACAGGTTCTAAAGTTCCATTAATTCGCTTTCTTCTTATCATTTTTACTTAGACGCTTTTTCCCCTTTCCTTTAACCCGTTTTTTCCCCTTTCTTCTTTTATTTGTCTTCTTGCATTTAGATAGATTATCTTTCTCACTGCGACAACACTTGTTGCATCTTTTTATAAACTTCTTTTTACATCTTGTTGCATTTAAACATTTCTTGCATAGCTTGTCTAATCGTTTTCCACGTAGGTTACACCCTTTTCGTCTAGGTTTGGGACATTTATTTGGTACAACTTTTCCTTTACAGCATTTTCTTTTGCATTTCTTTCCAAGCCTTTGTCTCTTTAAGCACTTTATACAGAAGTCATCCAAGATGACAGGGGCTTTAGTTGATAGTGGTGTATATGACACAGGCATTTGTGTAGAAATAGGATACATCATTTGTTTACAGGCTTCGTCTGGGTCGTGGTCTTCAGCAAGTTTGGATATTCTTTTTTTCTTCAGACAAAAGTCATCTAAAACGAAATAAATCAAGATGGAATCGTTACTAGCTTAAGATAAATTATATAAACCCCAGTCGTGAAAAAGGTATAACCTTACATATCTATTCTAAGAAAGACTCAAAAGAACATACTTTAGGAGGGAGACAAACATTTAGATGTTTTAAGAAAGGACCATATCTATAATATTTTAAGAAAGACACGTATCCCCTTATTATAGGTAATCAGCAAAAACTTGACATCAATTGTTTAAGGTTGGAAAAGAAAATGTACACCACTGAGATAAGCATAAAGAGGATGCTCTGCACAGATGTATAATACATATGTCTACATAGTTATCAAAAGTACCAGAATTATAATTGTATACGCCAGACGCGGGTTTCGTCTACATAAGACTCATCAGTGACGCCCAGATCAAAATAGTTCAAAAAGCCAAATAAATACAAAGTTGAAGAGCATTGAGGACTCAAAATTCCAAAAAGTTGTGCCAAATACGGCTAAGGTAATCTACTCCTGGGGTAAGAAAATCCTTAGTTTTCCGAAAAATTCAAAGTTTTGTAAACAGAAAATTTATAAAAATGACCATATAATTGATATTCATGTCAACACCGAAGTGCCGACTACTGGGCTGGTGATACCCTCGGGACGAAACGTCCAACACATAATATGCGAGGATCGAAATTGATAGACATTCATGAATGATTTATTAAATTTAGACATGAAACTCGTCTTTTAAAATCACATCAGTTATATAATATTTTGTGTCTTCTCGGTTTTGTAGTCAAAAGATGCCATATTTGGTGTTCTTTGTTCTGTTTTTGTCTCTGACCTCGTATCTTTATTTTTCTATTATACGAGTTATCTAACTTACGTGTCGTTGTAATCATATCAACTGGTTGGTTAGTATGGTTAGCTGTTGATATTAGCCCATCACATGCCGACATAGTTTTTGTTCTTCTCTCTCCATCATTCAATCCTGAAATTATCAGATGAATCACATAAAAAGATATAGTAAATGTGGACAATATATGTATATCAAGTAGATTGTGCAGATGAGGTCATACAGAAAAATGTTAAAATAAACTAGAGGCTCTTAAGAGCCTGTGTCGCTCACCTTGGTCTATGTGCATATTTAACGAATTACACAGATGGATCCATGACAAAATTGTGTTTTGGTGATGGTGATGGTAGATCTTTATGTAATTAAATTCTTGCTCCTTACAATTTTCTCTTTCTATAATATACTTGGCCCTTATATATTTTGTAAAAATTAATGAAAATTGTTAAAAATTTACTATAAAGGGCAATAACTCCTTAAGGGGTCAACTAACCATTTTGGTCATGTTGATTTATTTGTAGATCTTACTTTGCTTAACATTATTGCAGTTTACAGTTTATCTCTATCTGAAATAGTATTCA
Source organism: Mytilus edulis (assembly GCA_019925275.1). Lineage (NCBI taxonomy): Eukaryota > Metazoa > Mollusca > Bivalvia > Mytilida > Mytilidae > Mytilus > Mytilus edulis. The sequence goes on from CM034353.1 coordinate 47,615,778, forward strand.
AGATAATAACCGAAAATGGCAAAATTTCTTTAAAAATTACCAATTGGGGGACCGCAACCCAACAACCAGTTGTCCAATTCATCTGAAAATTTCAGGGCAGATAGATATTAACTTGATAAACAATTTAAATGCTTGTCAGATTTGCTTTAAATGCTTTGGTTTCAAAGTTGGTCATCTTGGTTGGTTGACCGGGTTACCGCACATATTTTTTGAACTAGATACCCTAATAATGATTGATCAAATTTGGCCTATTAGTTTCAGAGGAGAAGATTTTTGTAGAAGATGACAAAAATTTACGAAAAATTGGTAAAAAATGACTATAAAGGACAATAACTCCTTAAGGGTCAACTGACCACTTTGGTCATGTTGACTTATTTGTAGATCTTACTTTGTTGAACATTATGATGTTACAGTTTATCTCTATCTATAATAACATTCAAAATAATAACCAAATTTTCTTAAAATTACCAATTTAGTGGCTGCAACCCAACAACAGGTTCTCCGATTCATCTCACAATTTCAGGGTAGATAGATCTTGACCTGATAAACAATTTTACCCTCTATCAAATTTGCTCTAAATACTTTGGTTTCAGAGATATAAGCCAAAATCTACATTTTATCCCTATGTTCTATTTTAAGCCATGGCGGCCATTTTGGTTAGTTGACTGGGTCACCGAACTTATTTTTATAAACTAGATACCCCAATGATGATTGTGGCCAAGTTTGGGTAAATTTGACCCAATAGTTTCAGAGGAGAAGATTTTTGTAAAAGTTAACAGACGACGACGACGACGACGGACGACGGACGCAAAGTATTGAGAAAAGCTCACTTGGCCCTTTGGGCCAGATGAGCTAGAAATAGGGATATATAGGTCATAAGATAACATATTATTAAGTGAAAAACGCCACGAGACAGCAATCAGACTACCTCTCCCATCCCATCACTCTTAAACAATAATTAAAGCTCTAAATGTCCACAGTCTGGAAAGGTTGCGCATAGATTTAACAGACTCTTAAGGACCTGCCATTAACCCCAAATTCCTTATATACAAACTAAAATAAATAAAATCCGAAGCCACACAAATGTTAAGGAAAAAATCCAGCAACATCAATGACATAAAGATATAACTAATAACATTCATACATTTTAGTGCTCAGAAAATCACAGCTATCATTTTTTAACTTAAAGTTTTATGATCACTGTTTAAAAACTAGATGTGTCAAAGCGACATGAATGACCCAGTCCCAAAAAGTTGAAAAATCTGCAATTTCAATATAAACACATGTGGACACAAACATGATGGTAATCTCACATATAAAAAATCAGCTCAAAATCTGGAGGGGAATAGAGAAAAAATCCGTATAACTGTGATTTTCAATAATTTATGAAAGTCCGAAGCCCGTAATTTCAGCGAAAATTAGCGGAGCGGAACGAAACTTAAACTTGATATATAACTCATCATGGTTAACTTACATACCAAAAATCAGCCCAATATCTGAAGGCGTTTAGAAAAAAGTCCGTATAACTGTGATTTTTAACAATTTCTCAAATTCCAAAGCCTGTAATTTCGGCAAAAATTAGTGGAGCTGAACGAAACTTGAACTTGATCTGTAACTCATCAAAAATCAGCTCATTATCTGAAGGCATTTAGAAAAAAAAACTCCGGATAATAGTTTGTTGCGGAATGACGGAATGGCGGAATTTCGAAATGACGGAATGTCGGACAAGGGTAAAACAATATGGCACCGACAACTTCGTTGCGGGGCCATAAAAACCACACCAATTAATGTATTTTTTTCTTTAGTAAATGCAGGGACAGTCTTTACTAACTAGTATAGACTGTAACTAGTATAGACTGTCTTTGGTGAATGTGCCAAATCTATTTATCTATCTTAAAACACATGTTAACTTTCATGTTATATTGGAAGGAGAAGGAGATTATCACAGATTTGTACAGTTCACCTTTCGGAATAAATATTATCTGTCAACTTTGTTATTTTTGTTTGTGATTAACGTTTTCTACGGGTTTATTTTCATGAGTGAAGGACAGATATTTAGGTTTAAACCTTACGTTTGAAGCAAATAAGAAAGCCAGATCCTCCTTTTGTTGTAGCAGGATCTGAGTTAAAATGAAACACGATCTTCCTATCAGCAGCAGAAAATTCCCTATGGTAACTGTTGGACACATTTACTCCATTAATACTAAAATGGTCATTGTCTTCATCTATATTCATCATGTCAACAGACACTAGAAATCGTTCGTCTGCCACCAGTTTTAAATGGATGGTTTTAGTACACCGAGCTATTAACGTTGTATCTATATATTTCGTAAATGAATCTTTGCCATAAAGCCATGGAATGTTGTAATGACTTCGTATAATTCCTTGTTTGATATTTGAACCTAGGTCTTCTTCACTGTCACATATTTGTCCTATATATGTTTGGGGACTTTCTGAAACGAGGTAAAATATATACATAGACTATAAGAAAGGCATTTTTTACAGTAAAAAAAAAAACAAATGATAGGATTTTCGTGCATACAAAAGTTTTAGAATAGCCTTTATCTGGTACTAGTATTCCCTTGACAATAAGTTTGGAAAAAGAATAGAACGCGAAAGACCTTCCGAAACTACATTTAAGGCAAAGTTCGAGAGTTGCTATCTTAATTTTTGAACGATCACAAAATAAAATGGAGTATTTGTCTGGTTTGCAAACTAAAAGAATCATTTAAAATCGTGCTAATACCGAAGCATTGAGCTTTTTGGAACATTGAACCATACTTAGACCGTCGATATCACACATGGCATCTTAGGATTTTGTATCATACACCCTTTGCTTTGAAAATGTGACAAAAAAGCAAGAACAAATGATTTTTTTAATTAAAATTATAAGTCACTAAAGTGACAATTATACAATCAAAAAGATAGACAATACAATGTGTTTTAATACATCAAAGATATTGTGTAAATTTTCACATTATTAAGACTAAACAGTGAGTAGAAGAATGAACCAAATGAGTTAAAATATTGATCTTCAACGCTTGATAGATTTTTAAAATTATATTTTAACACTTTTTGTATAGAAATGTAAATATGTTCCGGACCATACGAGTATTTGGACCATACGCGTATGGGCATGACCATATGCGTATACTCATATGGTCGGACCATATGAGTATATACTCGTTTGGTTATAAACGGGCCGGACCATATGAGTATTTGGACAATATAGGTATATTTTTCAATAATATGCACGAGAAAACTTTATAAAATAACAATGATTGCTATATGCAATTGTATTATTTACAATTCAAATAACATTAAATATTGATGCGAAAGTTAGTTTTCATCACTAAGTGTATTCTTGCATGGATGCGTAGGGTGACATTTACGTCCACACGGCACCATAGCTTTTCTTGGGTCCGGGGTCATTCCGATGTGTCTACGGTGAAAAAGCTCTACTAGATCTCCAATATCGCAACATGACTAAAGTACATAATATCACCAGACAACTTTAAAAAATGAACTAGTGTCCTTGCTGGTGACGTCATTCATTTAAAAAAAAAAACACGTATTAGTATAAAAAATATGAATATTGCACTGCTAATGCTAATTATATTAAGTTTCAAAAGTAAGCAATTTTTTAGACTCTTTAGCCTGTCGACTTTTACGTCAGGTTATAGTAAAACAGTTGACTTCTTGATTAACAGTTCATTAAGATATTTTTGGAAGTTATCTTCCCAGGTCGACATTTTGTCATTCACTCGTAATAACATATCGGTAATGAAAAAAAAATGTGTGTTTACTATAGTTTTGACTAGTGATGAAATTTACTATGTGAAACTGCTTATTTTATTTTGTTAATCTTGTTATTACTAATTTTTAATGAAAAAAAATACCTTTAGTAGTGTCTTTTTAGTGACGTGACAACTAGAAGGGTCATATGAAGAGGTAAGCATAAATGTACCCCGACCATACGCGTATGGTCGGACCATATGAGTATATACCAATATGGTCATGACCATACGCGTATGGTCCAAATACTCATATGGTCCGAAACAAATATACATGACTTTTACTTACTTGTCATATTAACACACTGCCAATTGTGGATGTAAAGAGATTCCACCTCGACAAAATATTTTAATAGTGGCGTTGTTGGGAATCTTATCTTACAACGTTGCTTCCAGTTACAGTCTGAAGTATCAACTAGGAGGTCTACCGTGTTTTCTTTATAAGATGGATTTTTGTTTCTACAGGGCTCACTCGCTGCTTTTATATCTGGTCGATATATAACAGTGCCAGAGGGACAGCTGATGTTGACTCCTTGTTGCTTACAGGTATCTACAGTTATATTTTTGTCGATACATATTTGCTCTGAACTAATCGCATTGGCTGTAAAAGTGAAAGTAAAATTTATATTTTAGAAATATGGCTCTTATTAAATCAACTGAAAAATATATTTGAGGATATGATCGCCAGATAGATATTACTATAGATCGTATAAAAAGAACAAACACTGTAGAAAAAAAAAGCACAAATAAAGTGGAAGAAAAACATCCGATTTATCTTTTCATGAAGAAATCCGAATTTTCAGTTAAACTTATTATTGATAGAGTTAAACACAAGAGGATGAGAAAAATTCAGATTTTCAGACTTTAGAAAAGTATGAAAGCATGAAAAACCATCAAGGAACTTGAATAACGTATATAAAACACTTGTTCTAATACTTTTGAAGTGTAAACCTTTATACTGCAATGTTGCACTACTGTCTCAGGTTAGGACAATGTTTGGCGCCTGTTCAACCCGCTGTATTTGTATGCACCTGTTTTAAGTCAGAATGTTCATTGGATGTCGTTTTTTGTGTTGTTCATTGGATGTAGTTTGTATGTGTTGTTCATTGGATGTCGTTTGTTTGTGTTGATTATTGGAGTTTCTCGTTTCTTGTTTGTTTTATATTTATTAGGCAATAAGTTTTCCTGTTTCAATTGTAATTTGGGACCTTCTATAGAGTACTGCTCGATTTGAGTCAAGGCTCCGTGTTGAAGGCCATACTTTGACTTATAATAGTTAGCTTTATATACATTGCGACTTGGATGAAGAGTTTTCTTATTGGCACTCATAACACATCATCTTGTGTATATTTATATAAAATAAAGGAAATGTGGTATAATTGCTAATGATACAACTATTCACCAGAGTTGTAAAAAAAGTAGTATGTTTTTTTTAAAATTCATGTGCCTTTTATGGTCCTTTCAATTCGGTTGACAGTTATGACTTTTCGACTCTCTACATTACTCTTCCACAAAGTTATTTCAAACACAATTTTTTTAAATTAGATTTAATTGGACTTTAAAAATGTGATCGCAATTTATTATTTGTTGCCAAACATAAAGCTTATTTCTGTAATTAAAAGATAAATATGCTATGTTTTTCGATTAAAGTTTGAAAGAATGTTCAAAGCGGTAAATTTTCGACATGTTGTAGGTATTCCTATGGGCACTTACTACTCCCCCTTTAATCTAATGACAGACTGGTCAAACATGGTCAGAAAAAATCCGTCTGAATTCCATTATATTGTTGTATATCAACACTACTTACTGTTTAAAACTTGTTGATATGTTTGGGCTAGGAATTAATTCTCTCAATATACTGCCGTTTACCAAAGGGAAGTTACTTGTATAAATAAAATATAAACAGCGATAACAGTCCTTTCCTGAATATAGTTATTTCAATTTCACACGGGAAATTCAAGAAAACAATAGGACAAAGGGGATGATGTTCCTATTATGGACTGTAGTGTTCCTTTTCAACCTTTCAGCAGTGTTTATACCTTCCGTTTTCTGTTATTACGTTATGGATTTTAATGACACAACCCATGTATCACTGGTAAATTATAGCCAGGAATTTCGGGACCCTTTAACGCTACTATATGGTATGAGTTTGGTTCGATCATTGTGGAATGCTGTATGGTGACATATAGTTGCATACTCTATATCTGCGTGAGATTTTTCTCTGTTGGATATTTATCTCATTTACTCTCATTGGTACACATACCATATCTTCTTATAATTGCTTTGTTATAAGAGATTTAGACACAATAAAAAATAATTATTGTAAGGGACATTCGTTTTTAGTTTTGACAGCTTACGATTTTACAACAATTCGTCAAAAATAGTAGAATTCTACTAGACTAGTAAATATAAAGTCAAACAACAACAGCAACAGAAATTGGACACGGGTCATTGAAAAACAATAACTAAAAAAGTATCGTCAATTTTCGTATTATAAAAAATACTATAAGTAATAACGAAATAAAGAAAAATATTTGTTTGCTTATTTCACTTCGTCACTTCGTAGAAAACGTTTTTTCCGTAACAAAAGATGTAGTGTTCATAAAACAGTTTACCTGTCAAAAGGATAATGAAAACAGACGAAGCAGTCAGGTCCATTAACAATGCTCCCATTTCATGCTATAAATACTTTGAGAATTGATTTAGTGTTATAAATTTATATATATTTATACTATTAATAAAAGAAATTTACAACCTATTCATTAGAGTCCCATGGGATTTCCCGTGATTGTTTGAGATCACCCTTCCGTGTCAGTATAGAATGTCACGATAAGTACTGTTTCCCACCTGATCAATTGAAATTTATTATTTTAAAATGAAAATATATCGAAAATCAAATATTTAGTATGGAAATATTAAATTTGTTTGTTTGATTGGAAGGAAGGAAAATTGAATACAAACAACACATGTAGTGTAAATGTTTATTTATAAACATTTCAAAACTGTACTATGCCGTACATTGCAGTCATAAAGGAAAGTTTTCACATATTTCCTTTCAAAGATCATTTTTTGCTATTCATTATTTTTAATTCAACGTGGGACAACACTTCAGTTTCTGAACTAAAAATTGCTGTTTCAAGTACCTAAAATCATATCGATGTCCAAGCATGTAATTTAAAAGACTGTGGATGCTTATGTCATGCATGTTGGCTCACGATAATTAAAAACTCTTGTAAGAAGTCAGGGATTATGACAGTTGTTGTCCATTCGTTTGATGTGCTTTATCATTTGATGTTGCCATTTGATTAGGGACTTTCCGTTTTGAATTTTCCTCGGAGTTCAGTATTTTTGTGATTTTACTTTTCTCATACCTATTACGGATTTCAACTATTTTTAAAAGAGAACGCCAAAGGAAAGTTTGCATATACAACTATATTTCCTTTCAAAAATAAGCATTTTTACTTTTCATTTTTTTTTTATATATAATTCAATTAGGGACAACACTACTTAGTTTCCAACTGAAAATTTCTGTTTGAAGTACCTAAAATAATATGATGTCCAAGCACAGAATTTAAAAGACAGTGCTTATGTGGGCTCACGACAACACTACTTAGTTTCCAACTGAAAATGTCTGTTTGAAGTACCTAAAATAATATGATGTCCAAGCACAGAATTTAAAAGACAGTGCTTATGTGGGCTCACGATTACAACCAGTAGAAGTTAAACGATATAGCAAAGATAATTATATATATATATCGGCCATTCACCAGTTACACTCAAATTTTCCCAACATTGATTGAACAATAATACAATGTTCATCTAAAAATGAGATATTGTATGATTGTCAATGAGACAGCTTTTCACCAAAGACAAAAAAATCAGATGTAAACAAATACATATAACTATACGTTCGGCTATCGGCAATTAAAAAGCCCCATACCGTATAGTAAACTATAAAAGACACCGGCATAACACAATGTGAAGTAAATCGAAAGAGAAAATAAATCCATGTTAAAACAATAACCTCAACACATTGTGCAGTAGGCGAAAAAAAGGTCCTCCGTTTAAAATGCTCCTGACTTTTCCTTTCAAAGATTAGCACATTTGTTATATATCTTTTTAGTATTAAAAAAAGAAACAAAACTACTCAATTGATGAACTGAAAATTTCTGTAAAAGTAATTAAAGTCATATGTTCCAAGGTGAAAGAGTGCACTGCCGGAAAACGATCAATGCTACGCAAGCACGGAACTGGATTAGTTTTGATGATGGTAAACTAGTGCAAAATGTTTAATTATAACAAAAATCTGTATTTCGTATAAAACTTATAAATATCTCGAATAAATATAGTCAATAAATAAAAAGATAAATCCCACAGCCAATCGTGAATTCGAAGTCATTGAAATAAAATACTTCATAGTTGATTCAATTTAACACTCAGCAAATTAGCATATACATAATAGTTTGACAGCTTCTAATCTTATTCCCATTTCCTCAAGTAAATTATGCTTGTTCGTTTCTATTGTCCACTAACAATACATATTTAATTAAGTAATTGAATCCACACTATATTGTCCTAATGTGTTATCGAATGTAATATTGCGGACCCCTTTTTATCATTGAATGATTTCTGAAGTTCATACCCAGGCCCTTCATCTTTATGAATATTAAATGATCGTCAACTTCGTAATTTATTTGTCATTTTTTAAATTTTATTTATAACGTCACTGATAATTATTTTGTGTACTAAATGTGTGCTTATCCATTTTTTTTTAAGTCTTGCCTCTATGTAGATTATTTTTCAAAACCTCACTATCAAAAGTAAGTACTTCACCCAATTCACATTACCTTACGTAAATCCATCTGGTCTGGTCAGAAAAATAATCATCTACTTATTGATGACTGTTCTGCAATAATGGTATACACAATTTTATCTAAAGACTCTGCTCTCTATGTCTGTTTTCTTTTATTCTTGTCGCATTATTATTAGTGTTTGTTCAGTCACATATTAACAAGAGTTGTCATACAACGATCATGTTTCATTTTCAGTTTGAATGTTTTTGCAGAAAGGTGTTTAAATTGAAAAATAACCGCTTTGTAGTTTGAAATACAGTCCCCAGCAATAAATAAATAAAAGAATAATTCATAAAACTCCCTTAAGCAAAGTTAAACCTAAGATGAAGTATTATTTTTTAGACATATAGCTTCTAATATGTCTTATTTTTAAAATCCCTGACTTTCAAATATTTATAAAGTGTTATTTGCAGATTGTGAAGTGGTCGATACCTCTGCTGATGAACTGAGTGCATCATTAGCTCAATAGTCGGTGCTGTTGTACTGACATGATTGTTTTGGTTGTTTCGTTATTTTCCTCTTATAGTTGATGTGTTTCCCTCGGTTTTGATTTGAGACCCGGATTTGTTTCAGTTAAATCGATTAATGAGTATTGAACAGCGGTATACTACTGTTGCCTTTATTGGTCACATAGCTCATAGAATAATCGAGTACTTATACATTCTTGAATTATTTTGGTTTGAGTGTACCTGATGAAGGAAGAAAGTTGACTCGGGCATACCAACTGTATACACCGTTATTTTCATATTTTTGTCGTCGACTGCTGTCTGCCATTATTGTTTATACTATAAATCTTGCCAGAACTGAAGAACTAATAACTGAACTTATAATGATATAGGGAACTAGTCGGACTATAATCTCATCGCTTTCCACAAGCACAGAAAGAAATTAAATGATTTTGAAATGTGCGTTAACGCTCAATCACCCTTTAACTAGGGAGAGTGTAAAACAGTATAACATTGAAACAAACTAAAAACAAACGAAAAATGGGTGCCTTATTAGATCTGTACTACATCATACAAAATAACGACTAACAATAAGACAAAATAGAACAATTCCTTGAGTATAACCAGTTGATTATAAAACTAGGTTACAGCTAAATTTATAACAATATGATATATGTGGAAGGTTAAACTAGTTTTCATAAAGAGTGATCATCTAAATAAATAAACGTTACATGATTTCATTACTCCTGCTGCGATTCACACCCTTCTTCTGAAGGCATGTACCCCTTTCAGAAAATGATAATCCGGATTTAACCCTGCAATGTCTTTCCATATATAAATCAGTATAAGATACCATATTAAAATATTGCTTTTGTACAGTCCATATTTATGTTAACTGCACAATTTACTTCTTCGATACTAAATGCGTATCAATTACATTTCTATCATCACATCCTAGAATTCGAATCCATAATGTCTTTCACTAACTTGGCAGCATGTATGGCTGTACCCCAACTCAATGCTATTCCATTTGAACCGTGTCCATAATTGTGTACTACCTAAATGGATAAAATAAAATACCAGATAAAAATCATCATTCTTATAAAAACATAAAATTCTATCAAAGGTCATCTCGTATATTTATCGCACGTTCAGCAATATCATATTTTCCCCATAAAAAACGGAACATGATTTGTTTTTGTACAAAACCTATCGCCTCTTAACATTTAAGTGTTAGACCTCCTGGTTTTATATTGGTTTGCCTGTTTAAACCAATATTAAATTATATTTATGGACAATAAAATAATATATTAGCTGGTACATTTTGTGAAGTCATAAGCTATAGTTGTCATTATACATTTTCGTCCTGTTGTGACGTCAACGTATTTTTGTTTCACCTAAAGAAAAGTTCCCTATGAAACTGTTTTTATAAACAATTCCAACATCTGTTTCTATTGGAACACTTATTCAATATCCTGTATTCCAGTAGGAACAGAAACTATAATATTTGTTCCAATAGAATTAATATTACAGATTATTTCTTCCACTTGGAACATATATTATGAAGGAACTTCGCGACTGACGTAGCTCAAAATGCACAGCTTTGACACATACAAAAAATGAATTCTGTATCAATATAATCTCAAACTAAAAATAAGATCTATTACCCTAGAATATTAAAAAAAATAATAGCCGATGCAATTCATAAATCGCCAACGTTTTACTAGAATTTTCGTTTAAATGAAACTTTTACAAATTAAATGTTTAAAGTTTTAGTTATAAAATAAACATTACCAATTAAAAACTATATATGGCTGATTATCAATTCTAAATCATTTGTTGATTTTTCAAATACTTAACACGATTACTTAACTTAAATAGTATAAAGCCTGAAAGTAAGAGAATATGTGATGATCATTCATTCATACTTAATATACATTGACCAGCCTTTCAGACTACACACACACATTTTGTTTTCATATGAAAGGTTATAAATGAGGAAGTTATTGTTTATCTTTAAACAGAATTAGTGTGTATCAAATTTCAAAACTTTTATAATACATTATATTGCCATTTGAATTTATAATAAATCTATCAATGTTTCTTTGGGTGAGAACAAGGAAATGTTTTGAATGTTATTTTTTTAAGCATTGTTTATTCCTATAATCACGTCAATTTAGTTCATACACTGAATGGTACTAATGTTCACGTCTTAAAGATTGAAATAAAATCACTATTCTCACCTTCAGTGGTCCTTTATTGGTCTTTAATATTTCTGGTTCAAGTCGAAGTGGTGATCTAGCAGGTCTCAACCCAACCCATTCCTCTACTACTTTACATCCCTAAAATGTGAATAACAATATCTGCAGAAATGATTTTTTATATAGGTATGTAAAGATTCTGACAATTTTCGTTCAATTGTACTTTGAAATAAACCATTACATGCAAATGATTTACAAAATAAAAACAACATTTAATTTATCTAAGGCACTGTTCTGGTTTTATCTTCATCCGACGCATTAAATGGATATACGTACGATAAGCGATATAAAATTGACATCTAAATAAATAAACTCATCACATATGCGAGAGATACCAAAATAAAGGCAACAGTAGTATATCGCTGTTCAAAATTATTGAATCAATTGAGAGAAAATAAATCCGGGTTACAAAATAAAACCGAGTTAACTATATCAGCTATAAGAGGAAAACAACGAAACAACAGAAACACTGAAGTGTAACATAAAACAAACGACAATGCAACATACATAGGAACTAACTATTAGATAACAACTAACAAAGGAATATTCCAACTTAGAAGACAAACCGAATACGCTATGGAACAAATAAAAGCAACTGTAGTATACCGGTGTTGTTGAAAGGTCATAAATCGATTGAGAGAAAACAAATTCCGGTTACAAACTAAAACCAAGGGAAACACATCAACTATAAGAGGAAAACAAACGAGCATCAGGAACAATGACGTGAACAAAAGAAACACTCAAAAACCAGTTATATACATAGAAACGATCTATTTAATAGCAACTGTAATATTCCTAACTTGGTACAGGACATTTTAAGATAAAATTGAGGGTTGAACCTGATTTAAATGCTAGCCAAAATATCGCTGAAATGACAACACTACGTGACAGAAATAAAGCAAAAACACACACAAGATCATTCATCAAACTACAGAACAACAACGGACATATTTTATCAACAACAAATACCACAAGGTATAAAAAATATTGACGCCCTTACGTTACCAACATGCAATCTCGAACTTTATACAATTCTTTCTACAATACTCGTCTAAAAGATTTACATGACAATGATGTTATGGAAAGATATTTATATAATTATAATTCATCACAATGGCAATCTAGATAAAAAAAAATATCCAACAATACACTGTCAACAATATTACAAGAAATTTTTCGACCCAATGAGTGGTACTGTTTCTGGACAATATATTCAGGAAATATTTTGCAACGTATAAGTTTCTACATATCAAACCTTTAATGGTGGCCATAGATTGAGACATCTGTCCATAACATCTTTACTATCTGTTTTGTCGATGTCCGTGTTATAATTACCCTTTTCTCTGGTACCACCGATACTTATGACATCACCACTTTGGAAATAGATAAGTATACACAGTCGTAAGCTATAAATCAGCATTGTTTTTCCAGAGAGAGAATAATTTACTTCGCATTGACAGTTTTTCTCTATCCATGAGTTCTGAATGACCCCTTGGTATCTTTGGCTTTCTTATTTATTTTGTACTTTTTGTACTTGAAATCTGCTATGTAGTTTATTTGGTAAATGAGACACCTTTTACATTTGATAGATATGGCGTTGACAGTGTCAATATTAAGACATGTTTAGAAGATTTAAAGAAGGAGAATTATGGATGTTTGTCAAAATGCTGGTATAGCATCGTATTTGTCTTTTTGTATAAAATTATGTTTCAGTATTTGCTGTATCACACTATCGATATCTTTAATTTTATCGAACTATTATATAACAAATGCCATATTCCTGACCTAGTACAGGACATTTTAAGAAAAATTGTTGGTTAAACCTGGTCTTGTTAAACATACCGCTAAAATGACAACATTCCATGACGGGAACACAGTACAAATAATGGCAAGAACAACCGAGACAGGGAAATACATGAATAAATAATATAGTAGTACATTTCGAAAAAAAAGGGAGTAGGTTTAGGATTATTTACTTCTCTTTCGAAAGTGTCGATTCTTTCCTACAGTAAAAATTCCGTTAAAAATATTTCTTATCAGTTGAGATACAAAGTTAACACATAACCAATGTGAAAACAAAAGCCACAATTCATGGGAAAATAAACTACTAGTTGGCCAAATTAAAATGACAGAAAGACAAACAACAGTCAACAAAATCACAAACGCAAAAATTATGAAACAACTACGGTTGATTTTCATTCCGGCGTTTTTCTTGTAACCGTGGTGTTGCTTGCTTTTATCGGACTTATGTTTTTTCATAAGCTTCTTCGCATCTAATCTATGTTTAACCCACAACAGTTTAACTTCTTTAGTTCGTCCTCTAAGTACCTGTTGGTTTAACGTTTTGAGGATTTGTTTTTAAATTTCAATGTTCTTCAACTTCGCTTTTAGATTGGCCTCTCAACTTTTTAAATTATATGACCACTGTATAATGTAGACGAATCGCTCGTCCAGCGTAATAAATCATTCGCTAGGTTTCGTTGGTGAATTCACACAATCATAGCACGTTAGCACTTTAACTATACAGTGTGTGGTTTATTTTTAAGTGTCAGTGACTTATGAATAGAACTGCTAACAGATTACAGCACACCCTCGGTTTAGTATTATATTTACTAAAACTTTATATGCTCTTCATTCTAATTTTTTTTAGATTGTTTGTTGATAAACAGTTTCAGAAAAAACTTACTTCGGAATGATATAAGCACCATCCTCTGTATACATCCAGTATTTTATCCAATCAGCTTTAACCTAAAGAAAATCAATTATGATGATAGATATTATAAGATACAAGTTGCTTGTATTAAATTTTCTCTATTAAATCTCATAATCAAATCGCATGTACTACTTATAATGCTTAAAATAAGATGAAGATTTATGCAAATTAGACATACATTAAAAGACAAAAACGACAACTTTAGTTTAACAATACACTGGTCGGTAAAAGAGGTGAGATACTAAAGGAATTTTCAGAATCTCAAGTCAATGCCAAACTGACAGCGCCATGGCAAAAAAGCAGAAAAACGACCAAAAGACAAACAACAGTATGCATACCACAATATACAAATCAAAAGACTGAAAAACACGAACCCCATCGAAAACTGGTGGTGAACACATGAAATTATTAGCCCGTACTAGCACAAAAGACTAAAAATTAATGTTTTCGATTATACATTTTGAATAAGTTGTATGATAAAAATCATTTGTAAATGTAAATCTTGGAAGAGATAAATCGCCTGAAATTTATCATCAAGAAAAAAAAAACAACCTTACATACGATGAATTATATATCTTAAAATCTGTTTTGTATGTTGACCTAAACTTATTATTTTATTCTATCAGATTCGTATATATTATCCTGAAATGTGAGGAAAGTATTTTCTACCTTTTCAGGACAGACAATGTTACATTTATTTCTAAACTAGTAAATGTTATTCTTGTTAAATTAAAAATGTTGAAATGTTGTTTTAAAAGTTTTATTAATGATGTGTGTTTTGTTTGCCTTGCAATATGACTATCCTGTAGGCACTCTGCTTTTGTTTTAATTTTTCTGATGCAGCATGACTGTCATGTTTAACTATTATGTCTCTTTGTTTTGCTCAAACAATTTTCTCAATATAATTAGATTTTTTGCGACTGTCATGAGAGAATGAGAGGTTAAGCTAACTGTGAAACAAGGATTAACCCACCTACTATTTTCTACATAAGGAAATGCATTAAGAGTATGACAGTTGTTTTCCACTCGTTTGATGTGTTCAAGCTTTTTATTTTACCATTTGATATTGACTTTCCGTTTTGAATTTTCCTAGGAGGTCGGTATGTTTTCTTTTTTTTTTCTTTTGACTTTTTTATAATATGAATGTTATCAATAATAACTATACCCTGATTAAATGTCCTCGGAGTGGATGGACTGTGTCGTCTTTAATCAATGTATTACTTCTTAACCCTGTACAGTTCACAACAACGTCATATACACCTACAAGCTTAAGAAGAAAGAAACACCAACGTAACATATATTACAGTAATATCATAATGCTCTACACTGGAATTTCTAATGAATATATGAAGGTGTTCGTATAGTATAATTTTAAGTTGAAAAGTTCATTAACGATCACTTATTAATTGCTTTAATGAATGGGACAATGCATTAAAAGAATCGAAGACAAAACGACCGTAAAGAATCTAGTTTGGTTTCTGTTTAGCTTTCATAACTATCTCAAGAATGTTCAAACCAAATTAAGAAAAAGCAAATTCTTGCAGAATTCATATAAAAGATATGTAGGGTTAGAATCATCTTCGTTCTCTCCATTCCTTTTGTTTTTAGAATACCGTTCTGCATATTTAATTAGTTGATATGAAGCAGAATGCTATAGGGCAACTCTTATGCGGATTTAAGTGAAGTCGGCATTTACATATAATATTATTAAGACCCCTGCGGATATCTGATTTTCGATAACTACCCTCCTACCTGGATGAGCACCATACCTTCGACGATTCCGAAGCAGTCACATAGTGTACCCATTCGACTTATCAGTTTATGCCTTTTACAAAATCACATTCTAAAATTTACTGTCCGAACAATTCGTTTAAATGTGTACAATAAATATCTGAAATGGGAGAAATGTTACCTGGTTGAAATCGCCAATGGTTTTACTCTCAACTATTCCGCCATGCTCTAGCCACCTTAATAAATAATATATTTTGAAAAAGTTAGCTACTTAGATCTAAACCCTCTCAAATCTGTGAATTTCTGTTAGGTGTGTGTATGTTCAAGCTGAAATATATTGTAGGTGCAGCATGCTAGTTTGGAAAGTCAAAGATTCATGAGCAAATTTGAAACATTTTTTTTTGCACGGCAAGCCGATAAAATATTTTGACTTATCACTACAATGTATATGTGAAAACCGTTAAATCGTTTTATCGGCTGATAAGGCCAATAATGAAAAAGCTGTCTTCATACGATTAAACGTGCGTTTTGGAAAATTAAAATCGTTGTTAAAAAAACTCGACACTTTAAATTTGGAAAACACTCATTTGTAAATCCACCGCCACACTTTCGTATAGATACGGGCTCATTAAATTAACCAAAATGTGCAGAATAACATGGGATTCATTAAATACCAAGTTTTTTAAGCTGTAGACTACAAATAAAGGCAACAGTAGTATACCGCTGTTCGAAATTCATAAATCGATAGAGAAAAAACAAATCCGAGTTACACACTAAAACTGAGGGAAACACATCATAAAGTTGATATGTAATTTGAAGTTTATATATATATATATATGAAAGGAATTTTGAGTTAACCATATCGGTATACAAGACCATCAGTTGATGGTGGCCATCGCTAATGTTAACTAGACGGTGTTGTGTCCTCAAATGAACACAAAATGATGATAATTAATGATGATGGTATACATATTTTTTGTTTCTTATGGAACTTTTGTTATTATAGTAAAAATGTAAGTATTTTTCTACATCATATTAAATAGTTTGAATAGTAATGAATATGACAGCTACTGCAATTGAAATTTGGATAATTGAGTTATACATACTTGTTCATCAACCAAGGCATATAACGCGTACAACAGGTAATTACTGTCGTAACATGATAGCCATGTCTACAAAAAATAAAAAAACTTTCAATACTCTATCATGACAAAATGTTGTATCGACTACTTTTTTTCTTTAGAGCCACTATCTCAACAACACCGTGTAGAACGCCACATGCGGGGTGTCGGCTATGTTTGACACGGGGTGGCAATTTCGAAGCGAAGATAACTATCAAAGTAAGTTCAAGTATACACATTTCTTTTTTTTTTTTTAGAATTCTTAGTACCATATGATATATTGCACGGAAGGAACTGCAACACAATCTATTTCCTGCAAGCAGAAGCAGTCGGTTTAAGTGCTGTTTTTTTTTCAAACACCTCTCCCTAGTTTTCCGTGTTGCTGATTTTGAGGCTTCATATACAAATTTCTGGGGAAAAAATACTTTAGACGAACTCCCCCGTATCATTTATATAGAATTGATTTCATATCATGAAAATTAACCAAATACCAGCTTCTTACTTAATATTAATCGGTTTTTAAACTAGTTTTTCATTAAAATATAAAGTGTCGCTCGGTGTGTTAGATTTTGCTTCTCAAGGGGTAGAGGCTTTTGATTAAAAAAAATTAGATTTGCATATAATGAAAACACATGAAAAACTGAAGGTACTTCTCTTTGCCTGTTTTTAAGTCTAATAAGACATGTGATTTTGATTTCATAAATAGTCAAAAATGACACAAAATATTTTGTTTAAAGCTGGAAAAGGATTTCCTTTCCTTATCATGGGCAGATCTAAAGTCACGACTGTGGCTCAATACACATGGAGGCAAATCATAGAGCAGACCTCCATATAAGATTTTTCCGAAGCCACCAACTGTCAAACTCCATCATTGGTATCAAAGTTATTCACCAGGTTCCCCTCAAAAGCAAAAACACTCACTCCAAAATGAATTCTATTACTCTCTCCAATGAAACACTCACCGGCATCTTTTTCATCAAATGACAATACAGCTTTAAGGAGACATGAAGACGACGACACAACTATTCTTAACAATTTCAAAACAGAGATTCAAAATTTAAAAAAACTTAATCTGGCTAGTGATTTTCTATCTTTAATCCACATGTAATGGTAAAAAAACATTTCCTTTAGACAATATTTCTAATCTTCTTTACCTATAGACGGTCAGATTTTTGTTAAGGAGAATAACATCGGAAATGTGGTATTAGGTAACAACAAAGAAATTTTGGAAAACTGGCTACAGACTTTTTTAAGGTGTTTTTTTTTATTTATGGGTGGACCAAAAAGTATTTGACACATTACAGAAAACATGTGTGAGCGCGGAACAACCGACCCCCAAGATGCAGGGATTAATTTTACAGTTCCAAGCCAAAAGATACTATCAGACTACATCGCTATGGACCTCAAAAGCCTCTACCCGTTGAGATGCAAAATCAGACACCCCGAGCGACACTTTATATTTTGATAAAAAGTAGTTTAAAAACCGATTAATTTTAAGTAAGAAGCTGGTATTTGGTTAATTTCCATGATATGAAATCAATTCTATATAAATGATAACGGGGGAGTTCGTCTTAAGTAGTTTTTATCTAGAAGTTTGCATATGAAGCCCCAAAATCTGCAACACAGAAAACTAGGGAGAGGTGTTTGAAAAAACAGAGCACTGAAATCGACTGATTTTGCTTGCAGGAAATAGATTGTGTTGCAGTTCCTTCCGTGCAATATATTATATGGTACTAAGAATTTTAAAAAAAACCGAAATTTTGATACTTGAACTTACTTTGATAGTTTTTCTTCGCTTCGAAATTGCCACCCCGACACCCCGCATGTGGCGTTTTACACGGTGAACAATATTTATACTTATTCAGCGAAATGGACACCACGCTAAACTCCAAAACATATTAATGAAGTAAAATATGTCAACCCCTCCTAACATATCTAGCCAACGTCGAATAAACACAGTAAAGCTTAGTTTAAAAATGTCCTAGTCCGATGTTGGAAAAGGTAACAGAAAAAACTAGGCAAAATAACAATGATTAACATAAATTAACAAAGGACTATATAAGTTACTGATATACAGCTCCAGACCTAAACTAAACTCATTAAAAGATTATATCATGTAAATCATAAACAATACCTCCAGGTAGGGCTTTAGTATCATGCCATCATAATTTATACGAGAAGAACATAGCCCATATCATGCCAATAACTGGTTTTAGAATAAATGTATTTATTCCTTATGCAAAGACCCTATGAGTGATTTAATGAATGTTGATTTAAACAAGAATGTGTCCCCAGTACACGGATGCCCCACTCGCACTATCATTTACTATGTTCAGTGGACCGTGAAATTGGGGTCAAAAATATAATATGGCAATGAAATTAAAAAGATCATATCATAGGGAACACGTGTACTAAGTGGCAAGTTCATTGGACTTCAACTTCATAAAAAACTACCATGACTAAAAACTTGTACCTGAAGCAGAACAGACGGACGAACGGTTTGAAGAACGGACACACAGACCATAAAATATAATGCCCGTAAATTGGGCATAAAAATTCATCTTTAATTACTTGACCGCAATGTTGTAACTATATGTCTTATGACTAAGTCTGTTCAGAGGCTTGGTTAGCTTATGACGACATGTCTGTGATGTGTACAAAATATTACCATAATAGATGAGATGTGAATTGCTTGAACTTTTTTAATAATGTTTTTTTTATTTCTACCTCAAAAAAAATAACATAACAACACATTACAGCCCATTGTCTAAAATGACATTTTTGTGATGTTTCTCCGATATATATACTTGATCAAATATAATATTTTACAAATTTTAACATATATAGAACTGAGCATAAACTCAAAAGAAATAATAAAAAAAAGAATTAGTCATGCATTCGAAGTTTGAAACATACTTGTATTTTTTGTCCATTCTCATTGCTTTGAGTTCAGTATCAGTCATTTTGGCATAGGTATAGACAAACTCACCAAATAATTCGTTCTGAAATAAAATACAATTTCATCTTCATCTCATATGACGTTTGTCAAGTAACGCTACATTTATTTATAATATTCAATGATGAAAATGTTGATTAAACAAGTAAAATACAAAACAATACTGAACTCCGAGGAAAATTCAAAACGGAAAGTCCAGAATCTAATGGCAAAATCAAAATTACATAAACGTCAAAAGAATGGATAACAACTGTCATATTCCTGATTTGTAAAGGCATTATCTGATGTAGAAATGATGGATTAAACCTTGATTTATAGCTAACTGTTATAACATCAGCTTCATCACTGGACCTAACAATCCCAACAAACCATAAGTACATTTGGAGTAATTCTTGTTTGTTTCTATAACAACCACTGACACATTATATAATACTGTCAAATGTATCATGTGAGCTGCTTATATTGTGTGCGTATCTAATTATAAGTGTTGCTTGTAAATGTTCCTACCTTTTTTGGAACGATACATATTGGATTTGAATTGAATTGATTCTATTTTCCATGAAAAAGAATCTTTATCAACAAGCCTCCAAAATCAAAATTTACATTAATTATGGTTTAATTGTCCTAGCCACAACCCCGGTCTCTTTCCTCGATAATGACATTAATAAATCCAACTCATCACCGAATCGTTAATTGTTATTAGCAACACGACATGTTCCACGGATGGCACGAACTCGGTTTTCCGGATGTAAATTCAGGGTTCTTGCTGTTCAGTTTTTCATGTTCTTTGTAGTTTTTTTGTTACCTATTGCTTTTCTTTTCGTCTTTTTTATTTATCATATATTCTTCATGATACTATTGAGATGTATATTTTCTTCAAGACGGCCTCGAATTCAAATTTTACATAAATTGTTGAAATGATTCAGTTTTGTAACCTTTGACGAAAAAGACATTTGAAAATAGACAAATGGGAACCAAGAATTGTATAGCTAAATAATTTTTTTTAAATTTGACTGAATATCCTATTTTTTTAATAGTATAATAGACGACATTATGGCCACAAAAAAACAACAGTAAGGACAAAAACAAATCAAAATACAACAACCAGGGAAAAAAAACAAAACAAGAAAGAGAGACAGACAGACAGACAAAAGAAAGGTTAACACAAAAAAAAATAACGACGAAAACACAAATAGCAATAACACAACATAGAAGCTCAAGATTGAACAACAAAAACTCAACTTGAATCCGGTGAATTCAATGATCAGTTCATGTTTTTATATATTGTTTTACTCATTTAATATTCTTTTGATTGGTTCCATAAACTAAAACCCAAATAACGAATGACGACCCAAAATCAAAAAAATATGATAGTGTAAATCAAAATATTGGTATAAACAAAATTAATCATCCAGAAACAAATGCATTATTCAGAAGATTGAGGAATATAATCCCAACTTTTAGTAGGGTAATCGGAGGAATATTTGCAAGAATTAGAAAAAAAATCATGTTAAAGTAGATCTTACGATAAGAACTTCATTTGAGAAGAAGTAGCCTGGAACTAGCTGACAACCTGTTTCTGCTGCCTTATCAGTCAATGTCATATTTGAAAAATATTCCCATGAATCTGCTACCCATCTCCTACAACAAGTATTTTATGAATATATTATGAGAAACAATAATAAATACATGTGTATCAAAAATAATTCTAAACAAGAATGTGTCCCCAGTACACGGATGCCCCATCCGCACTATCTTTTTGCTATGTTCAGTGGACCGTGAAAATGGGGTAAAACCTCTAATTTTGGCATTAAAATTAGAAACAATATATCATAAAGAACATATGTACTAAGTTTCAAGTTGATTGGACTTCAACTTCATCAAAAACTACCTCGACCAAAAACTTTACACTGAAGCGGGACTGACGGACGGACGAACGAACGGACGAACGAACGGAAGCTCAGACCAGAAAACATAATGCCCATAATTGTGGCATAAATGCCCATAAATGAGGCATAAATGCCCATAAATCGGGAACAAAAATCAACTTGTTATTGTCTGTATGCATGCATCTGCAGTTTTTAATGACCCACTTTCACTAGATGTTTGCATAATATCACAATAATTTCCCCTAAAAAACCTTAAAATTGTAAGTCATTTAAAATATTTCAAATTCTAATGTATCCAACCATTTAATCGTTTACCTTGAATTTACCTATATGGTTTATCTTAGTATACCAGTAATTGCACATTTTACCTCCCTGTCAAAATTCCTTTTCTAGAGCACCAGCATATAGAATATAATGGTAAAAATACTTTTTTTGAGATAAAGGGAATAAAATAATGAGACATCAATCCAACAGCGCACAAACAAAAACTTCTGCAGGACAAAATATGATCTTAGATCACTGAAAAGCAAATTTCTGTAATCTAATTTATCATCGGTCTCCTGACTTGGTTCTGATGATATACATAAATTATGTGAGAAGTAAATGAAGTCTGACACATGGGACAGTCATTTTACAGCACAACATAAGAACTGTAAAATCAGTTCAAAAGGACCTATCGAATTGGTACTTTAAGCACAAAATACAAAAATCCACTTGTGAAATGCAAACATACTGGTATAGGCAGGATGCAAGTGTTTATTATACTGTATAACAATGCATATTTAGTTGTGCTGTCAATTATCTAAAACTAAAAAAGAGAAGATCCATCAATAATGACAATATTAAAAAATCAAATACAATGTTTAATAGTTGGTGCGGTGGTGGGGTTTCTATAATACTTTATTGCAAGGGGGATGTCGTTTTTTCATATAATTTAGATTTCAAAGGGTATAAATTTTCTTATGTTGTGTAGGTAAAATTTTCTTATGTTTTAATCATCCAGGAGCGCAAACACTATTTTTTTTTCTACACTTAATTTCAGAAATAAAAAGATAATATGGCCTCATTACATAGGGACTGCTATACTCTCTATAATGATGATGGAACATCTACAGAAGCTGGCAGGTGGTGTATAGAATGTGAGGTGTTTCTTTGTATAGATTGTGAAAAACATCACAAGAAGTTAAGAATATCTAAAGCCCACAATACAATGTCAACAAAAGTCTACCACAATTTTCCACAATGTATGCAAGAAATTAGTAGCCAGTGCAGAGATCACAAGATGAAGTATGAACTGTACTGTTCTTTCCATGCATGTCCATGCTGTATCACTTGCATCACCGATAAACACAAAAAATTTCAAGAAATGAAACCGCTGTCAGATATCCTTAAGCAAGTAAAATCATATGCCTCTGTTCAACTTTTTGAAAAAGATTTGAAGAATGTAAAGGAAAACTTAAGGGAGATTATAAAACATTTAAACAGTAGGATTAATACAAGTGAAAGTCAGAAAACAAAAGCCGCTGAACAAATACGATTTATGAGGAAGTCGATAGATAATTTCTTAAACAAATTAGAACAAGAAATTATTAATGACCTCGAAACAAAGCAATCAAAGCTGAAATCTAAGATAAACACTTTACTACAACAATTGAAAGCACAAGCCAATCAGATAAGCCAATTACAAAGTGACTTTTCAAAGATGACACAATATGCATCTGAGCTACAAATGTATGTTGGTCTGAAAGAAATTGAGAAAACTACATCTGAAGCAGCAAAATACATAGAAGATTTAAAAAGTGGAGGCCATTTGGATGAAGTTAACATAGAACTTACGATTGCACTCAACTTCAATCAATTTTCAAAGATGTCAAATCCTTTGGAGATATTAATGTTAATACCCGCCCATTTACTCTTCAACTTAAGTCGGGAAGTAAAGATCAAGCACAGTACCTTGTTTCAACTATTCCTACGATTGAACAAATTAAGCCATCCTTGTTAAGACATCTCACAATTTCACCATATAGGAAACGTATTGCAATTCAAGCCTGTAGAATATTACCTCATGGTAAATATCTAATTCTTGATAGCCACTTTAATAATAGTAACCTGCTGCTGTTCAGTAATGATGGAATGTTTATGAGAGAAGTAATGAAATTTACAGGATTCTCATACGACACTTGCTTCGTTAAAACAAATACAGTTGCTGTCGCATTAAAATTTCCAAATCAGATAGCAATGGTGGATGTTCAGAAAAATAAAATTTTCAAATCAATTAACCTTTCTCACAACTGTAATTCAGTAGCAAGTGATGGTCAAATTTTAGTCGTTAGCAATAATGATAAAAGTACAATAGTGAATCTGAATGATATGTTTCATACAATCTTAGAAGGAGTTGTGGGAGAATGCGTTGCATTATTTAAAGGAAATATATATGCTAGTATCTATGACGATAACAAATTCTGTTGCTATACACATACTGGAGACGCTCTCTGGACATTTATGCACGATGATATAATGAGTCCTCAAGGACTAACCTTAGACAAGAATGGCTTTGTTTATGTAGTATCGTCCAACAAGAGAGTAGTAGTAGTATCACCAGATTGTAAAACATGTAAGACTATACTATCAGAGGCTGACGGAATCAAAAATCCTTGGGCAATAGACATCAACAGAGAAACTGGAATTATTATGGTATCTACTGAAATAAGCCATGATGATAATGATGATAGTGATGCAAGTGATGATAGTGATGATAGTGATGATACTCAAGAGAAATCAAATCAGACAGCTTTTGTTTATGAAATCTTAAATGTAATATTTTTCATTTTGCAAATTAAAGGCTATATATATATTGTTTACTGCTGGTAACAGCTAGTATACATATAAAAATGAGAAGGTGCGATATTTTTGCCAATGAGACATCTTTCCCCTTAAAGAAGTGAATGTAAGCAGTTATAGGCCACCGTACTTCCTTCAACAATGAGAAAAACTCATACCAGGTCGGCAGTCTTCTAATTTTTACACCTCTGACCTGTACCTTAACCCCCTTTAATAACAACTATACATACATGTTTATCATTTACACAAAATGAAATAAGTTCTTAGTATTCAACATTACAAATGCGAAACAGTCTGACATTGAAATTATATCAAAAACAGTTTGACCTTTTAGTTTATCCAAAAAAACTGTTCCTGATAACTAAGTTGAATTGTTCCCACCCTTTCGTGAAAGACAACAAAGATGAAGCCCCTTCTATATAACATTGTGACATACAGTACCACAAACATTGCTTTAATTAAAACAGTACTGTTGAGTTGAAATTTTAGTTGGTTGTGTATAGATAATTTTGATGCCAATGCACAAATTTTCTATCGTTTCAGGTAAATCAAAATCCGGATAAAAATAAGATGATCAAATGACACATAAATTAACAGCTAGAGGCCAGAGGGCCCGAGAACACAGTTATTTTGTAGTGCATTTCTTTTAGACAATAAATTCAAATCAAAACAAGAATGTGTCCCTAGTACACGGATGCCCCATCCACACTATCATTTTCTATGTTCAGTGGACCATGAAAATAGGGTAAAAACTATAATATGGCATTTAGATTAGAAAGATCATATGATAGAGAAAATGTGTACTAACTTTCAAGTTGATTGGACTTAAACTTCATCAAAAACTACCTCGATCAAAAATTTTAACCTGTGCCATTTCAGGCTATCAATGTATTATTCATAGTTGCTTGTCTTTGATCATCAGTTTTGGAAATTGGTGGATGTTTAAATTTGTTTAATATTGAGTTTGTATTGGCCGTAATATTAAACAAAGAAAAGAAAATCGCACTTTGAAGCCCAACAATTCATATATTACCGTAGTAAATCTACTGGAAGGCCTGGAGTATGTTTCATCGTAGGACGAAAAAGTCCTCCAGCTCCATAACTTGTCGTTTCACTATTGAATCGATCTGCTATTACAGTCACTCTAGCAGTAGGAAGTATTTTCTTGATATTTATGGCTGTTGACAAGCCGACTACTCCAGCTCCGAGTACTGCGATATTTACCATGGTTTATCTGCAAAAACAAAAATGAATAATGGAGGCAGGGTAAAATACCTTACACACGGAATACTTACTTCTGCTTTGTATTTCTATTATCTTGCATTTCTTAAGTAGTAATGTGTGTCTCATTTTTTTTATATAACATTTCGGTGGAATGTTGTTTCACTTAGTCTTTAGTTTTCAATGTTGTGTCTTTTGTATTATTTGTCTATTTGTCTGTTTCTCTTTTTTTAGCTATGGCGTTGTCAGTTTATTTTCGATCTGTGATTTTGAATGTACCACTGGTATCTTTCGCCTATCCTTTGTGTTGCGTGTTTGTTTTACACCTTTTCGTTTTCTCTTTTTCTTCGGTTCATATCATTTTATTTGAAGAAACAAATATGTTTGAGAACCTATCTGACATCTAACATAGAAATGTGTAAGAAATCGAAAATTCTGGTTTTCAGCAAATACATATCATATAAAATATTCATATAGTTTAGCGGCAATACAACCACTAAGTTTTCATCAACTAAATCCCTTCAGAAGTGATTGTCAATAGTGACGACATTTGTTAACTAGATAAATAAAATTTAGAACGGAAATGTGTCAAAGAGACAACAACTTAACCATAGAGCAAGCCCAGAGACACGTAGGAGGTCTTCGGATGGCCCCAAAACAAAGATTTTTACTAGTTCAGTTAAAATTTATTTTAATTCGAAACATATAAATGAAAAAAAACCACGAATATACAAGAAAAGTTTACAAAGGCCAGAGTATGCACAGTAAAAACTCAGTTTGAAAGAAGTCAGAGTCCGAATACAGAATATGAAACAGAAGAAACTTAGCAAGTGACAATAATAGACAACCTAAAATAGTACTAACAGCTGTTACTGGAATGTCAGTTCAAGACCATAATTAACTGATTAAAATATGATGTCTTCATCATATGAAAATCTGGCGCAATCTCTTCTATAAGAGATTTAGTATCATACCATCATAAATATATATGAATCAATATTACTTCAATATCATGCCATCAGAATTATATGACAACAATATCGCTTCTGAATAAGTTGGTTTAAAAGTTTGGTTAGCTTTTGCGGTGAATGACGACACTGTTGTGCTTTATATAGAATATCAACATAAACGATAGGATGTGAAATAACTGAACGTATAAAATGTCTTTACGTTGTAGATAAAGCATGTTTGCAATTAATCTAAATAAAATAAATTTAAAAATGAAGTAATTAGAGGAAATCTGATGAGAGAGAAAATGGATGGAAGATAAATTCTGCAAATACATAAGAACTGAAGGACGATTTATTTCTAATTAATAAGAGTATGAATTAGATTTGATTAGTTTAAAATTCAAATAATTTGATTGTTACTAAAACAAGCATATACATAACAAAACGATAGCTGAGAAAACAATACAAACATGAAGCACTGAAAAAAAAGTGCGAATATTTTTAAATACAATATTATTTTTTGACAACATACCTTCTCTAGAAAGTTGACATTTCAATATATTGGTGTTTGCTATTATAGTATAAGTCATGAATCAAACACACTTCATGTATTGATATTATAGCTGTTTCCCTCGTTATACAGTTCACTTATGTGGTTAACAATGATACTTAATACATCACATTATCGCAAGAAAATATTGAATCAAATTTGTGTTCATAACTCATTGAATAAAATCAGGGAACAATATTAAAACTTTTGATCCTAGGTTTATAAGGGGTCAATATTCTAGTACTTGCAGAAATATTTGCATTTGTATTTGGCAAAACTTTTAGGAATTTTTGGACCTCAATGCTCTTTCTATGTTACCCTTTCTACTTCTTTCGTTTTTTTTCTAAAATGCTTGGTTAATACGTAATTTTGTGCTTCATTGTTTCATATTTGTTTGTTTTTATAGTGATTAAGATTTTAACACAATATTGACTGTTGTTCCCCTATTTTTACTGTTTTAACCTATGATGTCTTTGTTTTGTTCACACATTGCTGTCAATATA
Organism: Mytilus edulis; assembly: GCA_019925275.1. Taxonomy (NCBI): domain Eukaryota; kingdom Metazoa; phylum Mollusca; class Bivalvia; order Mytilida; family Mytilidae; genus Mytilus; species Mytilus edulis. Next base: position 47,643,607 of record CM034353.1, read on the forward strand.
ATGGAATTTGATGCCACTATCATACAAGTGAGAAGTTTAACTAGCTTTAAAAGAATGTTTAATCCACCATTTTCTACACAAAAAAAATGCCTGTACCAAGTCAGGAATATGACAGTTTTATTCATTCGTTTGATATGTGTTTGAGCTTTTGATTTTGCCTTTTTATTAGAGACTTTCTCTTGAATTTTCATCGGAGTTCGGTATTTTTGTTATATTTTCGTACTTTTTTTGGCCTTTTTTACTTTTTTTTTTATTCGAGCGTCACTGATGATTTTTTTGTAGACGAAACGCTCGTCTGGTGCAAATACTAAATTTCAATCCTGATATCTATGATGAGTTAATTTACAATCCCTATGTCGATTCCACTGCTGGTGGAGTCCCCCCCCCCCCCCCGACTGTATCATCAGCCCAGTAGTCAGCACTTTTGTGCTGACATAAATTATCATTGATATGGTCACAATTATAAATCAACTGTTTACAAATCTTTGAATTTTGAAATACTAAAGCTTTTCTACCTCAGGATTTGAGGAATAGATTACTTTAGCTGTATTTGGAAAAATTGTTAGGAATTTTCGGTCCTCAATGCTCTTCAACTTCTTTAACTTTTTTTTAATTCGAGCGTCACTGGTGAGTTTTTTGTAGACGAAACGCGAGTCTGGTGCAAATACTAAATTTCAATCCTGGCATATATAATGAGTTTATTTCCTATTGCATTCAGAGTTAGAGTTTTTTTTTCTGTTCTATATGTTCTCCCATTTATTTGTATTGTAGTCTTGTCATGTAAAAGAGGGACGAAAGATACCAGAGGGACAGTCAAACTCATAAATCGAAAATAAACTGACAACACCATGGCTAAAATTGAAAAAGACAAACAGACAAACAATAGTACACATGACACAACATAGAAAACTAAAGAATAAGCAACACGAATCCCACCAAAAACTAGGGTGTGATCTCAGGTGCTCCGGAAGGGTAAGCAGATCCTGCTCCACATGTGGCACCCGTCGTGTTGTTTATGTGATAATAAATCCGGTAAATAGTCTAATTCGGTAGGTTACATTCATGAAAGGGAAGGGGGTTGTAGTTACGACGTAAGGAACATATCCGATATCATTTGTGAAACGGTTATTCCATAACTGTCAACCAACTCGTGATGGCGTCCGTAAAATTTACGAAGGGATGATTTCAACTTCACCATTTGGAACTCTTGCTTTAATAGCTTTCTTGTGAGCAGCAACCCTCTATCAAGAAAATCATGATAGGAAATGCAAGCACAGGAATATCCTTCGGTAATTTTAATGTTATATTTAACATTGCCATAAAAGCGGGAGGTTTAGCATGCCACAAAACCAGGCTCAACCCACCATTTTTTTTTCTTAAAATGTCCTGTACCAAGTCAGGAAAATGGCCATTGTTCTATTACAGTTCGTTTCTGTGTGTGTTACATTTTTATGTTGTGTTTCTGTTATGTCGTAGTTCTCCTTTTATCTGATGCGTTTCCCTCAGTTTTTGTTTGTAGCCCGGATTTGGTTTTTTTTCTCAATCGATTTATGAATTTCGAACAGCGGTTTACTACTGTTGTCTTTATTTAAGCCTGCTTGCCTTGGTTACTTTATTTGTATTAATGTTTACTCAAGCATTGTATATAATATTGACATGGCAGAGCTTCACACTATTGTCATAATGCAGACATCTATAAATTCAGTGCTTCATGATGGGAGGATTTTATTCTCTTTGCTACTAAAAAACTATACAATATATATTAAAATGGTGAGTAAAGGTGATCATTAACAAGACTATAATTCTGTCCCTTCCTCACAAACTGTAGTTGCAGTCCAAATATATAGGCATGCATCTACGTTTTGTTAACTGATAATGCAGGTTATGATTTTTCTGGTGAAGGACATAACCCGAAAGTGCTGTCTCCCTGATGCTTATTAACCTACTTTTCTACACTGTGTATATAAATCTCAAGAGGAACAACCGGTTAATTGATTAATCAAAATTTTGTGGGTATTCTTATGTATTGATTATAATATTTAAGCTTTCGAGTAATTTGTTAAACAGTATTTCTAACATTTTCATTGTCACATATTAATACCCATAGGAGATCATAGGACAATACACATAATATCGAGTATAGTTTTTAATATGTAAACAAAGAATTTTACCCTAAAATATCTATGTGCTACATTTTCTACTTTTGACTTATGTATACAAGATACTCAATTTTGTTTTATGTATTTACAAAAAAAGGTGAAGAGGTGTAGAATTCACATTTACAAATATGAATGATTACAATTTATGTTCTGACCTACACAAAATTCCACATTTTAAAAAGTTTAAATGAATTTCTATAAATAACTTGGTTGCTTACCTGAACAGCTGAGTGGCAAGTACTGAAGTCCGATATATAGTTCTAATAAGGTCAATCATCTTATCTAAGATAACATGTACTACATATTGCTAGTGGAAATACTAGACATGTCAATAAACATAAATAGGATCTTCTGCTACGTGCTTACACACAAGTATGTGTGTCCTGATATCATCGCTTTACCTTAATTTAATCGATAAAGCCGGTTCATTGGGAAAGAAATCAAACTATATTTGAATTTAAGCAAATCAGACTATGTCATTCTAATTTTAAGGATCCCAGTCAGGTTTTGTCTATCTGCAACCTCTCGTAAAACCCTTAATAAAATTCATTGAAAATGTCTCAAATCTCGTCAAAAATACGAATGCATCAGATTGTTTTTTGTTGTTTTCCTTACCGAATCATGAACTTTACCATTGGTTTATTTGAGGGGAAACCCAATTTGTATCCACAACTCCGTCTAAACCCTTTACTTTTATTTATTGGCATGTTCTTAGGTAGCTAGGGTGTCTTTCTCCATCTTGGATTTTGAAATACCAGAAAACAAGCGGTCTACATCTTTAATGAAATGTTCAAATTTCGAGAGTAACAATTAATTCATGTGTAATTTTTTTTATGTTAATATAGAAAACGATATGTTCAATCATATTTTTGACTGTATTTTACAATAAGCAGATTACTTTTGTTTGATTCTTTTTTTTTGTGTACAAATTTCTCAAAGGGGAGAAAACTCAAATGTAAAGGGAGATAGCTCAGATAAAGTTACTTTTACTAAGGAATGTGTTGCTATTTTATTATGGAGCAAGAAAACGAGTCCCGTGATCCCATTTTTCTTTTTCTTATTTGAATGCATATTATAATATCTTAGTGCTTTCTTCTCGTATTTTATCTCAAAATTCTATTGTGTAGTTTTTGTTGTAGGGCACGAAATTGGGGTTTCAATGCGTAATCTATACACAATCTGACAATATTGCACAACCTGTATCGTGAAAATAAGCCCCGTGACCCATACTTTTTATTATATTTTTGAAAATAGCATAATATAAACTACATTTTGACAAATCATTAAAAAATTCTATGGATTTTAATTTAGACCCCCATCTACCTTAACCAATCATAGCCATAATGATATTGTGTGCCTCCTATTATGTTTTCATCGGAATCTCTTTTTTGTTTTATTTTAGTTATCTGGTATTTATTTTAAAGTTGTGTAACTGGTGGTTATGCCATTTCTTAATGATTTTGAATATCCTTTTTGTTCGCCTCTATATTCCCCTTAGTTTTATATGTGATTAAACAAGATTGAAATCAAAATAATTGAGCTCAGTGAGACCTGAACGTTTACAGTAAATCATTTCATGTAAGCACGACACCGATTTAAAGAAAATTCTAGAGATATACAGTTTACTGTAGAGCTTCCAAACTCTGAAGGAAATCCTAATTTGAACAGTTAACAATTGACTTTCATCCTCGTGACTTTGGACTGTACCAAGTCAGGAATATGAGAGTTGTCATCAATTCGTTCGATGTGTTTGAGCTTTTGCTTTTCCATTTGCTTATGGACTTTCCTTTTAGAATTTACCTCGAAGCTTGATTCGGTATGCTTGTTATTTTACTTTTTAGTTTCGAATACTTCATATTTTGCATTTTTGTGTTAATATTATAACAAAAAATAGATGTGGTTTTTCGTCTTGTTGATGTTTGTGAAGTAGTATGTTGGTTGTGGAGTTAGTTGTTCTTTGAAGCCCCATTTTCTCTCAACAGACGAATGACTCTGTGAGGGTTGGTCTTGGAATCTTTCCATGATGGGGGAAACTAGCTGGGAACATCTTAGTGGGGAACTAGCTGGGAACAATGCCTTTGATGGTGTTTGGCATTGCTGTCGCTGTAGAGACAGGCCGGGCGTAGTTGCCGATGTAGAGGCAGGCCGGGATCGACTGACACCTATAAGTTTCAAAATTCAAACTTTTTTAATAAAATAAATAAAAACAAAAATAATACAAAACAGTTACAAACAACAATAAAGCAAAACAAATATTTTCAATTATTTCCCTAACAGAGAACAATAAATATTTTGATAAACTTTATTTATGATGGCTATTAATTATCTTTATTTTAGTTAAACTTATTTTAAAATAATTTACTTTAAATCTTAATACTTTTAAAATCATGACTTACCTATAAGTTTCAAAATTCAAACTTTGACGTCTCAAAGCAGAATTTTTACTTATATAGCAATCACTTAATGACTTTGGTACTAGTTTGTGCCCTATAGTTTATCAAAGTTAAATTATTGACGTAAGTTGACCATGTCAACCATTGTCCGAAGTTTATGACTTGTTTGTTCATCTTTTACTTTCAAACAAAGATTTAAGTAATATTTGTTCTATCAGAAAGTTATTTGACCAAAGAAAGTTAGTTTGACCAACGTGAAGTTTACTTGAACTAAAAACTGGACATCAGCAATGTCCTATATTTATGTCAAATATCTGTCACAATACATCACTCTCCTTAGAAATTTTGGACTCCAAAATAAAATAAATAATAAAGAAAATTTTAAAGAAATTGTGTATTTTTATGTTTACTATATTAGTTTGAAAATGGATTTATAACTTTTAATTATTAGTGTAAGTAAATAATCAATATCCACATTTAAACCTCAAAACAATATAGAAGACAAACAATTGAGTGATGAAAAAACCAATGGATGCATAAACATACAGCATTTACTTTTTGATTTTAAGCGGGGGAAAAAAACTTGAACTTAATTTTAATATTTTTCTTTTTTTTTCCTTTTTTTCTTTTTTTTCATTATTTAGATTCCTTAATCATACTATTCAATTGGTGTTTTTATCTTTTATTTGTTTTATAATTTAATTGATGTTATGATGATAAAATACTATTAAGTATTAATTATAAATCGTTGTTCTTGAAAGTTTGTTACTCACATGCTTACAAAAGAACGTTTATCTTTACAGTTGATGAAATGTAGTTATAAATTTATGAAAAGTGTATAAACAAAATGTTGCAAATATATATGAAATATGAAAAACATGAATAAATCTTAAACAGAATTTGATTTTGCTTATTGCAGTCTATAAGTTACTGTCTTATCATTTTGATGGTGTTCCTGCTCCTGAGGTAACCCATTTGTCATTTGATTGTGGCGTCCCTGCTCCTGAGGTGACCCATGTATTTATTTTTGATGGCGTTCCTTCTTGTGAGGTAACCCATTATATCTATTATTCGTGGCGTCCCTGCTATTCAGGTAGCCTGAGCAATATGCTTGCCTACATATGTATATGTTAAACTATTATAACTCAGATTTTTCCGAAATGTACAGTAAACGGCAACAAGAATTTGACTAACTTGTTCCTAATATAGGTAACTTACAAACAAGGATATTTACGTTATGTAACCCTTAATTAAGTGAACCTAATCTTAAAGACGACTGATTGCAAATATTAATATTGACATGCGTTTGAAATACAAACATTCAGTTCTAATTAACATCATTCATTCTGAAAAGTTATTCAAGGATGATTTAAATGAATTAAATTTTACAACATTTATGAAAAACATTAATTTAATAATTTTAATATTTAAACAGTCTTTTAGAAAAGTTTATCTTAAAATTTTGAGACATGAAACGCAATAAGATTTGTGAAATGAAAATGAACATTTTGTTTCATAGCTAAAAATTTTAAATTAAAAATTTAGATTTTAGAAATAAGCTTTTGATGTACTCACAGTTTCTTGAAAATATATGTTTACAATGAAAATACACAACAATATAAATTTAGTAGTAATGTCACTGATGTTGATAAAAGTTCTTCTCTTATAATAATATGTAACAACAGTTCTTCGATATTCAGCTGATGTCGTTGTTCAATGGTGTATTCTGATTATTCACAAATAAATCATTTACTGGAAATATATAGAATTAAATAGTCCGAACGGTACGAAAATAATGTTCAACTGTAAATATTCCGGTTCGAACTGTCGAAACACTGTCTTAGTTTCTGGCATGCTGTTATGATAGGTGTCGATGTTTGGCGTCCAACTTTTTATTAACGGGCTCCACAAAATATTATAACAAATAATAGATGGTTTTCCTATTGTTGATGTTATGTATTTTTGGTCTGCATAGTTAGTTGCCCTATAGTTTATCAAAGTTAAATTATTGACGTAAGTTGACCATGTCAACCATTGTCCGAAGTTTATGACTTGTTTGTTCATCTTTTACTTTCAAACAAAGATTTAAGTAATATTTGTTCTATCAGAAAGTTATTTGACCAAAGAAAGTTAGTTTGACCAACGTGAAGTTTACTTGAACTAAAAACTGGACATCAGCAATGTCCTATATTTATGTCAAATATCTGTCACAATATTAACAATAATATCATTCATGTGTTTAATTTTGTAAATTTACTGTTTGTAGAACGATGAACTATACCAAACACTAAGGGTTTTCCAACGCAGACATAGGCTGTCTGCGTCATACTTGGCACAATGTGTCGGAGTTTTTGGGGTTTGAATGCTCTTTATGAGCTGATTGGCCATTATGACAAAGGTGTGTCAGAAATCATATCTGATATTCTTCCTCAGTCATAATAACCTTCCATCATTACCGAACTGTACAAAGAAATAACACGACGGGTGCCGTATACGGTGCAGGAAATGCTTACCCTTCCGGAGCACCTGATTTTACTCCCGGGTTTTAGTGGAGTTCGTGTTGTTTTTTATTTATTATTTATAACTGTTGATGTAAATGTCCTTTGGTTTTGTGAGTCTTGGTTTACTCCTTGTTTTTTTTTGTCTCTTCAACTTCGTATTTGATTCGGACTTCTAAATATTTTGCTTTGAGTTCCACATACAAGTCTTATATAGACGCCACACGCCTCTTACATACCAGATCACAACTTTTAAAAAGCCTTATATCTATTATGTGCTGTTTTTTACCCTTCGAGTGATTTCAAAGTCAATACAGTGTGATATAATTCATGAAAGATCTTTGAAAGAGCAAACTTTGTTAGAAAAATGATGAATTCGGACTTCTTAATTAACTAGCGTTGCGTTGATTAATCTATACCAGGATATCTCTGTTGTAAAATTAACTAAACTTTCTATTTTGTAAATATCTTAATAAAACAACAGAAGAAAAAAGGGAAAATTCAAAACTTACAAGTCCCTAAGAGGAACTGACAACGCCATGTCATAAAGCGGAAGACGACGAAAAGACAAACAAGTACACTATTCAGTATCATATTGAAGCAACAGTAGTTTATCGATGTTCAAACCTCGTAAATCAAATAAGTGGGACAAATCAAGGTAACACATTATTCATAATATTGATTGAATCATATGGAGTCAAAAAGGACCAAAACCGGGTTGTAGATAGGGTTAGCTACTCCTGCTATGCATGAAAAGCAACATATTGTCTTGATACAAAGACTTATTTTAAGGGGCACTAGCTGTCAAATTCATGTCAACCGATTTGACTTAAATTCTCATATTTGATTTATAACAATGTAAAACATTTATCCAAAGTATAAAAAGTATAAAATAAACAATTTACAGGGCATTGGCTCGAGAAAATGTGTGTATTTTAGTGTAGACACCATCTTATCTAAAACTGTCGAGTTGACCCCAAAGAACTTCGATTGCCATATAACTGATATTAACATATATATAGATATAAATAGATAACAGACCCGTGCATTTGGATTTTTCTAATGTCTATTTAATTTCATATTAGATTAAAATATATCTTAATCACTATTGACTTTCCCCTTTTAGTCTTTGTTAAATTTGCACTTTTCAAATAATGTGCAGAATTCATCTTTGTTTCAAATAAAGAAATACTTGGCAGGAGTAAAGTTTTATTTTTTTTTTCAACCTATTTTCGTATACAGCCGGATGTGACGTACCATGACTTGGTGGTATTACACCTGTATAGGTAGCAATACACAGTTAGGAAAAAAACTTAAAATTGACACTCATAATTTTTAAACACCCTCTTTCCCCTCCTGTCTAACAAAGAAGGCTTTATATGTGTGTTATGCATGTATATACTTATAGAAAGAGAATCTTCCATAGATTTGATTTCTAATGGTCATAAGGGTGAAATATAATCCCTCTTGGGTGTAACCATGGCAACAATCTGCATTTCTTAGATACAAAATATAGCAAAAAAGGGGGTGAACATGTCACAAAAGTCTCCAAAATTTGGTCTAAAGGAAAATTTCAATCAATTACAGTAATAACTTTCCTGAATCCATAGGTTTATATCTATCAAGTGGTCCCAAAAAAATCATATGCTTATCTGCTCGTTTTTCCATAAAATTGAATTGAAAAGATCGAGCGCAAAATCTTTGTTGATAAACACTACAATAATGTATGGACCTATGAACGGTACGGATAGGAAAATACGGACTGTCAATCATATAAATGGCCTATAAAACATGTTAAAAACAATCTTAATGTTCATATAAACCCACTAAGAAGGCTATATTATTCTTCAATTATCTAAAAATCAATTTTATTGTACAAAAACTTTCATATTTAAAAAATTCACAGGGCCATAATGCGAAACTAAACTTCTAACTGTGTATTGCTACCATAAGAATGATGTTTTGTGGATCGAATCAGTTACCTTGTTTCACTTTCAATGTTGACATTCTATACCTTTAAATAACTCCACACGCATAATGTATCCGTAATTAATCTCTAGCGGAGGAGTTAAATTGAAGTTCACGTGAATACGGATTCAATGAGGTTGAATTATTTACTTGCATGTGAATAATTCATCATCAAGGTTTCTAAGATTATTTTGAAAAATTGAACCATATCAGCCACTAGAAGCGAATTATTATTTCACTATTCCACTTTGAACAAAAAAAAATCGTATTTTACATTGTTATATATTTCGTAGCTAGTGGCCCTTTAACAATGTTAAGACTGATTCAACATCGTTTTATATAAGGTTTTCGGAAAATGTGAATGATAAAATAGAAGAGAAGGAATTGATATCAGTAATTTTTTTTTTATCAGATATGTAAATGCAATGAGGGAACTGTTTAGTTAATGTCTGTATACACCTCTTCAAAGACGGATAATAGTCATGGTAATTTTTCGAGTGTTTCTCCTAAGAATTATCATGCATTTTTAGTGTCTGGTGACTTCCTAAAGTATCTGTTTTACTGTTTCAATGAAAAATAACGAACGGCATATGCACATGATAGCACCTACCTGAATCCACTCCTGCTCAAGTCATTACCAGTCGGCATTCAAGCAACACCAATCTGTGTCCACACTTGTTGATCAAATTAAATTCATATTGTGATTATTCCATTTAATAATTAGATTTCATCAAAGTTAAACCTTTTCTCAAACAATATAACTGAACTAAATAAGTACTTATATTAATAGTTGTAAGCTGTAATATAAGTATTCTAAAACTATTATTTGTAGAAAAAGCATTAACGTGATTTAATTTGAAATGAGTCATAATAAGAGTGGTAACAATTAAATACTTTTAGGAAGTGATAGTAACTGAAGTTCATTATTAAGTGGCTGTTTCAAAATGAAACTGTTTTTTCTTTTCGTTTCTATGTTGTTTTGCCTTGTGCATGGCCAAACAACTTCTGATGTTAATACGTTGTTCAAAGATTTGATGACAGATTATTCAAAAGGAGTGATGCCTACCCCACCTACAGAGACATTAAACATAAGTATTGAGGTTTACATTGTATCAATCAATTACTTTCGAGAAGTTGAAGAAAGTATTTCTGTCACGTGCTCATTTATAGTCGATTGGACGGACACTAGACTTGCGTGGAATCCGTCAACATATAATAATGTTAATGTGTTACTTATTGATATGGAAAACATTTGGGTACCTAATATAGTGTTACTTAATAGAGTTGACAAAATAGAACCGATAGGAGATGGAGTAAAATTCTCTGGAGCTCTTACTAGCACTGGTAAAGTATACTACGCTCCTGGACTCGTCGCTGATGTAAAATGTGTTACAGATATTTCTAAATTTCCATTTGACAGTCAAACATGTACTCTTCACATATTTCCATGGGGAACAAATCTGCCGTACGCTATTTTCAAGAACTTATTCAATAGTACTTGTAATTTAGATTACTTCTCTGTAAACTCAGATTGGACATTAGAAGAGTGCAGTCTACGAATAGATAATTCAAACATATATACGGAATTATTTGTCACATTGAAAATCAAACGTTCGTCATTGTATTTTGCAATAATGGTAGTCTTTCCAATGTTGCTGCTTGGTTTTTTGAACCCACTGGTATTTATTATTCCAGTTGAAACGGGTGACCGTATAGGCTTATCTGTAACACTGCTTCTGTCATATGCAATTTTTCTCACACTCGCTTCAGCATCCGTACCGGCAACATCTAATCCAATGTGTACTTTACTTATCATAATGGTTGTCATTATAAGCATCAGTGGGGTTATTGTTTATGGTACAATTATAACTATAAAATACCATCATACAGAGAGTATGGACGCTATGTGGTCTCCCTTCATTAAATTAGCAAGATGGAGAGTAAGAAGAAAGTTAACCTTGATAGAACCAATGGATCCTAAAAAGGAAATATCAGTTACAAAGAAAGATGTCATTGATTTATTGGACTTTCTGTTTTTCTATGGATCCTATATAATTCTGCTTGCTGTTGGAATTGGATACTTTATACACGTTTTGATTTAATGTGTTTTCTTAATTTTTTATTTGTAAAGAGACAAATGTAAGTAATAATGTCTTTGGAAATAAAAATTTAAAAAAAAACACGTTTCGTTGCAGACTGCATAAGTACACGATTTTTCATAACTGTATACTACATAATAATGATTGAAGAATAAAAGAGAGGATAAAAGGACATTAAAACTCATAGGTCAAAAATAAATGAACAAGGCCAAGGCTAAAAAAAGACGAACAGACAAACAACAGTACACAAAAACACAACATTGAAAACTAAAGACCGAGCAACATGAACCTCACCAACATTTGGCATATAGATATTTCAGTTGAATGTCACCTGCATTCACAGAGTACATTACATGAATTGTTCAAATTTCAAAAATCAATCAAAACTTGTCATTATTTTATTTTCATTTTCAATGTTAAGAAATTCGACTTTGAACCAAACACGCTTGTATAATTCAAAAATTCTAAAGTTCACACAAAGTTATTTTCTACAACAGAGACTGCGTATTGGTATATGAAACTAAAATGTGCACAATTACAAATTAGAAATTATTTACCAAAGGTTAGACATTTAAATAAATATTCTGTCTTGTATTCATAGTTTGTTTTTACAGTCTTACTTATATTAATTTAATTTGAAAATAGTAAAAGAAAGGAGAGGTTGAGTCAATAACAACCTTATAAGATGAAAATCAATCTCGCCTCTACTGTCAAATTATTAATGTTTTACGTATAATTTTTAATGACATGGCAATAATGATAATCCTATGTTTCCAAATCTATCTGATACTGAAAAACTAGTAGTCCTTCTAAATCCTTCTAATATAAACCAAGTGAAAAAACAGGTTCCTTTATAAAACAGTCTTTAGAGCTGAGGGCAGGGGACTCTTAGTTAGTTTTACTTGTATATATATATATATTCCTCAGCTCTATAAAAGACTGTTTTATAAAGGAACCTGTTTTTTTTTCACTTGGTTTATATTAGAAGGATTTAGAAGGACTACTAGTTTTTCAGTATCAGATAGATTTGGAAACATAGGATTATCTATTGCCATGTCATTAAACAATTATACGTAAAACATAGATATGTGTGTGTTCAACTCAGTTATTTTATTGTTGTTGTTACTTTTGTTTATGTCACAAGTATAATGTTACTTATATGACAAATAATGATTATTATTATAATAATAATTTCAATAGTAGATACGAACAGGAGTACTCAAGCTGATATCGTTGCTGCTCCAGCAAGAAACTTTATTTATTTATCTTTTTTCTATAGTCATTGGTCTCCTGTACGACCAAACAATATCAATATGAAATTGAAAAATTGTCTAAAGAAATAAATCAAAATACTTTTTTATTATAACTAGAGGCTCTAAAGAGCCTGTGTCGCTCACCTTGGTCTTGTGCATATTAAACAATGGACACGGATAAATTCATGACATAATTGTGTTTTGGTGATAGTGATGTGTTTGTAGATCTTACTTTACTGAACATTCTTGTTGCTACAATTATCTCTATCTATAATGAACTTGGCCCAGTAATTACAGTCGAAAATATTTTCAAAAAATTAACAAAATTTTTTATGAAAAATGTTAAAAATTAACTATAAAGGGCAATAACTCCTTCGGGGGTCAACTGACCATTTTGGTCATGCTGACTTATTTGTAAATCTTACTTTGCTGAACATTATTGCTGTTTACAGTTTATCTCTATCTATAATAATATTCAAGATAATAACCAAAAACAGCAAAATTTCCTTAAAATTACCAATTCAGGGGCAGCAACCCAACAACAGGTTGTCCGATTCATCTGAAAATTTCAGGACAGATAGATGTTGACCTGATAAACACTTTTACCGCATGTCAGATTTGCTCTAAATGCTTTGGTTTTTGAGTTATAAGCCAAAAACTGCATTTTACCCCTATGTTTTATTTTTAGCCATGGCGGCCATCTTGGTTGGTTGACCGGGTCAAGCCACACATTCTTTAAACTAGATATCCCAAATATGATTGTGGCCAAGTTTGGATTAATTTGGCCCAGTAGTTTCAGAGGAGAAGATTATTGTAAAAGATTACAAAGATTTAGGAAAAATGGTTAAAAATTGACTATAAAGGTCAATAACTCCTAAAGGGGTCAACTGACCATTTTGGTCATGTTGACTTATTTGTAAATCTTACTTTGCTGAACATTATTGCTGTTTACAGTTTATCTCTATCTATAATAATATTCAAGATAATAGCCAAAAACAGAAAAAATTACCTAAAATTACCAGTTCAGGGGCAGCAACCCAATAACGGGTTGTCGGATTCATCTGAAAATTTGAGGGCAGATAGATCTTGACCTGATAAACAATTTTACCCCTGTCTGATTTGCTCTAAATGCTTTGGTTTTTGAGTTATAAGCCAAAAACTGCATTTTACCCCTATGTTCTATTTTTAGCCATGGCGGCCATCTTGGTTGGTTGGCCGGGTCACGCCACACATTTTTTAAACTAGATACCCCAATGATGATTGTGGCCAAGTTTGGTTTAATTTGGCCAAGTAGTTTCAGAGGAGAAGATTTTTGTAAAAGTTAACGACGACGGACGACGGACGACAGACGACGGACGACGGACGCCAAGTGATGGGAAAAGCTCACTTGGCCCTTCGGGCCAGGTGAGCTAAAAATGATATCATGCACTTTAAATCACGGTTTAACTTCGGCATACCAAGCGGCATATTTTTTTAATAGTGAACAAAAAGGTAAAACATGTTACACAAAGGAGCAAGTAATTAGTATGCCAGAGTTTCTTATTTTCATAGAATGGTGTTGGTCTAACTCCCTTCGTATAATTTATCATAAAATCGTTGTATTAACACGTTTCAATTTCATATTGGGAATGGTGGTATATAGGGTTCAAAACCAGAAGTAATGGTTTATACTACTACGCGAGTAAACAGTTTCACAGTATTTCTATTTCATTGTGGGTGGATACTTTTTGTGAGTCGGCAATATAAAGTTCTTAATTCAGACTTGTGCCTTAGAAAAATGGAGAAAAATATAGATAATTCAAGAGAATATACCCATTCATATGTAAAATTGAAGAAAAAAACAGCGTTCACCATTTTTTTATACAATGATTTTTGTTTTTCCTATAACGCTTTTGATAAACCCAATTTCCGTTCCGTTTCAAGTTGCCGGGATCTTTGGCATAAGATCATATTTCATAGCATCAACGTTGTCGTCCTACCATACGCTTACTAAATTGTTTTTGTTTTTTTGTTTGTAAGCATTTTTTTATGTTGATATTTATATATTTGATAAGGCAATGCTAAATCGTATAGGTTTTAAGTCCACATTCATAAGAATTTGAATAAAACACTTATAAAATGACAATTATAATAATCAATTGTGTGCATATTATTAGTATAGTACGTCAATAATACCTTACAGGAAAAAAATAATAAACTGATGACACAGAGTTATGTCTCGCCTGTCCATATAAAATTCAGAAAAAAAACAAGTTCCTGGATTGGGACCGACACATTTAGAACATGGCGGGGTTTAACATGCTTGCGAGCGCCCAATCCTCCACCAACCGTGGTCACTGGTGCAAAGCTAATGGTATATTTTAAGTGTAACTGTTTGATTGATTTACACGAAACTCGCTTCAATAGTTATTCCTTAATACGATACTGCTGGAATATTTCCATTGGATTAACTATCAATTTCAGCTTGTTTGCCTGAATTACCCATCATTTATTGTTATAATTTTTTTTTAAACTTTGTACTTGCATATTTCTTTTTAGCCAAAAATAAAAAGGTATCACTTATATTATAACGACTAAATAGGTGGCACAAAAATAATCATATGGGTTAGGAGGACATGTTTTAGAAAAGTTGATGAGGGTAAACAATATTTCTTATGATCACGTTAGCATACATAGTTATGACTATCGTAAACCAAAAGTTTATTTCTTCAAATTTATGTACAGAGAAGGGGCGGGGTTTAGTGATTGCAATAAAATATTGATAGGAAATTGATATTTGAACTGAATATGAAAAAGAGGATATGGTATGATTGCAAATGAGACAACTCTCCACAAGAAACCAAATGGCACAGAAATTAACAAGTATAGGTCACCATACGGCCTTCAACAATGAGCAAAGCCCATACCACACGGTCAGCAATAGAAGGCCCCGAAATGCCAAATGTACAACAATTCAAACAAGAAAACTAATGGCCTAATTTATGTACAAAAATTGAACGAAAAACAAATATGTTACACAGCAACAAACGACAACCACTGAATTACAGGCTCCTGACTTGGGAAAGGCACAGTCATATATACAGAATATGGCGGGTTGAACATGTTAGCAAGATTCAAACCCTCCCCCTAAACTGGAACAGTGGCGTAACAGTACAACATAGGAACGAATTATAAAAAAGGCTTAAGTCATCAGATAAATAAAAATACAAATAATACACAGAGTGGATCTTGTCGGGTACTTAATATATATCCCAGCAAAAAAGACATTATTTACAAATCTGAGAGTACAAACAAACAAACAAAAAACATAAAAACACACAAAAAAAAAAAACCAACAACAAAAGCTTAAACTATACTACTACGCTTTTGATTAATTTATACAAACAAAATTAACGTGTGTATCGGCAATGGTATCATGCCTGATCAGTAGAACTTTCATATACAACAAACAGTCCTTTATGAGAGAACGTCACTATCAGCTCTACTTAACGACCCCTTTAGCGACGTTTCACTTTTCGTAAATTCGTCGATGTAAAAAGTCGAGAAATGTCTCTCAGCGAAAGTTTCGATAATCCTCTTTCCAATCGGAAAATTCAAAGAACAACAAGTTCCATTTTTCGAGAACTGCATGCGGAGGTTGATCTGTCTGATGGTGACTATGATTCTGATTGTAGTGTTGGGGTTGTAATTAACAGCAGTGAAGAGGAGTTTTGTTATTCAAGTGATTTTTCAGAAGAAGCAGAAGACTTTGAAGACTTATGTGTAAGTAAAAGAGGGACGAAAGATACCAGAGGGACAGTCAAATTAATAAATCGAAAATAAACTGACAACACCATGGCTAAAAATGAAAAAAAGACAAACAGACAAACAATAGTACACATGATACAACATAGAAAACTAAAGAATAAGCAACACGAACCCCTAATTTATACTTCCCCTACATTCTATTTGCTTATACAGTGAAAATGGACTTTATATTCGCTCATCTTCATATCCATATGCTTTTAAATAATATATTCATTGTTAGCATAAACGTAATAAGACTACTCATTTCTAGAAGGTTTTGTTGATCATATGTTAATTACATTAATAGTTATTGAAAAACTATTTATTATCGTGATACACTGGACTGCACACAGGACAGTGGTATTAACTAAGACTGTGATAATGACTGAGTCGTGATCAATGTCATTATCGCTGTCACAGTCCTGTGGGCAGTCCATGTATCACGATAATAGCCAGTTCCTCAATAACTATTATGTTTATTTCATTGAAGAACCATATTTTTTGTTTTATAAATTCTCATAAATTCAAATGTTCAGAGCAAACTCGAGTTAATGGTACGATTTCTATAGCAAAATGTGAAGACCAGTCGTAGTAATACATGTAGCTATATGTCACTGCCATTCATTTAAGTGCAATTTGTTAGTATATGAATACTGAATAAAGTTTTTTTCTAATTTTATCATTTCAAAACACATGTGGTAACCAATTCAACAACTTAAATATAAAATTGAAAAAAAAGAAAATGTTTTATTAAAGGGACACCTCTCTAAACAGAATAACACGCCCCACCGGTCATTAACAGAGATAACACGGCCCACAAAAAGTATTTTAACGACCGGTATAAAGAATATTATGTGGCCCTTTTTATCTCAAAAGAGATGATTAACCGAAATGAAATAATAGTTATTTTACAGGGCCTTTTACATCTGACTATATGGTGTTAGTTATTCTCATTGTTGAAGACATTTTGTTGCTTTTTGATTATTTTGATCTCTGAAGGAGAGCTGTCTTATAGGCAATTATATATCTTCTCAGTTTTGAATGTACTGATATTGTCATGGATGGATGTCCCTCCCTTTTTTTTTTTTTTTTATATTAAACTTGATTTGTTTCGGGTTTTCTCTGTAGAAAGTCTTTAAGTATTTACAAAGACAAATCTAAATTCTCATATTTTTTAACATTTATTAACAAAAGTAAACATTATACCAAGATTAACAAACATGTCCTATTTTTTAACGAATAGCCTTTTCTTTCGGACCCTTTACTGTTGTTATAGTCATCAGAATTCGTACAATGATTTCTAACAGAGGACTATCTGGGTCATTTGAAAAAAATATCGAAATTTGAAAAATTTATTGAAAAGTTACTTATTTAAACAACCCTCTACATAAGCAAATCAAAACGAACAGTACTTTAATAACAACATATTAAGACACATTTTTTGATCGGTGGTACAATATTTTGTCTGTCCTGTTACCATTTTCAAAAGAAATTTTGGGTTATTAAGAAAAGGTTTAGATAAAATGTTAAGCTTGTTTTACGTAGCCAATTAGATAGTTTTCAAGAGAATAAACTTCTATATATATTCATTCTGCAAATAATAAATTATTTGCCAATTTACCAGGTTGTACTGAAAAATGCCTCTAAAAATTGGTTTTCAAAGGTTGTAAAAATTACCACCAATAATGAAAGTCTAAGATTGCAAATTATATTGTTCGGAATTTTTTCACCCTTTCAAATAAACCCAACATCAAGTAAATCCCTCATAAGTTCGTTTACTATTCTCTTTATTTCATTGGTAACAGGAACGTACGTTTCTGATATATCACTATATAATTACATTAGATGTATGTTTCATTATAATACTTTATTCTGAATGGCTAACTGCACATCAGTGTTATTCCTTAATCAATTGCATCACTCAATAAAACTTATTATTCATGATAACACGTGGTCCCACAATAAAGTGCACATGTGAATTAAATAAAAAAAATATAAAATTCGTGTTTTCATGATCATAGCTATAAAAATGTAATTATAAGTATTGAATGCTTCTTTTTGTAACTTCATAGGGTTGTAAAAGCGTTGACCATGTGCACATTTTTAAAATGAAGCGCTTCCGCTCTTCATACAAAATGTAATTCGGTCAATGCTTTTACACCCCAATAAAGTTACAAAAAGAAGCATTCAATTCTTAAATAAAAGTCTATCCTGTTACCTTTTATCTATCCTGTTACCGATACCAGTATTGCACCTGCAAATGCTTAATTGGGAAGATTAAGACGTTATAACCTTAAGATGAGTTCAAACAACGAAATATTTCATTCGTTTTGCACCTATATGTTAAGATAAAAAGTTTAACGACGTTTTTGTCTTCAATTGTCTATCCTGTTACTGTAACCATAGCAACCATAGTAACAGGATATACATAATAGGATAGACTAATTTCTTCGGTTTTTTTTTATTGCTGTTGTGAAATAATTACTCCCTTTGGTGAAGTGATTATGGTTCTCTATTGTGAATTTGGTTTCCAACACGTTATTGCACTTTTTACAAGCATACTGTTGGTGTAATTAATCAAAATTGTTGGTAACAGCATAGACATGAAAAAAAGTACACTTTATTTTTTCACTTAATGTCTTGAAATTTCTTTTCTCTACACTGTCGTTGAAGAAACGAGGCGTTTTAAATGTACAGATTACTTTGCACTGTATCAACACTGACTAATTCAATATTCATAGAAAGAATAATTTAACGGCTGGTTTAAGAAGCGGTAACAGGATGGACATGAACCTCCCGTACGCTGATTGAATTTAGTTTGTAGATAATATGTTACATACAATGATAAAGAAGCTACGATTTTTCGTTAGAGTAATAATTAACGTTCTTAAAATGTTCTTTTGCAGATATCAAGGCGATCAGAAATGTGTTTTTCTGACACTGTACGCACACAAATACCCCCAAAATCGAACTAAAATGCAGTTTAATCTTATCTAAATAGATGTAAGGTGTGTTTATTATT
This sequence comes from Mytilus edulis, assembly GCA_019925275.1. Classification (NCBI taxonomy): domain Eukaryota; kingdom Metazoa; phylum Mollusca; class Bivalvia; order Mytilida; family Mytilidae; genus Mytilus; species Mytilus edulis. The sequence goes on from CM034353.1 coordinate 47,662,785, forward strand.
AATGTTCTGAATCACAAATCCGACAAGCTTTCATTTAAACCATTACAAATGAAATTTCCATTAGAAACAAAAAATTAAGCATGGGTGTACTGAAAATTCGACATTTTTTGAAAATGACCCATCTAATTTACCGAACTTATTTAGAGCACAGTTAAAAAACTCGGCCAACACTGTGATTGTAAGACAAACTTAGTTTACGAAGCTCTCTCGTCAAAATTAATTTACTTTACCATTATATGGAAAACACATATGACATTAACTCGGGTCACAATATTCCAGCTAGTCTCATACTGGATGCGCACGAAATATTTGCCACTGGATATTATAGAATCTATTAGCAACCAAAGTTTTACTGTTTTAGGTCGTTGGAAGTCAGATGCCCATTGAAAAGATTGATAGTAAAACAAATTTCGAGCAGTTGAATACCAACAAGATCTTCACTAAACCTGTCACCAAGAACAGCAAGAAGGTAAATGTTGGTAGTTTATATACACATACTTTTTTTTTTTTATAATTTGTTATTTTTGACATTTATTTTATTTTTCACACTGCATAACGTTTTCGTTGTGTATAGATACTTTAATCATATTATTTCTTCAAACCAAAAAAAATAGATACTTTAATCATATTATTTCTTCAAACCAAAAAAAAGTTATCAAGTCGCTATAGTTAATGTCAAGTTATAATGTAAAATGTTGCAGGCGCATGTGCCGTAACTATTTTGACACATTCCTGCTGTTTCTGGATAAACAAAAACATAATCCAGCCTACTACGAAATGTTCCGCATTTTTGAAAGATCTGATAAATTTAGACTTTTCTTCCTCTCTAAATTCAGTGTACACTTTTTAGCCCAATTTTGCCGTTTTCGTTTATTTCTGAGAAATTCATTTTTATTTTAAATCCTATTTTAAAGCTACATACTTATTTCGCTATTACACTTAATAAAAACTAGATTGGAGCTTACAAGCACATGCGGTTTACTATTATCGTTTGTTTCTTATAGGAGGCATGCGAAGAAGCCATGACAACAACTGAGATTAACAAACTAGTACATGAAGAAATGGTACGAGCTAATCTAATAGAAGAGCCATTTCTGGAAAAAAAACTGAAACAAAATAAGGTAAAATGTTTTAATTTTTTATTGGTTTTTAAATTTAAGCTTATCTGGGATTTCAGATTGAAGGTTTACACCCATTATAATATCGTCTTTGCAGAATTAGTACCAATTGTTCTGCCATTGATATTTACATTTTGCTACTCAGGGTATTTTTTTTTTAAAAGTTAAGGTGTTTTAAAATCCTTTCTATTTAGATTGTGGAGTCACTTATTGGTCCTTATGGACAATAATTGTAGGAACAGGCATATCTGCCAACATTCACTAATTGTGGGGGATTTCCCCCATGAAATCTCCCAAATGGAAATTTTGCAAGAGCTATTTATTTAGAATTTTAAACAAAACAGTTAATTTTACAATTGCTTTAGAATTTTTAGTATGAAAAAGCCAAAAAACACCCACACTTCTAAAATGCATTTAAATGCCCCCTTGAAGTTTTTTTTAAGACTATAAGAGCAATCTTGCACGCAAAACTTTCATGGGCATTTTGAAAAGTTGGCAGGTATGAACAGGGATTAAATGTACCTATAATTCATATCAGTTCATCAAAAAGTTGACAAAAATATTATTTTATTTTAAATATACTTGTAAACTAAAGATTGTTACATGTTAGTAAATTGAGTGACATAGATCTAACTGAATGATGAATGGCGTAAATATGAATAAGACGACAAGAGAATAGAAGTTATTTTCATAATAAAATTGAGAATGAAAATGGGGAATGTGTCAAAGAGACAACAACCCGACCATAGAACGGACAACAGAAGAAGGTCACCAACAGGTCTTAAATGCAGCGAGAAATTACCGCACCCGGAGGCGTCCTTCCGCTGCCCCCTAAACAAATATATAATGAGTGATAATGAACGCCATACTAAACTCCAAATTGTACACAAGAAACTAAAATTAAAAAGAATACAAGACTAACGAAGGCCAGAGGCTCCTGACTTGGGACAGGCGCAACAATGCGGTGGAGTTAAACATGTTTATGAGATCTTAACCCTCCCCATGTTACTATAGCCAATGTAGAAAAGTAAACGCATAACAATACGCACATTAAAATTCAGTTCAAGAGAAGTCCGAGTCTGATGTCACAAGATGTAACCAAAAAAAATAAACAAAATGACAATAATACACAATCCTTCCCGTTAGGGCTTTAGTATCATTCCATCATAACATATATGAGAAGAACATAACCCGTGTCATGTTAACAACTGGTTTTTAAATAAATGTGTTTAGTTCCGATGCAAAGACCCTATAAGTGAATCAATATTAACGCCAAAATCTGCAATCTTTAATGACCTGACAACAGTATCGTAACTATATCCCTTCTTAATAAGTCTATTTAAAGGTTTTGTTAGCTTCTAAAGTGAATACTGACATTTTTGTGCTTTATAAAGAATATCTCCATAAAAAATTGGATGTGAAATACCTGAACATATAAGAAGTCTACATGTTGAGCTATTTTACGAATGATGTCCTTATACCGATGATAAAATTTAGTAAATGTTTTGACTAGTTTGTGATATCGAAAACCCTGCTGTAATAATTTTTCAGTAATACATAAAATTCTCTCGTTAAAATCTAAATCATTGTTACATACACAGCGAGTCGTACAAGTTGAGATATATAAACACCGTAAGATGGTGACAAGGGAACGTCACCATCTAAAAATGGATAATTAACGATAGGAAAGGAAAAATCATTTCTTTTATCATAAATTTAAGTATTAAGCTTTCCGTTAATGATATAGATATCAAGACCGAGGAAAGGACAGTGGTCATTGTTAGTATTACATATGTAACTTTATTTAAAGTAAGTTCAATAGGATAAATTTCTTTAGTATACATACTGAAGTCGTCATTATTGAGAGCCAAAATATCATCCAAATATCTAAAAGCATTATTAAATTTGTGTATCAGATGTTGTTTCGATGGGTCTTTGCTGATTTTTATCATAAATTTTAACTCATAGCAATAAAAAACAGGTCCGCAATAAATGGTGCACAGTTAGTTCCCACTGGAATTCCGATAATCTGACGATATACGGAATCTCCAAAGCGAAAAAATGTTATATAGTAAAAGCTCAAGGGCAGATATAGTATCAAAGCATGTCCAATTGACATGTTTTTTTTTGTTTATTGCTACTAAAAAATGACCTAAAAGAGTTTGAACATATATATTCACATTCTGACTTTTTAAATGCCCATTTAATTAGGTGTGTGGATTTTTTCTTAATGAGAATGTGAGGCAATGTGGTATATAAAGTAGAAAAATCAAAACTTTGAACAGATTCAAAATCACTAATATAAGCATGCAATTTATCAAGTACTTCCAACGAGTTCTTGACACTCCAAAGTAGTAATGACTGATTACTAGTATATATTTTTTACATCATATTCTTAACAAAATGAAAGTGTATATTTCAAATATTTGTCACTGCCCAAACATGTCAATTGTTGCAAAATGCATTTATATATCCTCTATGATTCTCAGAATTCCGTCATCACAAGTATCTAGGACTAGGCATTTATATCGATTGGAAACAGCCAGTACCAAAGCTTTTTGTGCTTCAAGAGTATATACCTTCAACTAGTTTTCTAACTACAGTTCGCGAATATAATTTCAAATTCAGGGTCATTTTATTCGTATTATCAACATCTTAAATATGTGTCTTTCAAAAAGATTATAATGAAAAATAATCCTTGTTCAGGTCAATTGCAGCAACAGCTACTATTTATCCTCTGTTTGCTTTATCTATAATTCTAGTTTCATCCTCAGATTTTAAAATGAAAACGGCAGTTTAGAATTGTTGATTTTATTTAAAATTAAAAAGTGATCTACAGTCCTTGAAATATAATTCAAGTAATTTCAAATGCGTCTGTTTGTCGGATGCGTGGAAATGACTTTTAGTGTATACAACATATACAATCGTACTAGCAGACGCATCAATGTTACTAGAATCCAAAAACGAAAGCTTCGGCATGTTTAAAGCTTGTGCTACATATATATTCATCCGAAAATTTAGAGTAATATTTTGATAAATTTACATGTAAATTAACACATGAAAATCGCCGGATCATATCAAGAAAATCATGATTGAATCTTTCTTTTAGAGCTGTCTATGCGGTATGGGCTTTGCTCATTGTTGAAGGCCGTACGGTGACCTACAGTTGTTAATTTCTGTGTGACTTGGTTTAAAATGCAATTCTTTTTTTTATCTCCCAAAATAATATCATCACACAGAACATGTCAAATGCTAAAGACACAACATGCTACACTTTCAGTCAATGGGAAATACAATTATATATTATAACGTTACATTCACGTTCCGTGCAAAAATTGTTCAATTTGGACGTGGTACCATTTACGGGAGACATGGACAACTTGATGGAAATAAATGAAAAATTTGGCGTGTCCTTAACCTTGAAGGCTTAACCAAATCTTTTTAAAAAAATCACATTTCAGTAATAACATTTGTTTGCATAGTTCATTTGTCTGTCACAAATCTAAAATACCCTAAATTATCATCGTACTCAAAAATCTTGAACAATGGCTCTATGGTAACATTTACTTCAGACACGAATAATACTGAAAAAAAATAAAATGGGAGAAGCTATGTTAAAAATAAAAATATTTTTGTAAAATTCAATAAAATCACATTTTTATGTAGAAGTGGCGAACCTTTGCTATTATTTATATGAAAATATTATATTATTGAAGTGTTAGCTTTCATTTTTGTGTACTCGAATTTTCAAATCTTACAGCTGTATGGAATTTCGAAAATGGCTGATAGATTGCGAACTGACAGGATATTATCGTGACCGTTTAACATAATAAATATGATCATATCATATCCCATCTGTACAAATTTGATCGAAATCCATTCAGTAGTTAATATTTTTTCTTCGTTTATATTTGGATGGTTGGCGCTTGTTGTTACGTCTTACACGGCAAATATTTCAAATTATGAACACAAAATCATTGTTTATATAATTAATCATATAATGAGACATAACATTAAATTTATTTAAATCAGGTTTTATTTAACTTCGATTCAAATGAAAAATCAAGACAAGTTACTATTCAATAATGCGTAGATTTGGTTTGTTTTTGTCATATTTATGCATCAAGAAATGGTCAAATGAAACACAGACCGAATACCGTGCGTAACGTCGGACCTAGCTTCATTGTACTTAGAATATGGATGAACAAAATATCAAACAGTGAAACAAATCAATAAATATCTCTGTATAAGTGACTGAATATAAAAGAAACATATTTTTGTTGTTTTTGAAATCATGGAAATGACAGCTTTCAAATTTTAAGTCCATACTTTTATACATGTATAGATGCTAGTCAATTTTGATTTTTTTAAAACACGACGTATTTCTGCCCACGGCGACGTCACTGACAGTACGACGTCGACAATGGACAAGTAAAATAGTACGGTCGTCAAGGTCTGTTCTTTAAAATAAATTCCTGTATAGATCATTATTATTCGTGTAACTTCCAGCGGATATGAATTGTTTTGCCCATGATCACTGATACTAGTAACGCGTCGTATGTTTTCTATGTCTAAAACAAAGCTTGCAAAGCTTGCAATCCCTGACATAACCTTCCATCTTGTCGTAAAAACTTTGTTAGATTGTATGCTGATTTTAGACGTTATTTTTTCTAATAAATAAATTATTCCTTGCATGAATGCATTGCTACTTTGTCTTGATTAACGTATCTTTCATTCAACAAATTTCGTCGTTAAAAAAATTGTAAGGGTGAAACACAGTAACCTGCTATTGGTTCTTATGCTAAATTGCTGTGCTTGCTGTGCTTTCAACAAATTAAATTGTAAGTGACAGGTTTAGATGTACAGCGGACTAATAGTCAGTTTTATGAGTCGGTTTCACAAAAAAACTTACGACTAAGATTGATCGTAAGTCATGAAAAATACTAAGTCGAACGTTGTTTTGTGAAACGGCCTCCAGAATGTTTGCAATTTTGAAATTTGCCTGAAAGTTGGGAGCTTAAGTAATGGTAGGCGGTTACTTTGATTACTAGCAACCGAACATGTACTTTGTTGAGTTTTGAATGTGTGACTGGTTTGAACAAACAGGTTTCAAAAGGACTGTGCCGAGTGTGGCTTGAATAATTTCTGCGTTTGGACAATCAGTTTAGTTTTTTTGGAGTTAAGGGGGTAGGCCTTGGTAACACCAAATTCTTCCTCTCGTTTAATTTTTCTTATAGTAACATCATTAAAAAGGTAGGGGTTCATGCATCATCTGCCAAAGTCTTAATGAAATTCACCGTTTCATTCTATGTTAAGGCTGGGACTACGTACCCTACAAAACGGTTGAAAACACTAGTACTATGTAAAATCATTTAGTGTTTTTGCACATGTTGTCATTAGAAATACCCCTGACTGTTAAACTGCATAGAGGAAACATGTTTCAAAGTAAATCTGAAATATTATGGTAATACAAATGTCCTGAATGTAACAAAATGGTTTTTAATAATTGATACAGAAAAAAGTCTGGCAAGCTCAGATAACACTTTTATTTTCAAATTTAGCCAGAAAAAAACCTTGTCATTTTATTCCTGCAAAAAATTGTTTAAACATTTATTGGTTATTGAACTTGAAAATCACAAACTTTTATCGAATTTGATGGTTTGAAATTTTCAAAATCTTTAAATGTAACAAGGCACATGAAAAAAAGAGTTTTGAGACAAAATTCATTTCCCCTTACAAAACCTCCTACAGGCTGCCTTTGTATTCTTTTTTATGTGTAATAGACAAAGATGTACTGTCCCACTAATAATTGTAATAAATTGTATAAGGAAAAACAGTAATATTCAGTATGGGACGAGTATCTTTGGGGAGAGTTGATATAATTTTTTATCACAATTATTTGTTGGTTTCTCTTCCTAGACTACAAAATGCCCCTGAACATTATCAATAGCAGACGCTATCAGAATTCATTGTTTTGACAGTCTGTCACTATCTAAGTACTATCTTTGTGTTAATGTAGATTATCTATTAGCATAAGCTTGTACTAGGATTGATGTTCAGATCATATCTTCTAGAATAGACTAGTACCTTTTATATTTGAAAAAATACCAAAAACAAACACAAACAGTATAAAAGTACAAACCACAGGCACTTGTTTCTGTTAATGTGGGGTTTACTATCCATACTCGTACGAAAAATCACGTTATTTTCGTATGGGTATGGATAGTAAACCCCACATTGATAGAAACAAGTGCCTGTGGTACAAACTTTGCAATTCTAGAATTTTTACCGTTATTCGTCAAGAAGGTACCGCCATTACCACCCTCCTTAAGGTGCGAGTTGTAGAATGATGGAATTACTCAATTTCACGAATCTATAGAATGAACTTATACGTACATGCTGAATATTCTACATCAGGCATATATTACCTTAGCTGTATTTGGCAACACTTTTAGGAATTTTGGATCTCAATGCTCTTCAACTTCGTACTTTATTGGCTTTTTTCTTTTCTTTTTTTTTTTTAAACTTTTTTGGATTGGATTCGTGCTTCACTGATGCGTCTTTTGTAGACGAAACGCACGTCTGGCGTATATAGAATTTAGTCCTGGTATCTATGATGAGTTTATTCATTCCATATTCACCGAATATTTATCATCTGAACTAATAATTCTAATTTCCAAAAATTTTAGTTCTCATAGCTGAAAAATTTGTTTAAACATGTTTGTTTTTGCTCAAGTATCCGAGCGTGACAATGAATTCTTCTTTGTGCAAATTGTATGCTCCTTTGCTTCATATAATCTGCAGAATAGTCTGGTAACAGCGCTGTTGTTTCCTTAACTTAGATGATTTTAAGATCCATGGGTCAAGGCACCATGAATATAGATAATAGTTTGATCATATGAATATGTATAAAGACAACTGCTCAGCCATTACATTTCATATACAACTAATATGCTTCCGCCCACGGCTACGTCACTGATACAATACAACTTCGACAATGAATCTCCTTTTTTTATAAGTAGGCTACAATAGTACTGTGACGTTTTTGACATATAACAGTGCCTAAATTTTTATTGTCATATTATTGATATTGTCTACATAGTTTTGGCTAAAGTTCTTCCAACCCTACTTTGTATTATTTTATTAAAGCAGTAAATGTGTGTATTTTATTTCATTATTACCTATTCATGGTTTAATCGTTTTAATATTGTATGTTCCAGAATGATAGAAAACGTGTGTTTTCTTACCGAAAGCTTTTGGGATTAATTGTACGTTACTTTCACTTTCGTTTTTACCGAAAGTCACGAGTATTATTATAAATATAGTGACAATAGAAATCGCATAATTTGTCCTGAACATGTTGTAGTTAATATTTTTGTATGTTTTTCAAAATAGGGATGTAAGGTTTATGTAGAATAGAGTTTTATTCTGATTATTGTAATAAGTTCTTATGAACTATTTTTGCACCGACGTTGCGCATCTTTTCACAGTAATAGGGCTGTAATGACGTCATTTGGTCAGACGTTTAGTGCAAAGATATGTACCTTCTTTGATTTCACCCATATTTGGAATTTCTCTCACGAGAAATAACAACACTAGCGTAAGATTCATAGTATTTTACGTCAGTTCCAGCTTGTCCCTACCGCCGGCTAGCAGCTTTATTTACGTGTCTCATAAATTTCAAGGTACAGTTTTTCTAAAGCAGCAGTTTAAGTTCCAGAATATTGCAATATATATGCAAGCAGTTCAGTTTCCAGTTTTTAACGGATGCAGAAATTTAATAGTTTTCTTGTTTTCTAAATATTATAATTTTTGAGAATAAAGTTTGATAATGAATTTCAACTTTGAATAGGAGAAAGGTGCGTAAAGTCGGCAAAAGTGTCCGTTGGTTTTAAATATTCAGGTTGCTTAATATATTTTTATGATATAGAAAGAGGAGGGGGAGGACAGGGGGTACCCTTCTCCCTTCTCCCACCCTCTTCTCCTTTCTCATACCCCCGTTCTCCTTTCTCCCATTAGAATAAAACATCTCCTTTTGAGATATTTTTTCTTGAAATATTAGAAAAAAATTTAAAAGGAGAGATATTTTATTTTTTCTCCTTTCTCCTTTCTCCCAGCCTTCCTCTCCTTTCTCCTACCCCTTTCTCCTTTCTCCCACCCCTTTCTCCTACCCCCTTCCTCCCTGTCTCCATTACCCCTGTCCTCCCCTCAAAGAGACTTATTTATTTGTGTAGTATTTTACATGTATTTATATGGAGAGTTGCTGATAGAATCTGTGTTTCTTGAATGTTGATTTTCGGTGAAGCTGTTTTAGAGTATTATTATCTCTTTGTCTAGTCTAACTTAATATTGTTAATTGCTGATTGTTGTTTTAAGAGATTTTTTTCTGTTCATCCGTGTTCCAGTTGTTTTAAATATAATGTCTGGTGAATAAAAGTTATTATACACTTGAAACGATTTTGTGTTTGCATTCAGAGCATTAACGTAAAGGCGGATCTGATACCTTATTACATTACATTTAAAAGTACAATCCGTCTCACACACACGCATAAAAAGGAGACTGCGCTGACCTAGAAACTATATTTGTGTGATATGCAGTATGCAGTAGCAGTATTAGTAATTATTTCATGTATTCTGAGCCTTCATATTTCCTGTTAAATTCTTTTGGTTCGTTGTTGCTGTCTGGTCTGGTTGTTGGTTTGGTTGGTTAGAAAGGTTCTCACCGGTTTGCGAACACGTTACAGTACAATCTTAACTTGACAACTTTCAACAAAATCCTTATCGTGTCGTCAGCTATACAAATCACCTACACATAAATAAAAAAATGTATCGAACATAAAAAAAATCGCCATTTAGATGGACTTTAATGATTTTAAGACAATTTCATTATTTGTATTCTAAAGGTTGTAGTCAAACCAAAAGTGCCAAATAACAAACCGAATTTGAAAGTAACAAGGATCAATGTCAGACCAGTACAACCCACTTTGTCAGACCCCAAGGTAAGGTTTATATTACAGAATCTTCAACTATTGCATTTTTATAGACAAAACTAGCTTTTCTTGCCAAAAAATGTTTGAAGACCTATTGGTGACCTTATGCTGTTGTCTGTTCTATGGTAGGGTTGTTGTCACTTTGACACATTCCCCATTCCATTCTCAAGTACCATTATTTTGTTTAAAATTGAGAATTGAGAATTTGTAATTAGCCAAATGAATTCGAATTGACGGTCATAAGACTTTGGATAGATCAAAGAGAAGGAACATGCATTAGTAATAGTTGAATGAATATGAAAGAAAAAAAGGGCAACAAAATACAACAAAACAAAATGATATAATATTGTTTATTTCTATTGAAGATACCAGTAATCAACAGTACTAAGTCAGCTAAATTACATGAGGATAAACGAGTTGCTATGATGTTCAACAATTTTCTGGCAGATCCCAGAATTGAACAAATGATAGTCTACGACACTATTGACTTAGGAATAGTGGTAAATATCTTTATCTCTTTAATTTAGTAAGATATTTGTAATAATAAACCAATTTTTTGAGACGTTTCGGCCTTTGACCTTCTTCAGTTCTTTATTTTTAAGTTCTTTATTTTCTCTCAAGTGGTTGAATTGTGAGCTATTTCTTTTAATCTTTATAGTTTATTATGTTACATTTTAGGTATTAATCATGAGCGATAAACGAAGATTTAACAATATATGAAAGTACTTTCTTCAATGTCATTTATAAGTCATATACTAATCGAAATATCTGAAATTTAGAGTGTTGATTGATATCTGATAAAGATTGTTTCAACACATAAGGGATTAGTGGCTCTCTAGTTAGTTTAAATGAAGAACCTATATATTACACGCTGATAAATATGCCTTTTTGTTCATGCACCTGGAAGATGAAGGATGTTGCTAAATCTCATCATTTACATTATTGCATAAAGAATTAAAATACTGGAGTCGATTTCACAAAAAAATACCTTACGACTAAGATTTATCGCTAGCACATGTATACTGATTTGTTTTTGTGAAATCGACTCCTGAACTGTAAATATCCATTTTACTTGCTTAGTTATGTACTACAGGTACAGAGATATAAAATATTCTATTTTCAGTCCGAACAAGTAGTTCTACCACCAGCACATGCTCTGCCACCAGCACGTTCTCTGCCACCACTACGTTCTCTGCCACCAGCACGTCCTCTGCCACCAGCACGTCCTCTGCCACCAACACGTCCTCTGCCACAAGCACGACCTCTGCCACATCCTATTAGAACCGCATTGCAGGAGCCAAGAGGAAATATATTCCGTTTAATTAGAAAGCATGCCAGAAGATTTGGACGCTTCGTGACAGATCGGTTCAATTCCATTTCATGCACATCAGGTTCTTGCACTTCATGAAGCTTTAAGATTTTAAAAAGACAATTTTGTCTTTATATATATTCATGTATGTCACATGGTCGTATATCATCACTTGGCATCCATCAGAAGATTATTATAGTCACGACCAAACTACAAACGAACTTATATATTCTGGGATCTCATGGCAAGCCCTCGTGTTGATGGTTATCTATTACACACTGAAGGTGTTGTTCTTCAAATGATTCATTGTATTGACATTGTGTATAATAAATTTCATGGGAATGTAAATTGATTAATAAAATAGAAGCACGAAATTCTCGTACCATAACATTTTGGCGTTACGGAAGAAATTATCAGTGATGTCGCGATGTGAGAATCTATTCTCTACGATTTTTAACGTGCATTAATCAATACGTACCAAAATGGTTTTTGCTACATATTGATTATTGCACGTCATCAGTCATGTTATTCAAAGTTCACAATGAACTAGTAACCACGACATTATAAGGCTTGGGCTAGCCATGATTTCCCAGATTGTTTATAATTATTTAAAATTTCTTGTTACTTTAACAAGTGTGGACACAGATGAGTGTGGATAGTATGTTTGAATGTTTGACAGTGTTTTATGATAAATGTAGTTCTATGATTTTCCTATATGTGTTATTAACTGTGTTGCACGATGACAACCAACCGGAGCATTAGGAGTATTGTTTATTTTATATTTAGTTTAGTTTTTATGTTCAAGACAGGCATGGAAGAGACACTAATTGCATTAGTTACCAAATGATTATGATAGAATATGTTCCACATCTTTGATTTTGGATACATTTTATAGCTAGGACAGCAACACATAATAGGTTCAATTTTTCGTGATTTTTTTAAATTGGGGGATGATATCTGAGAACATGATATAAGGAGCCTGTAATTCAGTGGTTGTCGTTTGTTTATGCGTTACATATTCGTTTTTTCTTTATTTTTTGTACATAAATAAGCCTGTTATCAGTGGTTATTTTTCTCCTTTGAATTGTTTCACATTGTCACTTTGAGACCTTTTATAGCCGACTATGCTGCATTAGCTTTGCTCATTGTTGAAGGTTGTGTGGCGACCTGTAATTGTTAATTTCTATGTCATTTTGGTCTGTTGTTGAGAATTGTCTCATTGGCAATCATATCACATCTTTTTTTATATGTATTTGCTAACTATTTGTATGGTTCTATTTATATATACTGAGTGCCAATGAAAACGCAACACTTGGTTTTTCAAAAATAAAATTTATATTAGAAATCATGATCTTTCAAAATGAATTGTTCTTGAAAATTAACAATTCTAACTATAGATCGATATTAAACAAAAATGTTTCATTGTCATCTTTCGGGCGCAATAGATAAACAAAACATCCAATGTCGAATCATCAAATCACAGTCCTAACAAAAAATGTTACAACCCTGTTGTGCAGCGCAATCTCGACAGCGCCGTGGAATTGATCATCCTGGACGTTTAATGTGATCTCGAGGAATGTTATTCCACTTGTCCCGCAAAGCAAACTCAAGCTGACTTTTTGATATTGGTGGTGGTTTTCATCGTCTAAACCATGTCAAATCTGATGCAAAATTTGCTCTATTGGACCTAAATCTGGCGAAACGCATGACTTTTGGCCAAGGCGGGTGCCAAACGTCTATGTAACCACCACTGACGATTTTTAATACATAATGAATGATTTTTGGTCTACAGAATTCGATGTTTACACCAGACGGCCGTTAAGATGTCGGCTGTGGTGCTCTTTAACTGTTGAATTTCTGCGCAAATGGTGCTTTACTGAAATTGCTCCAGAGGATCTACCGTGACCACCATTGAACTCTCGTGACCTTTGGACATCCATCAGAGTCGATATCGGATATGTTAAAGACCAAATGTATCGGTTTTGCTGAGCGTTTCTTGCTTTTTGAACCCCGGGATGTGGCTGATCATTAACTGATCCATTTTTGTTGAATTTGTGGATGATTTGGGTTATTGTAGAGGCTACAGTCTTCTCGAAATTGTATGCTGTGAAAGGCTTCATTGGATCATACCGGAAACTGCATGTCGCTGGTTGTCAGAAAGTCCTGGCATTTACTCAGATGTTTATTGCAGTTTCCTTACAATACGGGCGGGAAAATTCATGACATTAGCCAAGCTTTAAATGACAAAATCGTGAAAATGGTGCGTATATTGAAAAGCGGTGAACTCGGTTTATGTCCGTTCAAAATAACCCTTACTTCACATTTGTTCCAAAAATCACCCAACCGTAAAGTTGTCGACAATTGTCTTTAAAGTCATTTTCAACCAACTTTACAAAGTTGTAATATAAAATAAATAAAAATTATCAGACTTTTTTGCAAAAACAAAAGTGTTGCGTTTTCATTGGCACTCAGTATATCTTTGTGGTGGCTTGTCAGTTTCATTAGTAAAACACTTTAAAATGTTGAATTGATCCTCAGATTAGAAGAAATTTATTGGTTTTTAGTAATGACAATGCCTAACATGATGCTTGGGCCTGATGAGCTAGATAGTAAGCTTCTGTGCTGTTTTCTATCAATTCTTTGATAATATCTCCTTCAAAGCTGGTGAAAGCAAAACAAATTCGGTCAATGGACAAATAATGTTTGGTTCAAACAAAAAATAAAATGCTTTTATCTCCCTGTTACTTACATTGTACATAGAAATGATAATACTTGGAGACATCCTTGTACATGAGAGTTGTCTGTAAAATCTTTATTTCACAAAGAATGAATTGCATAACAATGAACCGAGCTCAAAGCAAAGCACTTTAATAATACACTTAGACAGAGAGCTCAATCCAGTGATATACTTTGTACTACAGGTCCTTCATGAACATCCATCAACCAGAATCATATCTCAATAAAATGCCATTCTACATGGTTGGATCAGAAGTCCTGAAAAAGACATGATTTTTTTTTATCGTATTTAAAGTATATATGCATAGGTTAAAACTTTCACAAATTTGTGGTATAATCATTCAGTGTCTGGCAACTATCAATCGCTTCATGCACAAACTGATATAGGTTGAGCATGAGTGCCCCTCTGTTGGAAATAAAAACATACCTCCACCTAATTTTAGTCAACTGATGAAGAAACATTCAAAACTATAAAATGTTATCCAAGACTTGTCAGTGTCTATATATAGCTATTCACCATCGCCACTGAATCAGTGATATATGTACACATAAATACATGTAAGACTAAAATTAAAGTACATATATAAGACTAAAACTGACATTCGGTCTTTACCTTTATTCCCCAAGTCCTGTTCAAATCTAATTCATGATAAAATAAAAATTACAACCAATGAAATCAAAGGCGAATTAAGAGCCCCCCCCCCTTGTCTGGAAAAAAAAGGTTGATTATTTAGAGGACCACTGGAGCATGATCAGAGTGGGCCCTCTCTTAGGCAGTCAGTGGGCCCACACTTATGAAAATTTCTGGATTCGCCACTGGAAATATCCCTCTAATAGACTAGCGTTTAAATCCCAGTTTTCTAATATGGTAGCTAGGTGGAACCTATTAAAAACTAAAAAATATGAAAAAAATATTTTAAATATATTTCAAATGCATGTATATGTGATAATATAAATTCTCCAAATTTCACTGTATTTTCCCTTTTGATGTTTTTCAACTACAGCCAGTTTGGTGTGGGTTGATGTTTGATTGTTGTACATGTTATATATCGACATGAGATTTGTTTATATACATAATACTTATTTCCCTAAATTCAAATAAAATAGATGTGAGAAATTAAAGGAAACCATATGCAAATATTAAAAAAATAATTTGCATTTGTTCTGTTGATTGATAGTGGTACACATATGAAGAAATGGTGAAATCGCTTATATATAGTTCTGATCAAAAGTTTCATGATAGACATGCATGGTACATTTGTAAATAAGTAGTAGGTTGTTTGAAGTTTGCAGCATATTCAACTTTGAAAATCTTTTTCAGGTCTACAATCCATATAAAAATCTGTATATATGTGGTATAATTTCCAATGAGACAGCTTTCCAGAGGTTAAAATAACAAAGTAATTATAGGCAACCATACAGCCTTAATAAGTGAGAAAAAAACAGTCTAGACATGTTAAGTAAGCAACAATTAATGTAATGGCCTGATTTGCAACTTATAAACAACAGGTTTGGAACCCTCCCCCCAAAAAAATCAAAGAGCAGATTGCTCTGAGGGATACGATTGCCGTTGTTTCGTTGACACATGTACATGTATACATGTAGCTGGATAATATTATTTTCAAAAGTAATTCAACTGCACATGTAAAATAGTTACAAAATAGCCAATCCCGGATAAAAGTGTATGAACAATGCAATTAGGCCTATTGTGTTTTATTTTTGTACTATCAATTCCAAGTTTACTTTCCACAGCAGTCACTGAGACTCAGAGTGAGAGAAGGTATTTCACTTCATATCTTATCACCTATTTTCCTACGTTAATTCTAGGAGGAACCCCATTCCTAACTCTTTAAATATTTAATTTCCTTTCGGTCAGTGATCATGACTCCTTTCCGTACACATTTATCGGTTTAAATTTCGATCATTTTTAATATAATACACTTTATTGACAGAACGAGCTAATACTCGACGTATTGTTTTAATTCAGAATTCACGGAAGTTACTTCCAGAAGGGAGACAACTCTAAACAATAATATGGAAGACTCCATTTCGCCTGAAGGGGTGTTCTACGATGTGGACTATATTTATTTTAATTTAAATGATGCATATGATTTAAAATTATGCAACAATAATAACCTTCAATAGCAGACATACATAGAAAAGATCCTATGAGTTTAAAATTAAGTGGGGAATCCAGAGCAACCATTCAATCGAAAAACCCCTCGAAGTCAAGAAAACTATACGCATGCACATAATTTCCAAAAAAAAAACCTGGAGCAAGAACGTATATTATATGTTTATTAAACGACCTAGATGGTTCTCTATTTCTTTATGGAAGTACAATCTCAAATATCAGTTTCATAAAGGTAAAATATAAGAAAAACTCCACTTCAGTTCTTATATGACAGAAATAGATTTATCGGAATTCAGAGAACTCTCGCATTTTATCAAACTGGGAAT
Organism: Mytilus edulis; assembly: GCA_019925275.1. Lineage (NCBI taxonomy): Eukaryota > Metazoa > Mollusca > Bivalvia > Mytilida > Mytilidae > Mytilus > Mytilus edulis. The sequence continues at coordinate 47,679,398 of CM034353.1, forward strand.
TCCCTCTAACGTGTTTCTAAATTTAGAAAAACACTAAATATAAATACTGCGTAATTCTGATTTTCCGTGTTGTTAAAAACACGCATATAAGTCAAGGGAATTATCAAACATGAAGATTATGAAAAGAACATTATAGGAAAGTTGTTAAAGTTCAATCGTTTGTTTTTACCTTTTAAAGCAAGACAATCATAAGAATCTGAGATGTTCCTTAATGTTTAGAATAAAACAATTAACGTGAGGGCAATGCTCTGAGCCACCAGTATAAGTCTACAGATTGCTTGAAAGCAATCGTATCCCAAAAATTGTTCCAATGAAGATAAAGGCAAGCCTGGAGGGGATTCATTACATTTGGAACAACTTTTCTGAAGGATGGATACGTATAAAAATTAAAATATGTAATAAGATTGCCAATAAGACAACTACCCACAAATGTTCAAATGACAAAGCAATTATAGGCAACCCTACAGCCTTCAAAAATGAGGGAAACTGTCCCAACATGAAAAGTATACATTAATACAATTGAGAAGAGAAATGGCCTGATTCACAATTCCACTAATAAACAGGTCAGGAACATCTACCCTTCAAACAAACCAGATGCTCCACAGGGCGCAGCTTGATACTACAGCAGAGGCCGAACCCTGAACAGTTGGGGCAAGTATGGACACAACATTAAAGCCTGATACAGCTCTGAATTTGGATTGTGATCAAATAATCAAAACAGAATAGGTTTCTGACACAGAATGAATGTAGTCTAAGAACTTAAAACATTTAATATTAAATTGGACTTTTACCTATTGTGGTCCTTTATCCAAAAATCTTAATACATGGTTTGAGGCACTTGTCGCAGAAAAAAATCCTATATATAGACTTAGTGGTCGACCATTTGATATTCTGGGGGAGGGGGCAGGAGGATTTGTTTTTGATCGGTTATTTATTTTTGTAATCTAAGAGGACAAATTATTCATTTTCTGCACTAGTGAAGCAAGATTTTTCATTTTCATTAAAGCAAGGGACTGATTATTCATTTTCACAACTGTATTTATGATATTCGAAAAACATACAATTTTCAAATGATTTTTTTATTATAAATCAAAATTTTGACGAGCGTATAAAAACAATCCATTGATGTACCTTTCCATTATGTTCATTATTATCTTGTGTTTAAATTTCACAGATTTCTATTTACTTATACTAAAGTAAATATGCGGAAACCAAGAAAAATGTTCATTTCGGCTTTTTTTTGTAGCCCCCAATTCCAAAACTATTGAGACTATAACCCCCAAGTTCTATCCCCACCTTCCTATGGTGGTATTCAACCTCCAAGTATAAAATTTTCAGAGATCCATTCACCAGAACTAAAGTTACTGCAGCAAACTAAATAAGTCTCAGTACGAAGACGCAGACAACATGATAGCATTATATACAACGCAAAGAAATTGTTCTGGTCATATAAAAAAATGTTAAGCGTCTTAATTTTCTTCCAGGCTTAGTACCGCCTACTTAACGTTTTTTTTGGTACAATTTTCAATATTTGCACTGTTAAAGTGTGTGAATAACGTATAAATAAATGTTAAGTTTAATAAAAGACACAAAAACTGTATTGCTATCAATTCTAAAATGAGTTTTGAGGGTGGTGTGAAGAAGCAAGCTTATTATAATTATATATGCCAATCTCTTATTATATTATTTATTGGCAACCCTTATTACCCTCGTGACACAAGTTCTATTTATTTTTCACTTTTAAGAGGAAAATAAATGACTTAGGGTTAGCGCTAAAATTAGGGTAGGTCATCAGGTAACGGTAAACAAACATATACTATTTTTTTGCCTAAGACTAGTCATTTTGCCACTGAGTTTTGAGGGCAGTGTGAAGAAGAAAGCTTATGCCAATCTCTTATTATATTATGCAAGTGTATTTCAAAAATTTTGAGGAAAATACAGCAAGATTAGAGTTAGTTTAGCATGGGCTTAGTTTATTTATAAACATAATGTAAACTTACCTAAATTTTCACTATTAACTACTGAACAGGATCCGGAACACTAACAATACTATGGTACGAAAATACTTCTAATCTGCAACACCTACTAAGAGACCAAGAAATAAAGAGAAATCAAAAAGTGAAATAAATAAGTTTGATTGCACCTTGAGTGAATAATTCTACATATTCCCAAGAATTCATTTTTTATTGAATCTTGGATTTCTAAATACCTAAATTGTCTGGCTGATTAAACATACACATGTATCAATGAACTTTAATAGATCAGGTTTTCAATGATCTTTCACTATTTTGGTTTCCCTCTTACACCTCAATTGATATCAATAACCCCAAATAAGAGGCCCACAAACCATAAACTGAATACAATTTCATTAAATATCTGGGAATCCACCCCCTTTATAAGTAACGTACCACTCAGAAATATTAATCTTAAATTTATGTAAATGAAAAGTAAGCTCCATAAATAAAATTCAACAATGTGGCTAAAAATTGACCATAGATAGACAAACAATTCACTTACATTCGCACTTGAACTATGTTTTTGTTAATACAAATTAAAAGTAAACGTCATTCAGACAGCTAAGCTAATTTGAGGCGCATTGCAATTCAAACTAGATATCATTGAGATGGGAGCCATCTCTGTGGGCCCCGCTGTCAATAACGTGGGGTAAATAAGTTGTATGGATAATCTGATATGAAGCATTATTTGAAGTTATTACATAGTCTCATGTGTGATTTTGATCTAAGATTTTAAGTTAAAACTGATAAATATTCTCATCTTACTTTCATAGTATAATAATGATATGACTGCATGATGTGAACTCATTGATTACTACTCTAAGGTGACTTCTGGATATATGGATTGATGTTTGAACAATATGTTTAAAGGTGCTGCCCAATTGATATTTGTCACATATTTTTAGAATTATGACTTCAATATATTATGACCCACCAAGTATAAAGTATGAAATATTAATGGTTCTCGAGAGGTAGAGCGGACACAATTTGTTAAGAACAACGAACAGATGGACAGACCGACAGACTGATCTTAGACCTAGGATGCATACATTATGACACATTCTCTTGTGTTGGTTAATATATATGTTAAGTTGAAAATGTTTGTCAGGTATAAAGTATGAAATAATAACAGCTGTCCTCTCAAAATATATTGAATGTGGATCAAATTTGTTAGCGATGGACAGACCAACAGACAGACAGACCTTTGACCTAGGAAGTGGTACATATATCATGACACACCCTCTGGTGTTGGTTAAAATAGATGTCAAGTATAATATTTGAAATCATAACGGTTTTCAAGATATAGAGCGGACACAATTTTCACCACAGGACACAGGGTTGTCAACTGAAACCAAAGTTTTTTTGACGTTGACCTTTGACCTAGGAAGTTGTACATACATCATGACACGCCCTCTGGTGGTGGTTAAAATGTATGACAAGTATATACTTTGAAATCATAACGATTATCTAGATATGGAGCGGACACGATCTTCACCACAGGACACAGGATTGTCAACTCGAAACCAAAGTTTTTGACCTTGACCTTTGACCTAGGAAGTTGTACATACATCATGACACACCCTCTGGTGGTTGTTAAAATGGATGTCAAGTATAAACTTTGAAATCATAATGGTTATCTAGATATGGAGCGGACACGATCTTCACCACAGGACACGGGGTTGTCAACTGAAACCAAAGTTTTTGACCTTGACCTTTGACCTAGGAAGTTGTACATACAACATGACACACCCTCTGGTGTTGGTTAATAATCATGTTAAGTATTAAGTATGAAATCATAACGGTTCTCTAGATATGGAGCGGACACGAAAGTGTTACGACGGACAGACGGACGGACGGACAGACGGACTGACGGACAGACTGATCACTATAGGGCGACCCGCCGTCGGCGGGGCCCTAATTACAATTGATGGTAGGATGTAAACCTTTTCAAATGTGAATTAAACTAATTCAAATTAGTTAATGTCAATCCAATTCAAATTAGGTGTGAACTCTGTATTATTATCAGGTAGTTACTGAAAGATACTTTTAAGGGAAGGGAAAGAAATGGTTGAAACCATGTGTGTTACAAACACTGTTTATTCAAGTCAGAATCCTGGATCTCAAAAGCACTTTCGTAATGTCAAATGAAAACATGAATATGATAGTAATATACAAAACTATTTATTACTAAGTAAACGACATTTATTTTAGTGAAAAATCTGCATTCCAGGTGTAAATTGAGGCAAATAATATCATTGAGTGCATTTTCTTGTCAAGTGACCAGCAGACATTGAAATCTACCTTTTGAATGAAAGGAGAACTCATAAGTTGAAAATGAATGATGTAAATCTAGATTCTAATAATAGCAAAAGGGAGCTCACATTCACAACAGTTAAAGCATTGCTGAGTTAGTGAACAGAGCATTTTTCTCATTAACTTAAATCCACCTATTGGAATGGATAAAACCCGAATTTTAAGACATAAGTTATAAAATATCTGATAAAAAGCAGTACTAAGCGTGCATGTTACGCTAGAAACATATTCAAAGAATACAGTTTTATAACTTCTTAATGTCATATCCAATATTTATCAAAACCTAAAGGGGAGATACATGTGTACATGCACCTTACTTCCTATTTTTTTCCGTGGATGTCAATACACCTAATCGCTATTTATTCCATACCGGATAAGTTCTAACATTACACAACTTTTTCATCCAGTTGAAGCTATCTGGGGGCCGTTGAAACAATTCACCATGCACAATACTTTTTAATGAAAACCCTTTAACTTACCGTAAATACTTAAAACAAAATAATTTTTACTTCAATTTAATTTCGAAAAAAGTGGATCATACTATATTAAAGTTTCTTGATAATTGCTTTCTAAAGTTTTTCCTCCCTCAGCTCTCTACTGAAAAACCTCTATTTTCAGCCGCATGACCCAAACAGGAAGTTTTACATGTGACTGGTTTTGCCAGATTGGACTAAATAGCAATAAGGTGTATTTTCTGGGATTGTTGAAAACTTGCATATTCATCACTATCTGATTTTATGGGTATAACAATCCAGACAGACAAATAGCAATAAGGTGTTTAGGAAAACATGACCTAAAGCCTCCTTCATATAAGTCAAAAACTTGGGAACTCATACTGAATGGTCAATTGTGTTCAATATGAAAATTGCAGTTAAGATGGTAAAATCACAAATCAGCCGTTAACGAAATGGACTGAAAGTATGACTTTTGCGCAAATTTAAAAGGGAAACAGAGGCGGATTTAGAGGGGGGCCCGGCCCCCCCTTTTTGGGAAAAAATTTGGTTGCTTATATAAGGAATAACTGAAGCGTGACTGGAGCGGGCCCCCTCTTAGGTCAGTCAGTGGGCCCCCACATATGAAAATTCCTGGATCCGTCACTGGGAAATGACGGGGAAGGGGCAAATTAACATTCAAGCAGAGCAAATGCTGTTTAAATTAGTATGCTGGTTTTAAATATAGAGTGAAAGTGGAGTCATCTTTTTAAACTTAAGTTAAATATAACTTATGTAGACTTACCTTCTAATTCAATAAAAAAAAAAACACACACGACTCAGAACTATGTCTAATTCACTTGGACTACTAATATGCAAACCTAAAAACAAAAAGAAATATATCATAAAATAGTGATTGAAAAATTCACAACACTTTGAAAGGATAATCCAGACACGTGTTACACGGGGAGCATGTTTGTTTACAAATAATAATGTCACGTGATCGCGCACTGACCTCGCATGTTGCATCGCCCTTACAATTCACCAATACATAACCATTTTCATGCAAACATGCAACGTGAATGTGATTGGTTATCAAATAATACAAAAATAATGCATGAACCGTTGAAGAAAAAATTATTTCATCAAATAGATGGATTTTCACTTTCGACACGAATAGGTCGAGTTGACATTTCTGTCATCGGAGATAGTATTGAGATAAATGGGATAAAACGGACCGTCAAAAAGGTCTAGAGAAGCACATCAGTAGAACCTTAACATGAATAAGTAATACTTACACAAAATTCTCTAATTGATAAACTATATGACTAAAATTTCACGAAAATAACAATAAATAATTTTGCTCTTCGTGATGAAACTGCTTAAATTGGCGCGAAAAAATATTCTTACTCCTACTGCTTCACGTAAAAAAAAATGTATAGAATTGAATTCGACTACAGTTCAGCATAAAAAAACGTGAATATGCAAAAGTCTGATAATATGTTAATGAAAAAGTGTGTATAAATTTTCGTAAACGAAGTTATCTGTATACTTCACCAAGAACTACATTTGAGCGCAAAGATCGTATGTGTGATTCGGCTTATGTAACAATCGTCAATCGGAACTACTCGGCTATTCACTTCGTGCAACCAGAAAGGCCGAGTAGTTCCGATTGGTAACAAAGTACAACATGATTAATGGAATTTTTTGCGTTGCTATTAAATCATTGAAACCACGTGATTGAGGCCATCTATTTTTATTGCGGGTTCCACATATCTAAATCGGAATTATAGAAAAAATGGAATTTTGTGAGCAGAATCAAAACAGAAATGATGAACACTGCAACATTTCCATCAAAATAAAAATAGGATTGAGGATCTGTGTATTCACATTATTTGTAAAACTCTCCTTCTTCCTGTGAAGCGTGTGCTTTACATCGAGGCTTATTATGCTAAGCATCGACGCCACAGTACTTCAACCAATCAGACAATGTTTATTTGGGGCATTCTATCTAATTTTACTCAGATTTTGGAATATTTTAATCGAAATTATAGAAAAATGGAACATTGTTAGTACATATAAAATAGAAAAAGATGAATACTTTTAGCTGGAGATAATTTGGATGGGGGTTCTGTGTATTCACATTATTTGCACAACTCTCCTTACTGATGCCATATTTTGGAATTTCCGTGACCTAAATGGTTCGCGAAAATTAATATTTTTATATATAGTATAGTAATAAGAATGATAATCATGTCATACAAAAATATTTTTATATGAAGTTAGAGTATTCTGAATACGTATACTTCATTATTTGTATAGATACATTTATAAAGTAAGAACAAGTGTGTGCATTATTTCATAAATACATTTATATATGTATGCATTGTTTTACAGGATGTTGAATATGGTTTATTGGGCACAATAGATTTCTTTTCATATTATTAGATTTCTTTAAAACACTTGCGATTGATTTAACAAGGTATAAAATAGTTTAAGAATTTCAGAATAATAATAGGATACTTAAAGTTAAAGAAAAAAAACTTGTATCAGAATGCCTTTCCTTCTGAAATAGCAGACAAATCTTCAGCATGAATAATTCTTCCACCAAGGTGCGAGGTAACCGTCCATTTTCTTTAACGCGATGATTCTCGGACGTTTTCATCTAGAAATCGTCAGTTGTAAACGGAGACATCCGAAACTAAAAAAATATTATTACAGTAATTAACAGTATGGAAACAGTAACATATGGAAATTGACTGCTATATGCCAGTCTTCACGGATTTAGATATCAGCAACTCTTCGATCCGTCCACTCTTTGAACCACAGAATTGTTAATACTTTGAAGATTTGATTTTTTATTCCGGAGTATAAATGTCGTACTTACCGGTATTTATATTTGTCAAGATAACTTTAAAGCTTTCATTTTGTAATTTAGTCCATTATATGTCTATGGTGATACCACACAATGTTGGATGCTTTAATAGAAGATGGATCTTATCATAAATGCCTGTTGTTTAACATTTGTACAGTGGGAGGAGGAAGAAAGGGAGGATTTATAAAGGATATTTTTAGGGATAGAATGAACTGGGGTTTATTATTGAAAATCATCGGAAAATTTTTAGAGGCTGTTGATTATGGGTTTTCAGCAGTATTATTGGTCTGGTGCTCTCCAAACCAACTGGTTAAGGTAAAGTTAGGGAACCCTTGAGATAAAAGCGACAGTTTATGGCAATCGATCGATTGATTGATTGATTGAGCGATCTATTTATTAATTGATTGATTTAGCGATTGGTTGATTGAGCGATAGATTGATTGGTTGATTGATGACTATATACATATATAAGTGGATAGATATATCGATTGTTTGATTTCATCATTTATTGATTGATTGGTTGATTGATAGCTGACTGGCTGGATAGATAAATATAAAGATTAATTAATTGATTGGTATTTGGAAAGACAAATATACAAACGAAGATACTTTGATTGATTGATTGGTTGGTTGATTCACTGATTGATAGATGGATGGATGAATAAGTATATTGATTAGTTATTTGATTGACTGGTCGGTTGATTGATTGATTGATTGATAAATAGATAAATCGGTTGGTTGGTTAGTTGATTTACTGATTGATGGATGGATGGATCGATAAATATATATATTTATATACTTCACAAACAACATTTTCTAAAAGACCAAAAAAGTGAAGAAGTATATTTAAACAAAACGCATTTGACTAACGGGTCGAACAACTGATGTTCTTTAACCCTGCTGACTGCCATTGGCGATTGCCAAATAAAATTGATCACAAGAAGTAACAAAAGGGATCTTAATATAAATTTAATACTAAACAGAAAACAATTAACTTGTGGCCACGATGTTATGCCACAAACATTAACACCTTATTTGGTTTTATGATATTTACATGAGCAATTTTTACTTAATTCTAATTTTACACTTGTACATTATTAACATATCATATTCTTATCATACATATACTTTTTTTTTTTAATAACATGTGTTTATATAATGGGAGTATAATGTGCCAATGAGACAGTTTATCTACTAAAGACCATGGTGGATCTATAAACTATAGGGCACTATACTGCCTTTAACTATGAAGTTTTGATTTTTAATTTTTATTACTTTTATTTATGATATTTACATTAGCAATTTTTACTTTATTTTTACATTAATTAGATAGTATATTCCTATCATATTTTTTACATGTTTGTTTTGTTTTCTGAATTACATGTGTTTATATAGAGAGAGTATGTGCCAATGAGACAATGTATCTACCAAAGACCATGGGGATCTATAATTATACAGCTTTAGGGCAATGTGCGCTTTAACACTGAAGTTTTTATTTGTTTATTTGTTTTAATAATTTATTTTTAATATGGTATATGTATTTTATACTTTTGTACATATTTTTAATGATATTTACATGAGCAATTTTTACTTCATTTTAACTTGAAACTTTTACATTTATTAGATAATATATTCCTTTACATCATTTTCTACATTTACTTTTTTGTTTTGTAAATTACATGTGTTTATAAAGAGACAGTATGTGGCAATGAGACAGTATATCTACCAAAGACCTTGGGGATCTATTATACAACTATAGGGAACTGTACGGCCTTTAACACTGAAGTTTTGATATTTTTTTTTATGTTTTTCATAATTTTCTAATATGATATATGTGTGTTATACTTTTGTGCAATTTATTGTTTTGTTAAATATTTTTACATGAGCAAATTTTACTTTATTTTTACTTTACACTATCACATTGATTAGATATATTTTTTGCATTTACTTTTTTGTTTTGTGATTTACATGTGCTCATATATAGAGAGTATGTGCCAATGAGACAATGTATCTACCAAAGACCATGAGGGATCTTTTATACAACTTTAGGGCAATGTACGGCCTTTAACAATGAAGTTATTCATTTTATTTTTTTTCATAATTATTTTAATATAATAAATGTATTTTTTACTTTAGTGCAATTTTTTTTATGATATTTACATGAGCAATTTTTACTTTATTTTTACTTTACACTACCTATATTTTATACATTTACATGTGTTTTGTGAATGACAAGTGTTTATATAGAGAGAATATCTTCCAATGAGACAGTGTATCTACCAAAGACCATGGCGGATCTATTATACAACTATACGGCCTTTAACAATGAAGTATTATTATTTTTATTCTTTATATCTTTTTTAATTTAATATATGTATTTCATACTTTTGTGCATATTTTATTTTATGATATTTACATGAGCAATTTTTACTTAATTTTAATTTAACACTTGTACATTATTAACATATCATATTCATATTATACACTATTTATTGACATATACTTTTTTTTTTTTTTTTTTTTTAATAACATGTGTTTATATAATGAGAGTATAATGTGCCAATGAGACAGTTTATCTACTAAAGACCATGGTGGATCTATAAACTATAGGGCACTATACGGCCTTTAACTATGAAGTTTTGATTTTTTAAATTTTTTATAACTTTTATTTATGATATTTACATGAGCAATTTTTACTTTATTTTTACCTAAAACTTTTACATTAATTAGATAGTATATTCCTATACATTATTTTTTACATGTTTGTTTTGTTTTCTGAATTACATGTGTTTATATAGAGAGATTATGTGCCAATGAGACAGTGTATCTACCAAAGTCCTTGGGGGATCTATTATACAACTTGAGGGCAAATTATGTGCGCTTTAACACTGAAGTTTTTATTTGTCTATTTGTTTTAATAATTTGTTTTCAATATGGTATATGTATTTTATACTTTTGTACATATTTTTTTATGATATTTACATGAGCAATTTTTACTTCATTTTAAATTGAAACATTTACATTTATTAGATAGTATATTCCTTTACATCATTTTTTACATTTATTTTTTTGTTTTGTGAATTACATGTGTTTATATAGAGAGAGTATGTGCCAATGAGACATTGTATCTACCAAAGACCATGGGGGATCTATTATACAACTATGGGGAACTGTACGGCCTTTAACACTGAAGTTTTGATAATATTTTTTTTATGTTTTTCATAATTTTTTAATATGATATATGTTTGTTATACTTTTGTGCAATTTATTTTTTTGTTAAATATTTTTACATGAGCAAATTTTACTTTATTTTTACTTTACACTATCACATTGATTAGATATATTTTTTGCATTTACTTTTTTGTTTTGTGATTTACATGTGCTCATATATAGAGAGTATGTGCCAATGAGACAATGTATCTACCAAAGACCATGAGGGATCTTTTATACAACTTTAGGGCAATGTACGGCCTTTAACAATGAAGTTATTCATTAATTTTTTTTCATAAATATTTTAATATAATATATGTATTTTTTACCTTAGTGCAATTTTTTTTATGATATTTACATGAGCAATTTTTACTTTATTTTTACATTAACACTAATATATATTTTATACATTTACATGTGTTTTGTGAATGACAAGTGTTTTATAAGAGAATATCTGCCAATGAGACAGTGTATCTACCAAAGACCATGGCGGATCTATTATACAACTATGCGGCCTTTGACAATAGAGTATTATTATTTTTTATTCTTTGTATCTTTTTTAATATAATATATGTAATTTATACTTTTGTGCATATATTTTTTTTATGATATTTACTTTTTACTTAATTTCTAATTTATTTTTACTTTTCACAATAATTTGATAGTATATTTTTAAACATAATTTATTTACATTTGCTTTTTTTTGTTTTGTGAATTACATGTGTTTATAGAGAGAGGAACAGAGTATGTGCCAATGAGACAGTGTACCTACCAAAGATCATGTAGCTATTAAACAATTATATGGTTCTGTCTGCCTTTTAAAATGAAGTTTTATTTTTTTTATTTTTTATATAATTTTTTAAATATAATAAACGTATGTTATACTTTTTTGTGCATATTTTTTTTACGATATTTACATGAGCAATTTTTTTTTTGTATACTTTTTTGTTTTTTAAACTTTTAATTTAATTAGATAGTATATTCCTATACATTATTTTTTACATTTACTTTTTTGGTTTGTGAGTTACATGTTTTTATGCAGAGAGAGTATGTGCTAATGAGACAGTATGTCTACCAAAGACCACGAGGGAGCGATTAAACAACTTTAGAGTTATGTACGGTCTTTGACAATGAATTTTTTTTAAATTATATCATATGATATTTTATACTTTTGTACAATAAATATATATTTTTGATAATTTTTACATGAGCAATTTTTACATTATTTTTAACTTTACACTTTAACTTTATTAGATAGTATACTTTTTACATTTACTTTTTTGTTTCATGAATCACATGTGTTCATATATAGAGAGTATGTTCCAATGAGACAATGTATCTACCAAAGACCATGGGGATCTATTATACAACTATAGGGCACTGTACGGCCTTTAACAATGAAGTATTTTTTTATTTATTTTTTTTATAACTTTTTTAATATAATTTATGTGTTTTATACTCTTGTGAAATATAATTTTTATACTTTTTTTTTTAAATTTTGACGGGACGTATTATGGTATACAAATGTCCGGTGTCCGTCCGTCTGTCTGTCTGTCTGTCCGTCCGTCTGTCTGTCCGGCGTAAACATGTCACACCGTAACTTGAGAACGACTTATCCAAATTTCATGAAACTTAATATAGTTGTTTCTTATGATATTCAAATGATCTGTATACTTTTTGGTGAAAATTAAGATTAAAACTTTTTGAGTTACGGCACTTTGTAACTAAAAAAGGGGTGTGTTTTTTTCACATGTCGCACCGTATCTCAAAAACGATTCTTGATTATGGCTTAAAACTTTAAACACTTCTTAGTTATATTAATCTTAATATCTGTATACTTTTTGGTGATGATTCAAAATTTCATTTTTGAGTTATTGAGTATTTTGTACAAAAGGGGGAGGTTTTTTTTTACATGTCGCGCCATATCTCAAAAACGATTTATGATTATTGCTTAAAACTTTACACATGTCTTTGTTATATTAATCTTAAGATCTGTATACTTTTTGGTGATGATTCAAAATTTCATTTTTAAGTTATTGAGTATTTTGTAAAAAAGGGGGAGTTTTTTTTTTACATGTTGTGCCGTATCTCAAAAAAAATTAATGATTATTGCTTAAAACTTTACACACTTCTTTGTTATATTAATCTTAAGATCTGTATACTTTTTGGTGATGATTCATAATTTTATTTTGGAGAAACAGGGGAGGTTTTTTTTACATGTCGCGCTGTATCTCAAAAATAATTTATTATTATTGCTTAACAGTTTAAACATTCTTTGTTATGTTAATCTAAAGATACTTTTTGGTTTTGATTCAAAATTTTATTTTAGTGATATTTAGTTTTTTGTAAAAAAAACAGGGTGGGAGGTTTCACATGTCCCGCCGTGTCTCAAAAACAATATATGGTTATTGCTTAAAACTTTCTCAGAAACTTTTATGATTATTGCATAAAACTTCCACACAAGACGTAAGGCGTATCATGCGCTCATGGCGCAGCTGTTTATCTTTATGATTTTTACATATTAAAGTAATTTTTATAAATTATTTCTTAATTTACATTCACATTATTTAGATATGATATTCATTTACATATACTTTGCAAAGAGAAAATCCCTCTCAAAATGGACAAAATACATCCCAGCCTGTTACTATAGGGATATTAATTGAGTATTTTTACAATCATGCAATGCACTAACAAAGTTAAAACTTTTGTTGCACTCCCTTGTTATCTCTATATTGTTTAAGTAAAGGTTGTCATCTCTTTGCAAAGAAAAAAATAGAATTCGAAATTGGAGGGATACTGTATATGTGTAATTATTGCGATATTTGCCAGTTTAAATCAAAATAATTTTTCGTCCCGAGCATATTCCCTTTGTTGTGTTTCTCCTGTTTGAGCTATATATGCTTTGAAAGTTAAATAATTCGAGATATAAGTGTCGCATATCTTTTAGTAATTTTCGAAACAATCAATAGTGGACGGGATAATGAGTTGCTGATAGAAAAATACCGTGACTAAAGCAATATCGACACAAGCAAATAGAAAAGGAGAATCCAATGATACAGGCAACGTTGTCCAAGACATTTTGATTTACAAATATTCATTTTTCAGTTTTATAAAATGATGATAGATTTTACATTAAACTCGATTGCGCAGCATTGCTAATTTTGAAAATTCGGACGTTTTCGACGACTATTGCGATATAAATAGGCTTGTGTTGAAAGATGATGCCCTAAAATAAAAGAGTTCTTCTTTGCGTCTCAAATGAAAAAGAACAGTTGTGATGCCTTGTTGAAAAGAATTTCGCTGTTAAATTATAAATGTTATTTTTAAGAAGAAATAGACAATTCAAACTTGATAGCAATACAAGCTGCCGATACATTTCTGTTCATTATTTCTCAAGTAATTATGCATGTTTACCCCAAAAAGTAACTAAACAACAACAAAAAAAGGAATGGAACGTAAGGTTTTCTCACAAAATCTCCAATATTGAAAGTTCAAAGATACAGCAGCTGTCATAGACAACGACAGTATTCATTCAAATTTTGATTTTCGTAATCCGAAATTGAAAAAAAAAATCTAAATACTAATTTGAAATTGATATTGTATACTTTGAAATTTCAATACAATTTCATTTGAAATCAAATCAAAATATTGTGTCGTAAGTCCTTATATACTAAATCAGTGAAGCATGCATATTAGATAAAAAGATAAATAAACCACTTTCCTCTGTTTCTGTAAAAACTCATGAAGCAACATCTATTTCGGTCTGAACACATCTATTTCAGTCTGAACAATCACTCGAGACGATTGCTTCATTGATAATAAGATGATTTTCTATCAAATATCTATAAAGGTATATTATGAAATAATGCACACATTTGAAGGGTTGCAAATAAGTATGTCAACGATACATATCAGATAATGTTTTGAGCATTTATTACTGTTTTAAGGAGGAGGTTTGGTTGCTGCCTTTTAATAGTTTTAAAATATTTAAAAACAGCTTTAGGCAAAGTAAAATTTACTAAGGCTTTACCAACACTAGAGGTTATCCAATTGAACATTTAAGATTTTACAATTTATATCAATCACGTTTTTACTTATTGTTAACATTAATCGTTGAAATATTAGAAGAATTGTGATATACGTATATGATCTAATGATTTATTTTAACAGCTGATAATTTATACTCCTAAATTCAATTCGAAAGGCTATATACCTCATTATACCTTATCCTTTACTGAGTTAATTATATATGTATCATACTTTCAAATTTCAGTGTTTTGTAATTTGATGTTTCCATATCATCGTCTTAAATTTAGTGTTGTTTTAAATAGTCTGAGAGATCATGTATGATAATATTTACATTTTGTTATCACTTTCTTTTTATGTTTCTTTATAAAAAAAAGTTCTAATTATGTATATCAAAATTGGAAAATATCAAACAGTTTTTTTAAACGTTGGTCATTCATAATAATCTCTTTAAAACTTTCTCTTGGCATTCATCTTTGGCAAAGAAGTAAAACATATTGTGTGAGATACCAAACACTAACCAGTGTTTAAATAGCTGATCATTTATACTCTTAAATTCATTTCATTTTGTATCGTTTATCAAAATGTTGATTATATTTTAATTTCATATTCATAGTTTGTATTTCAATTTCCTCTTTTTGGTAATTTGCATTTCACAGTATTAAATTATTGCTATAGATAGAGATCATGTCTGAAACCAGTTAAAAAAAATCGTTTACGTCAATATTTTTCTGTATCTAAAATATTATTCATTAAGTTCTTATTATGTACACATCTGTCTGTATTATGTTTTATAACTGATTTTTTTTAACTTGCTCCACGAACTCTGTCAAATAATAAATATACAGAAATGCATTAAAAGTGTATTGTTTTTCCATAGACTCATATGCATGGTCTCCGTCCGTGTACATTTACGACAAACATTTGAAGTCACTTTATAAAATCATTTTTTTAGTGAGATTTGAAATTTGTAATTTTCATGAGATTACATTTTTTTATTTCACGAGGATATTAATAAAAATGATGAGTGGGTGATAATAAACAGTTTGCATAATAGGCGGAAAACAAACTGACAATGGCATGGCAAATGAAAACGTCGAAAAGAAAAGCAACGATACACAAGACACAACACAGAAAACAAAAGACTTACGAACCCAACTTAAAAAACGAGGATCTCACTTATTCCTGAAGGATAGGCAGATCCTGCTCCACGTTTGACACACGTCTTGTTGCTCGTATAAGTATTCAGTCAGCGATTAGTCTCATATTCGAGAAGAAAACGGGACTGTTGTAACAACAATTTGATCATACTCGTCTAACTGTGAAATAAATATTTCATTACGATCAACCAAAATTTGGGAAAGTTAGTCTTGATTTAGAATGCAACATGGTCGTCACTTCGAGATATTGATTTACTTTGATATCTAAAAAAAAACTAAACTTGATGGGGTTTAACGACCATGACTGGCTATGCACAGTCGGTTCAAAGTTAAGATATTATAGACTTATCATAGTAGGAAAATGTTTGTTTTGCTTCACATTCCGCATCAGACACTAAGATAGTGAGAAGGTCAAATCAAATATAAAATGGAACAACATTGAAAACAAAAAGGTTTTAAAAGCTGCAATAGAGGTGAAATAAACGAAAGAAATTTTCAAACTAATAAGCGGAAAACAAACTGACAATGGCATGGCAAATGAAAATGTCGAAAAGAAAAGCAACGATACACAAGACACAACACAGAAAACAAAAGACTTACGAACCCAACTAAAAAAACGAGGATCTCACTTATTCCTGAAGAATAGGCAGATCCTGCTCCACGTTTGGCACACGTCGTGTTGCTCGTATAAGTATTCAGTCCGTGATTAGTCCCATATTTGAGAAGAAAACGGGACTGTGGTAACAATATTTGATCATATTCGTCTAACTGTGATACAAATATTTCATTACGATCAACCAACTGTTGATTGGATAAAATGTTTGAAATGAAAGGATAATTACAACTTTACAATTTAGAACTACTTGTAAACATCAATCGTCCATCAAGGAAATGATAATAGGAAATGAAAGCTCTTGAATATTGTATCAACTTGGAGATGTATACTTCATATACAGGGGCTTGCGGAATGTTGCTACATAGAAATGGGAAGGGTATTTGAAATCATCTCTCTTTTCGTAAAATTTTGTTCTCAATCGACACTCATTGTCGAGATATGAGACAGGCGTAACGTAACTGGATCTGTTGTATTTTTTTATTTCAAGTTTGGTTGGGTAGATGTATTCAGCATTATCACTAAACTTTGAACTACCTAATGAGATGACATCATCTTTATAAAGGAATGTGAAGTAAGGGGATAATTATTCCTCCTTTTCGTTCTTCCTCAGACACTACCATATCCACACGGAAAATGTTATGTAAAATGCACAAGGAAGCACTGCATTTTACACATGAAAATAGTTGAAAGACTCATTTTTCACTAGTCTTCAACGTTTACACATGATGTCTGTAAGATCTGTATTGTCCTTAACTAAGCTACAGAATAACTATATACAATCCAGCTGCAATCGTTTCCGTTGACTACACAATGACGTTATGTTCAATTATGTGTTATGCATACATTACAAAGAGATGTTTGCTGTTTTTTGTTGTTGTTTATATACTTAATCATTTGAAGAAAAAAAAAAACTTACGTTATTAGTTTCCAAATTAAATTAATATTAGTTTACCTGACAGTTTAGTTTCCTATTACACTCCATACAAGTGCACACAAGGTAAGTAGTAACGATTTCATATTGTGCATGCGACTTTTGTGTTATTTTACATCTTATAATTTCGAAAGTGAACTGTAAAATGGAAAAGGGTACGCACAACACAAAACGATAATAATTAGCATAATGCTGTATTTTTAAGCTTTAAAACCTGAGGCGTGGTAAGCATATTTTGGAGGTACATCGATTTTTTTAAAGGAAATAATGTATGCATTTTGTACGCTTCAAGATTCAGAATCTAATATTTGAAGCATTTAAACGGCCTGACATACAAACCAATAGACAACTTTCGAGTTCGGTGCATTCCATCAAAAACTTTGGTTTTAGTGAACATCTTTCGTGCGTTTAGGGGCGTCTTCACCTCCGTTCCAATGTTGAGCAAGTGGTTGGATGATGCTCTATTGTACGAAGTATTTGGCTAATTGAATTCTCATAATTGACCATCATCACTGCTGTCATTAGGGAATTGTTATTAAGTATCTACGGAACGAACATTATTTCTAGTTTATCCTTCACAATGACGATCACTAAGACGTTTGATGAACATTAATAGTGCAGGGATACAGGCGATCCCCTCTTTCTGGTAAATGACGTTATAAAGGCGCGCATAATTGACGATTTTTTTTCCGGTGAAGGACAAACCTGAAGTGGTCTTTTGAAATTTGATGCGTTATTTGCCATTTTGTTTTATTTATTTCCGCGAGTCTAGTATTCCCTTCAGAACAATGTAGAACTAAATCTAGGCCGCGAATTATTAAAATGACCAAGACCACAATTATTGCCCTAGTATTTAAAATATATTTATTTTCAGATGTTTTACGGCTAATATAAGTTATTTAAAGATGTTATGTCATTAGCTCTTCAAAAAGCAAGGACAATATTTTTAATGATCAGAAGTGATTTGGTCAAGTCGAAAAAACATAGTAACATGGATGCTGTCAAATATAATGCAAATTAATATAGATCTATTTCAGATTTCAGTAATATTCTATAGATTCTGAAATAAACACCGCGTGTGCGGTCGACTACAATCTTTTAGTATTGACAAACACTGTTATTTCCCTGTCTATGTTGGTGATTCTTTCTGCGCAAAAAAAGTAAAATCACAAAAATACTGAACCCAGCGGATAATTAAAAAGGGAAAATCCATAATCAAATTGTAAAACTAAAAACACAAACACATCTAACGAATGAAAAACTACGGCCATGTTCCTGACTTGGTACTGACATTTTCTTGTGTGGTAAATTTGGACTATCATTTTAGTGAGAGGTTAAGCTAGCTATAAAGCAAGGTTTAATCCACAATTTTCTTCAGTTTTGGTCAATTCTAAAAGATTGTAGCCGACCTGACAAACGGTGTTCAAATTCAAAAACTCAGTATTGATCAGATAGCTATAGTTAGCGTACCCAAAATTGCACCTATTATGACCGTTTATTTGAGATACGTTTATTTCTGACAAAAGTGTCCATTTTGTGTTTGCTATGTAGGTATCACCTCAACTAACCTTTCCTAACCTTTCCTCATCATGCCGGCCCTGATACATATTTTTACTATTTCAAACGGCCTTTAGCTGCTGTTCTTGCTGTGGCCCTGCTGTTCCATCCGAGTGATTTTGCTCTGTCTTTATATTTTGTTTCAATGTGGTTTTATGACGCCCAACTTTCCTTTTTCTTCCATGTCAGTGCAACCTTAGTACATGGCCAATCCATCTCCAAAGCCCTTATATCAATCACCACTTAGCTACTTTGTTCACGCTCTAATGTGGAGGTGTTCTGTTGATAGTGTATTGGGTGATCTTATATTCTTATTTACCAATTTCAATATGAATCCACACTGAAGCATAGAAAAATGGGTTTGAATTTACCTCTAAACAATCCATGAATCTGAAATGTACAGTACCCAAATTACTGAAATTCACATCTTAAAAAAGCGAGCAACGGAAGTTTGGTTCGTAAACGCATGTGAAGATTCCGCAGATTTTAATTTTCCCCGTGAATGCTTCTTTATCTGTTTATTTATACTTTAAACGTTTTGTGAATATTTGAATGTATTTTTTGCTAAATAGTTCTGGTACTTGGTGCAATAGACCACTTTCGAGTTCATCCGTCACCGGCAAAAACTCGTCAATTATACACGCCTTTATGACGTCATTTACCAGATAGAGGGGCTCGCCTGTATCCCTGCACTATTTACGTTCATCAAGCGTCTTAGTGATCGTCTTTGTGCAGGATAAACTAGAAATAATAGTTGCTCTGTAGGTACTTACTGACATTTCCCTAATGACAGCAGTGTTGATTGTCAATTTTGAGAATTCAATTTGCCGAATAATTCGTACAATATAGAATTATAGTTTTCCAACCACTCGCTCAACATTGGGAGGAAGTGACGACGCCCCTAAACGCACAAATGACGATGATAAAGGCGCGTATAATTGACGAGTTTTTTCCGGTGACGGATGAACTCGAAAGTGGTCTATTTGGCTACTATGACGTAAGTGGTATTTTTCGAAATAAATCATATTTTGTAAACAGTAAGTGAATGTTAGTGTAAATATACACATTTCAGTAATATTTCATGCGAATAACAAAAAAGTTGTAATTACTAGGCTGTTGAAACCATCGGGAACAAAACGTCCACCGGCAATGACTTCTACAAAAAGGTTGTCAATCTAATAAAAAGAAATATACCATCATTACCATTCTACACAAAATATCCCATTTCTGAACCATTTAGAGCCGAAATGTAAGTTGCGATGCGATATCACTTAATTAGACTACATAAATATGTTGAAATTGACATATGTTATATTTGACGACAGGTGCCAGCAGGATCTGCTTACCCTTCCGGAGCATCTGAGATCACCCCCGGTTTGGTGGGTTTTCCATATTTTGTCTTGTGGACTATTATTTGTCTGTTTGTCTTTTTGTGTTTTTAGCCACGGCATTGTCAGTTATTTTCAATAAATGAGTTTGACTGTCTCTCTGGTATCTTTCGACCCCCTTTGTTAACACATAGCTCCTCTTCTTGCGAAATTAGATCTGCGCCGAAGCAATCTTATCCACATTGATAACTTTTCATCAGACATCTAAAAGTATTTTTGTGGCTATTTTACCAGTTTTTTTAAGGTTTTAATTAGATGAGAGAAATTTGAATCCGTAAAGCAAATTTATAAAACACTTTTCAAAATAAAAATTATGATATCTTACAGATTACTGATTTCTTAATGAGACATTTTATTCTGTACGTTAAACATAGATACCTGGTCCGCTATTTTATACTGTAGTGTATGTATAAATTGTATATAAATATTTGATTAATTTTCACTTCCTTTTCTTTTTATGTTTTGCATTTATTTACTGGTGTTATTATTTATTATTCATGTTTGACATTTCTTTTACTTTAGCCTTTTGTGAATAAAAGTACATTGTCAATTTATATCTGTTATCTAATTAATTTACTTATATCATTAAACCACACAAATGACATAATAGTCATACAAATTTATTTTAACGCTTGGTGATGCCGTGTACCGCAAGTCAATTTCACCAGGTAATTATAAAATAAACAAGAAGTTATTCGGTGTGACATGTAATTACCAACAAAATTGCTCAGAAATACAAAAAAAATAGATAATGATGAAAAAACTTTTTCGTGACTTAAATTAAAATAAATAAACGTGTCCTTGCTAACACATGACTATTTGTCTTGCGCTGTGACCGACGCGCTAGACCATTCGACCACCTAGGCTCTACAAAAATCTAGCTTTCGATGGCCGTGTGTAAACTTTCCTAGTCAGCTTTAATCTCGCGTCGAAACACAGTACATGATATATAAAACATGAAGATGGAATTTTCACCGATCAGCTGAACTGTTTATTGTAAAAGAGGGACGAAAGATACCAAAGGGACAGTCAAACTCATACATCGGAAATAAACTGACAACGCCATGACTAAAAATGAGAAAGACAAAAAGACAAACAATAGTACACATGACACAACATAGAAAACTAAAGAATAAACAACACGAACCCCACCAAAAACTAGGGGTATATCAGGTGCTCCGGAAGGGTAAGCAGATCCTGCTCCACATGTAGCACCCGTCGTGTTGTTTATGCGATAACAAATCCGGTAGGTCACATTCATGAAAGGGAAGGGGATTGTAGTTACGACGTAAGGAACATATCCGATATCATTTGTGAAACGGTTATTCCATAACGGTCAATCAACTCGTGATGTCGTCCGTAAAATTTACGAAGCGATGATTTCAACTTCACCATTTGGAACTCTTGGTTTAATAGCTTCCTTGTGAGCAGCAACCCTCTATCAAGAAAATCATAATAGGACATGCAAGCACGGGAATATCGTATCAATTGGGAGATATATACCCAGTATGCAGGTGCTGCTGGAATGTTGCTACTTATAAATGGAAAGTTCACAATTGGAAAGCTGAAATCATCTCTTTTGTCGTAAAGTTTTGTTTTCAACCGACCCTCATTGTTAGTTTTTAGATGTAGGTCAAAATATGAGGCCGACTTAACTGTATCTGTAGTATCCTTTATCTCTAGTTCGATGGGATAGATGCGTTCCACATAGTCACCAAATTTTGAAAGGATCCTTCAAATTAATGAGAGACGCAGTCACAGAAATAATTTATTATGAGTACATCTGAACCAGTGACGACTCTGAAACAGATTTTATCCATCGGATCCCAAGTGATGGTGATATAAGCATGAACCACATTCTGCATATACCATTCGTCTAAATAACAGCCTGACAACGTTAGATTTGTAAATTTTCGGGAACAAATTGTTTGTTCTTCCCTGGCCCTTATATATATATATATATAAAATGACTGAATACTAATAATAGAGCGAGAAATATTACGGGGCGATGAATCATAGAATTATGATAGAGTACACTACAAAATATAATTAAACAAATCTAAAGGGTAACAACATGACAAAAAAATAATGAAATGAACAAATGTAACTAATATCCCTTATTAGTATGATTTTGATGTAAAATAATTCATATCAATCTTTTCCGAAAGCAAATTTATAGATCAAACATTGTTGGTCTTATGTTAAGACGAGTTGTATATACAGAATTTACAGAGCCATGTATCACTATCACTGCTGGTGATCCGATGAATCATATGTTATAGAGTTGTCACTGAAGTCCGGAATATGACAGTTGTTGTCCATTCGTTTTTTATGTGTTTTGTCATTTGATTTTGCCGTGTGATTAGGGACTTTCCGATGAGATTTTCCTCTGAGTTCAGTATTTTTGGGATTTTACTTTTTACTACTTCAAATGAGGACAACCTTCATTTAATTGTTGTTATCGTCCAAAGTATACTGTCCGTTCATTCAGATATAGTCCTGAAATGTAAAATCTGTACAAACAAATCATCGGAATGATCACCACGAAAAAGACTTTTTCGTAAAATTCAGAATTATTTTTTTATGAGCGGGATAAAAGAATAATTTGTCTTTTATATTTTCTTGTTCTACAAAAACTAAAAAGGTGTTATGTATTTTCAGATGACGTCTGTAGTCCAAATACTGACGCTTTGTATTGTAATTGTTAATGTATACTGTCATGAAGAATATCAGAAAAGAATACCTAATGGAAATCGTGTTCCAAATCCATGTACTGAAATTCAGAAGAGTATTTGGAAAGCAGTAGGACATTTTAACAACACTCATGGAGGTGTAGAAATAAGTTCCTTTGGAAAGGTATCTTTCATCTAAAGAAACTTATTATTTAATTCTCTTTACATACACATGTCTCTAATTACCGTTTTAACTTACCGTTTCTATTATTGTTCTTTTTACGTTGACAGTTATTCTGTATTGATTATCCTCGTCCAGAATATCTTAGCAAATATTAAATACCTAAAATAATGCAGTATACAAGTAACAATATGTATTGACTCCTAACTGATTTTTACAATTTTCTGTAGCGCTACAGAATGTTGTATTGTACAAATGTATAGATTTTTTTTTCGATAACAGCTGCCATAGATAATGCATGAACAAGTGATTTAAAAGTGTATCTTAGTGGACAGTATAAAATAAAATTCAAGTTTTTGTTACCATCTTCTGCGATGGTTGACTTCACCTTAGGTAGACCATCGGCTGCACCTACATAACAAGTGTTATTTTTCTTTTCAAGCGCTGGGTTTTTGCTTTTGTTAGTAAACTGCTAGTCCCAAAGAAATGGACGTCTTGCGGTATAATGAGAAATTTATTGTAAAATATTAACTATTGGTTGTCAAATATTGCGGATCGCATCGTGAAAGATCTTGTATAGGATAGTACAATTAAATGTAGTTCTACCATAAAATCTGTGAAAAAAATTTGCTGTATCGGTCAAAAAGATCCAACTTCTTCGTAATGCTGTGCGCTTAGTTTTAAAGAAAATCAGTTCGTTTAAAGAAAACACTAACGGAGACAAACTACCCTATCATAATAATGAAGAAAAAAAATCATGATTTGTATTTATGTTGACCATATTCCAATGTATCATGATATATTTGAAACTTTATCTTTGGTGTTTTAGATATTCCAGTAAAAAAAAGTATATTATAACTTGAAACACTCTTATCATCCTTTGTCTTAAACTAGTAATATAAGATAAAATTGATAAATACTTTGATTTTTTTGTTTTTATATTGTACCATAACCCTGAGTTAGATATCCAAAATTAAAAACTTCAATATTTTCAAAGGAGTAAATCAAAAAAGAGCTCTAGTAATAGTTTGTCTTACTCAGCTATTCACGTTCACATTTGAAAATTTTTAATCTGAATTTTGAACTTCAGCTTTTAATTCATGAAAGATTCCATAGAATATAGAGAGAATTTATTTCAGGATTTTAAGAATTCTAACAAGACATGGACAATTGAATTATGCAATCTTGATTCGGATGGTGATGGTAAAACAAATGGAGAAGAGCTAGGAGATCCAAGCTGTGTTTGGACGCCAGGAAAAGAACCCAAAGTACCAGCAAAAAATCATCCAGGTACAAATATTTTTTATACTGTTATTTTTTTTGATTTTTTTTTTGAACATATGGTATAGTTAACAGCTTAAAAAAATATGTGGTATGATTTCAAATCAGACAAATCCCCACCAGAGACATAAAAGTTAATGACGCCTATACGTCACCGTACGATCTTTAAAAAGAGCTAAAAAATTAAAATTCATACCACATTATCAGTTATTAAAGGACCCCATAATGAAAAATGTAAACCAATTCAAACGAGAAAAATAACAACCTGATTTATGTACAAAGCAATGAACAAAAAACAAATATGATATAGAACAACAAACGACTAAGAAGCCTGATATATGTACACACAATTGAACGAAGATAACATATGATATACAGCAACAAACGACTGACAGCCTGATCAATATATATACAAAACAATGACCAAAGAACAAATATAATCTTTAGCAACAAACGACTAATAGCCTGATTTATGTACAAAACAATGAACGAAGAATAGATATGATATACAGCAACAAACGACAGCCACTGAATTACAGGATAAAAATCAGTAAAGATCTGAGAGTTCTCACAGGCAATGACAGTTAGTTTCAAACCATAAACACCTGATAAAAAATCATGTACTAGTATCTGATACTTTAAATGGAAAATGAACATAGAGAGAAAACGTATCATTATGTTTGAATTAAAACAAAAAACTGTTACATTATCATGGAATCAGTTTCAGTTATATTTCAGTTACAAAAAATATGTTGTTTTAATACATATATTTCAGTTACAAAAAATATGTTGTTTTAATACATGACTATTATATTTAATGATTTATCAGTTTAAGTTTATAACATTATCATTCGTGTCTTCATTGTAGGTATTTGTGAACCGGTTGACAGCGTGAGATGCAAACGACAGAACCAAGGATTTAATCAGTGTCCGCAGTTAAATTGAATATGTAGTCTTTGTTGCTTATTAAAATTATTTGTTCAAAGCATTTTCTTTCAGGAAAACTTCCCGTGCTTGATATTGAAATTCTTCGCCGAATTTATTCCCTTAAATTTATATAATCTTCAAACTAAATATTCTTGCCTTGGATTATTTTAAATTGTTGTGTTATTACTTCAATTTCAAACTTAATGTTTTTAAAATATCAAGGGCAAAGTGAGACGCTTCGGACCAGACCAGTTATTTATGATAATGCATGTGACATGTTTTATCTATGTGTGTTCATTTAAAAGCCATGGTATATTGAATAAAATAATTTTAAACTTAAAGGCAGCGGACTGGTGGCATTATATGTCAATGAGAGAGATTTCCAACGATAGAAAATCCAAAAAAAAAGTCATCATTTGATAAGTTAAGACATATTTTCCTGAAATGTTATATATTTCAATATACCTTGCAAATTAAAAAAGTTCATTTATTTCACCTTCAAATATGATGATGATGTCCCGTCAATAACCTTTATAAAAATAAGTGCTTATATCTTAGTTATTCCAATAAACTTCATATTAATGATTCTTCCGAAAGTATAAGATCTGTTCCATAAGTTCATCTTAACACAGATATACTACTACAAACTAAAACAGTTGTATACCGGTTTTCAAAAGTCATAAACCGATTGAGAGAAAACAAATCAGGGTTACAAACTAAACCCAGGATAAACACATCAACTATAAGCGAAAAACAAAGGAACAACAGGAACACTGAGGTGCAACAAAACATACACCAACATACATCGAAACGAACTATTTGAAGACAACTGCCATAATGCTGACTTGGTACAGTACATTTTAAGAAAAAAAATGGTTGATGGATCCTATTTTTATGGTTAGTCGAACCTTCCGCTGATATGACAGTGTTAAACAGTATCGCTAAAATGACAACACTACGTGCCAGAAATACAGCTTAAACACGAGATGAGAAAGACCTATTACAGAGAACGCAAGAAAACAAACAATATAATAGACGACACAACATGCAAACCGAAGAACAACAACGAACATCTTCCATCAACGACGAATTTATACAAAAATTTTCACAATACCAGTCCAAACAATTTTCATGACAATGATGGTATTGAAAGGCAATTTTATTTATATATGGATTACAAACGATAAGACATAACACATTATCCAACAGAAACCTTAACAGAAACATCAAAAATAAATACAGAGACACGTCAAATAGCAATGCAAATTCACACTCGGTATTATAGTCATGTTCGGGAAAAGGTCAAAGGAGTAGGTTCAGTAAGACCCCTTTTTGGCCCAAAATAAAGCAGTTTTACAAAATTATGAAATTGTTATCTTTTCGATATGTATTGGAAGTAGAATGCCTCTGCTACATAAATATAGGCTGTATTTGACAATACAATGTACATTTATCGGGTACTAGCTTCATTAAGTCATGCTAAATTACTGAAATCTTCACAATTTTAACATTTTAGGTAAATTCTAGACGGTTCCCGTCTTAAATGAAAGTGGCCGCATTCGTGTTCATTCATAATATTGAAATGCAAGTTGTATTTGATGATAATACATAACATATATAAAGGTTTAGGATGAACATGGATGCGGCCACTTTCATTTTTGACAAAAGCCATCTGAAAAGTGACGGTTTTTTTTGGCATATATATATTTGAAAGATTTTTCATATTTAAGCTTTAATCGGAGCGTTTTTAAGGACTAAATCAGTTACAGTCTTTCACGAAAAGTAAACAAATCAATTAAAGTAGACACTTAAGTGTTTAAAACGTGTCCAAAATCTTTTGTTAGATGAACCTGAAATTTGAGGCCAAAATCGGCCCTTACCGGACCTACTCCTTTGTAGACAGACGACATAGATGTTAAACCATAACCTGAGACATGGTAAATATAGCATAAGTTAGATTAGATACAGATAAAGCAGTTACTGATACCATGGAAGTATTATATTGACAATATAATACTTCCCTGCTGATACGGAAAAAAAATATTCTTGAAATAAAAAAAAACTGAAACTAATGTTGAAAAGAAACTGACAATGCAATGAAAAAACACTAAAATCAACAAAAAGGCAAACAACAGTATACAAAAACAAGATAGAAATCTAAATACAGAGCAATATGAACCCGATTAAAAAATAGGGTGATCTCAGGTTCTCCGGAAAAGAAAGCAGGTAAGTAGAATTCTAGTGAAAAGTCCCGCCATGGTAGTCTTAACAATTGGAACATATCCGTCGTCATTTGTGAAACAGCTATTTAATAACGACCAAACAACACGTGATGACATCCGTAAAATTTTCATGATTCCAACTTAACCACTAGGAAATTTTGGTTCAGTAGCTATCTTCTTGTGTACCACAACTGGTATATAATCAAAATGCAAGCGCTGGTGAATTCTACTACTTAGAAATGGAAAGTTCACAATTGTGTTTAATGACTTTTTCCCCCTGATCGACATTTAATGTCAATTTCTAGATATAAGTCAAAATATAAGACAGACTAAACTGTATCTGTAGTATCCATTATTTCAAGTTCGATGTAATAGATGAGTTCAACATAGATACAAGTATTTGACTTTTAAAGTGTCAGGCAATCATCTGCATAGCGGAATGGGTAGTTAGAGCTAGCTTCTTTTTATTCTTTCTCAGAATCTCCTTTGCTTCTTTTAATATATTGTTTTAGGCTTTGCTTCTGTGTGAATAAAGGGTATGTAATACACAGCTATCACCCAAAAGTGTCAGATAGATTGGATGCAGCATTTGATTTAAGAGACACTTTTTGTCTTCCATGATGTCCATTGTTACCGTTTTATCAGTACTGTGGTACTTTATTGTCTATTGCAGTTACTTTTCTGGGGAAAAAACCCCGATCAATAAGATACAAACTAAGATAACAAACAAAAACTGAGGAAGTTGAACGAACTCCAAAAGTAACTAGACAGGATAAGGGTCTCCTGCCCATGAATACACATTCAAACTTAGAATGAAAAGTAAGATGCTATTACAATGTATATGAAGAGAGACTACTTTCTGTTCTGTATTCTTTTTTTCTTCTTCTGAAAACCTATTTACTTATATTTGGTAGCATTTATTGGTAAGTGAATACGCAAGAATCGATGGTTTATTGGTTTGTCAATAACTTAGGGTAGACAAGAGCTATTTACTTACTCTCAATTTCAGTTTTGTTTTGCAGCACTGGTTCGATACCACTAATGGATGACTATCAGTCATAGAGAATATTATCATTTCAATGGTCTAAAATAATTTTTCGCTATACTTTTAAAGATTGGCCCCTCTAAGGACAAAGTTTACCTTAAAAGGATTAGGATATCATTTTTTTATGTTATTATTGGTCAAGTAGCTGTTCAACTGCCTCTGTTCTTATACAGCACTGGCTTTCAAATATTTGGATTTGGGTGTTCCTGATGAATCTAAATCAAGAAAAGCGCTTCGGACGCATGTTTGCAGCGTTGCTAACATTTTCCCACTGATTATTTCCCATTACCAAAAAATAAATACGAGTTAGACTGTTGATGAAACAAGTGGATTAGTAACTGTAGATACTCAAGAACAGCCTGACAACTCCTCAGATTTGATGTTGTTTTGTGAAGTTTTTGTTTTCTGTTTAATGTTTTATGGTCTGCTGCTTGTCGTTTTTGTCGATAAGTTAACGTTTCATTTTACAACTGAACTTGAATAAAGGAAAAGTTTTAAGAGCATCTTAGAAAATTTAGTTTTTGTTTTTGGGTTACGTTTTTCTTCATACGGTATGAATCAAAACGATTCTATCTTTTAACATATATTTCGCTTTTAAATCTTTTGGTTCTAGCATTTCGATAAAAAGAAATTCAAGTAATAGCGCTTCTGAAGCACAAAATTTATAACATGCTATTTTCAATTTAAAACCTTTCAGAACAAGGCGTTATATTGAAATAAACAATGGACAAAGACTGATTGGAAATTTATTAAATTAATGTACTGAGGAAGGATTTCCCGTCACAAGTTTGTTCTTCTCTACTCGGGATACCTGATCAATTCAGTTTTTTTCTTTGAGAGCACACAAGCTGGAGAGCATGTCACAATATGGTATTTGTCAATCTGAGACTAGGTAATGTGTAACATTTTGACATAGCAACAGAAAAAACTCGAAACAGCTTTCTAGACCTGACATCATTCTCATAACACATGAAGGAATGTTCGTGCCAGTAAACTTTAAAATTTTGTATGTATTCTTCTGGTTGAAAAGCTTAATGTTTGTTTCATTCGAGATAAACAAGTCATTGCAGGACTAAAGGGTATTAAAGTCATTTTCTTTAAAGATTCATACAATTTTGATGACTTCATTTTCAAAAACAATAATGCTGATTTCTTGTTCTAGTATATAATAGACTGATTCTTGAAGTACCTGAACCAGTGCATGTTTTCTATCTTTCTGAAACAAACATATTATTATATACCAGCATAGATTCTATCTTGACACGCGTCTTAAACTATCAAACTTTTATATGTCGACGTATAAACTGATAAGAATATTTGATCGTGGTTCAATATCCCATACTGGTGTGTGGCGGCATATTGGTGGATCCGGTAAATATCTTAAATCATATATATATAAATTAAATATAATTCTCAGTGTGATTTTTAACGACAGCGTCCGCATTTCCACACCATTTTAAATTATATCAATACATATTCTGACAATGATTTTATTATTTAGATAAAGATAGATGGTCTTTTCTTATTTCAGAATGATTACCTTTACTCTGCTCTTGGCTATTGCGTCTGTTGCCAATGGCGCAACACAAGGAGTTAAAATCACACAAACTTGGAATGGTGGTTTCCATGGGACTTTTACAATTGTTCCAGATCACACGGTGAATGGATGGAGAGCACATTTCAAATGTGACAGGGGCCTTGACAAGTTTGAGGTGAATACCTTTTAATTTGGTTTCTCCTTATCTAAAATGGGTGCATTCAATATTGTATATTTTAAGTGATTGACTTTTATTATTTTTTCTTTCTGATGCTTAAAGTCACAAGTAAGTCACTGTTCTTGTCGAATGTAAAATCACAAAAATACTGTGAACTCCGAGGAAAATTCAAAAGGGAAAGTCCCTAACTTAACGGCAAAATCAAAAGCTCAAACACATCAAACGAATGGATAACAACCGTCATATTCCTGACTTGATACAGAAATTTTTCTTATGTAGAAAATGGAGGACTTAAGCTGGTTTTAAACCTAGCTAACCCTCTCATTTGTATGACAGTCGCATTAAATTCTATTATATAGACAACGATGCGTGAACAAAACAAACCGACATAATATGTAAAAGTATCAAAAATAGATGTACAGCAGTCAACTTTGTGTTATAATCTTTATCACTATAAAAACAAACAAATATGTAACAAAGAAGGAAAATATACCATGCTGCTGTTGTATCTGTATGTCACGTCTAGTAATAGTTCAAATAATTAGTTCCCTAGGAACAGTATTTAATCCGCGGTATCTTGAGATTTTTGAATTATTAATTCGCTTAAACACCTTTACTGATGATCAGATTGATGCTATAGTCAAGGATAGAAATAAGTTCTACGAATATCAAAGAATATGTCTAGAGTTTAATCACATTTGAAAATTAATCATAGACTGCGATCAGAGATTCAGTTCATGGACTGTCACAGTACTCAACATTAGTTGCTAGTTTTGGTTTTCTATCAAGGGTGAAACATCAATTAAAAACAGAAGTGTATGTAGTGTTTTTATATTAAGATTCATTGACTTACATGACCAAGACGCGCTCAAAAACATGATGACCTCAACCAGAACTTTTTTCATTTAACACTGATAAACATGATTGTATTGTAATAAACGACTAAAACTCGATACTTTGCGTTGTGTTACTTTTATGCTCAAAATCTATATCGAAGGCGCCCATACAAAGGTACAAAGTAACGTCATAAACATAAGACGTAACTACGGGAAACATAACGTTAACATTTGCATTATATTCTCAACATACTGGGGGCCGCAAAAGTATATCTTTGCATAAATTTGAAATATTTCTTTAACTGTCCATATATGAAACGGAAAAATATGAGGGCAATTATTGTCTCTTGGAATCACTATGATAAAATTAAAAATTAACAGTCTCTATAACGATTTTCAAATCGAACACAAAATTAATGTCTAGAAGAATTTGTCCAAGTTTTAAGATGTCTTTCTCATTGGCACTATTCTTCTGGTATCAACTTCATTCGTCTCATCTGCTGTATTTGGTAGGTCCTCTTTGCTGATCTCTAGCGGATAAAGTTTGACGATCTGGGAAAATTGCTTTTTTCCACCGAGTTCGTGGTTTTTCTTCACGAACTTGCCAAATAACTCCGAAACGGATGTTGATTGTGTTGTCTCTACCCTTTTTATGTAACTCTCTAACGTTATCAGTCTCTGTTTTGTGATTACTTTTTTTGGTAAGGTATCGTGATCATGTTTCCAGGGCAACTTTGGTACGTATCTATTTTCATGTAATTTTACTGATGTGTTTTGGTACATACTTTCTTCATCATGTTGTGTATCGACTTCTCCTATTGACTCTACTTTAAACTCTTCCGGTTTCTGATTTGCAAAAATAGTGGCCATTCCTACTGCTCCCGATTTACGATTCACATCTAGTGATGTCGGACCAGACAAGAGGTAACCATGTTAGATTTAACAGCTGTCGGACCTTTTCCTCTAATAATGATATCTTCTATAAAATCCCAGTAAAAATAAGCACCTATCAGTAAAGATATACTAAAATTGTTGTCGTTCGTGATCGGGTGTGCTAATCCTAATTCTTCTAGATGTTTGCAATCTCGTGTTTTATTTGCACTATAATTTGTGATCGGACTTGCTATAGTAGGAACTACTAAAACTTCAATGGGTATTTTCTCTCCTTCTATTGGTTCAACATATATAATTGCTTTCGGTAAGTGTTGAACTTTAGTGTTTGTATTTCCAAATGTCGAAAGATTAATTACTTCGGTACCTTCTGTCTTAATATCTAGTGTTGAAGCTAATTCCTCGGTAACGAAAGAACGCTGTGCTCGTATATATTCGTATTCATTCCTTGATGTTCACTCCAAACGGGTGCTACGGCGGTTTTCAGTACTATGCTAGAACGGGATTGCATCGTGGACGAATAAAAACTTGTGGCAGTGGCAACAATTTCATTGTTGACTACGGCGTTAACTGACGTAGCATATCTACTTACATTAGCGGTTTTATCAAAGTACGATCTGTCAGTATTTTGGGTACATATACTAGTATGGTGATTCTTGTTACAGAATCTGCAACGAAATTGAGATCTTCATTCACATGCCCGGTGCGATCCCAAGCAAATAAAGCATAAGGTAGCACTCCACAGTTAGGTGTGTAGTTTCGCATTTTGGCCCCTGTGGATTTTTCAAATATGAGAGCTAGTGTGCAATAAAATTCTTTTTTGGATAGCTGAGTATTAAAATAGCCTTTGTATTGGGTTTATATGAACATCATGATTATGTAATGTATGTAATATAGGCTGTTTTCTGTATGACAGTCCGTATTTGCATGTCCCTACCATACATTGGTCCGGCAATTATTGCAATGTTTTTTTCCAACTTTTTATCGCACGAACTTTGTGATTGGAATTTACGAAAAAATGAGGCGAAAGACACCCATTTTTTATTTGATCATTAGGAAGATTTATGAAAACAGTTTCTAAAAAGGTATCACTCAAAGGCATTGAAATTCTAGTTTGATCAAAATTTTGGGGGGATATGTGACATGTCCGGCCCCCTTTTTGCAATATTTTATGGTAAATAAATGCAGAATGTTGCCATGGATACACATAATAGGAATTAATTTTCACTCTTTCAACTTTTGAAAATCAAATCTATGAAATATACTGATTACATACATATGCACATGTACAACACAAACAGTTAGGTTAATGTATTAGAAATCCAGGAATAGGAGATGATAAAACATTTTGTGGCTCATTTTTAATTTTATTTTCTAACTGTGGAGTGCTACCTTATGGCACATCAGAAAGCACAGAAATGCACTTTTTAAGATAAAATTTACCACAAATCTTTAGTCTTTTATGTTCTTGTTTTAGTTCTGAATGGTAAAAAATCTGCTAGGAATGCAATTTATGTTAATTTTATTGTTTACTGTCCTTAGCAACCAAATATACACATTTTGACACTTAGACATGTTGCGGTTTTAAATTTGTACTCAATTAGCTTCACCATTGTGACCAAATATTGCGCTTTATATGATATCCTCAGAATGTATTGCTATATATTTTTGAATGCGAATAAGTCAAATAAACATTTTTAGCAGGATTTTAGATTATAATTTGGCATTAATTAAATTTAATGATGCCAGTACTGCTAGAAATTTATACCCTGCTTGAGAGCTTCTAAACCAAGGTTAGGTATGCTATTTACAGCAAAATTGACCTATAAGTGCTTTCAAATACCTGAAAATTGTACAATTTGTCCTCTTTGAAGGTAATTTTATGATTTTAAATAAGATAATGGGAAAAGTTTTAGAAATTTACCCAAAAAATGAGACAGACTTGAAGTTTTTCACTATGATCCAGCATTTATTTTTAAATCACTTTTTGTCGCGTTTCAACATCAACTGCTAACCTTCATAAAATCTTTATTACTGAACCAATTTTAAAAACTAAGGTACCATTTTCATCGTTACAGCTAGTAGAACACAGAAAATATAATTAAATTTGAGGCAGGAGGGGAAAAATTTCACCTTAAGGTAGCACTCCACAGTTAGGTGTGTAGTTTCGCATTTTGGCCCCTGTGGATTTTTCAAATATGAGAGCTAGTGTGCAATAAAATTCTTTTTTGGATAGCTGAGTATTAAAATAGCCTTTGTATTGGGTTTATATGAACATCATGATTATGTAATGTATGTAATATAGGCTGTTTTCTGTATGACAGTCCGTATTTGCATGTCCCTACCATACATTGGTCCGGCAATTATTGCAATGTTTTTTTCCAACTTTTTATCGCACGAACTTTGTGATTGGAATTTACGAAAAAATGAGGCGAAAGACACCCATTTTTTATTTGATCATTAGGAAGATTTATGAAAACAGTTTCTAAAAAGGTATCACTCAAAGGCATTGAAATTCTAGTTTGATCAAAATTTTGGGGGATATGTGACATGTCCGGCCCCCTTTTTGCAATATTTTATGGTAAATAAATGCAGAATGTTGCCATGGATACACATAATAGGAATTAATTTTCACTCTTTCAACTTTTGAAAATCAAATCTATGAAATATACTGATTACATACATATGCACATGTACAACACAAACAGTTAGGTTAATGTATTAGAAATCCAGGAATAGGAGATGATAAAACATTTTGTGGCTCATTTTTAATTTTATTTTCTAACTGTGGAGTGCTACCTAAGTGCTTGTGTTTAATAATTGTTATCCGGTGTTCATAATCCGGAACTTTTAAGCATTTTGCGGGGTCGTGCATATCGTTGCAAAAAATACAAGGTTTCTAACGAATGTTTGTGCTTTGGCGGTAATCTCACTATCGTGTGTTCGCGGATAATCTCTCGTATCGGCGCTTGTAAATAATGACGCTATAGACGGTAAATTTTCATTTACTTCATCGGTTTCAAATCTATCTTGTATTTGCGTGTAATCTCTATTATTGGCGATAGTCAAAAATGACGCTGTAGACGGTAAGGTGTCAATAAATACATCGGTGCGTTTCTCTCCGGCTTCTAAAATTGTGATTTCTTTCAATATCCCATATCTTAATCTTTTTAATTCCCAATTATCGGTTCCGTTTTCTCTGGCCAAGTTTTGTCTTACAGCTGACGGTAGCTTATTCAAGATGATTGGGATGAGCAGTGCGCCATATGAATCTCCCGATCTGCCTAACGATTCTAGGCCTCTTATATATGCTTCTTGTTTGTCGTAATAATAACGGAGGCTAATAAGGTTGAATTGTGGTGCGGGAAGGTCTAACAGGGCTTGCATGTAGGCATTCGTGATTTTGTGTGGCTGACCAAAACGTTCTTTTAACAATTTTATAGCTTCCGTATAATTATTATTTGTGAGCGGTAGTCCATCAATACATCGAGCGGCTTCATTACTAAGTTGCGATTTCAAATATGTGAACTTCTGTATGTCGGTGAGTGTGAGATTATAGTGTACAGATGATTCGAACGAGTCCAAAAAAGTTTTCCACATGAGTGTTTCTCCTGTAAATGTAGGTAAGGTGAGTTTCGGCAGTTGTTGTACTGCGTAACGTTGGGCGGAACATGGTACATTTGTTGTTGAACAGAGCTAAACGCATTTTCTACTGAACTATGCTGATTCGTATTTTCCGTTGATTGATTAGGCAAGGTGGTTATATTCGATGTTGGTGAATTTGAGTATTGTTTACGTATGTGTCTAATTTTAGTATTCAGAAAGAATTTATTCTCATCTGTCTGTAGTATTTCATCTTCAACATCCTCATCCATTGTTAAATTAAGAATTTCTTCATCCAAAGCACTAATAATCTTCTGTTTTTGCGAAAGTGTTTCTAATAATTCTGTACTTTCTTCTATCTCCAAATCCTGCTCTTCTTCCGTTTTTCTCAAAAGTCTTGTTACAGCACTTTTATGGCCTGCTCTCACCGCTTTCAGTTTACTTTCCATGGCGTCACGGCACCAAAATGTATTGTAATAAACGACTAAAACTCGATACTTTGTGTTGTGTTACTTTTATGCTCAAAATCTATATCGAAGGCGCCCATACAAAGGTACAAAGTAACGTCATAAACATAAGACGTAACTACGGGAAACATAACGTTAACATTTGCATTATATTCTCAACAATGATCGTGTATTTCTATATAAAAAAAAACCAACAACATTGGTACACATGAAGTGAAAATAACAAAGATTCGATATAGGAAAATTTTGGTATTTGTAAACAAAATCAAAATCAGAGAGAACATTTTATATAGACATCAAAATAAAGCTTAATGGTTGTAGTGATCACCAACAAATACTCGATTATATTACTAAACAATTTTTTTTATCTATCTACAAGTATATTGGTTTTTTTCACAGACGTGGAATGCTAACATAGTAAGCAAACTAAACGGTAATACAGATTTTGTCCTTACCAACAATGCTGGTAATGCACACATTCAGGGAGGGCAAAGTGTGGATTTCGCATTCAATGGATTTGTCGCAGGGAATCCCCCAACCTGTACGATTAGTTTGGAAGGACAAACACCATCTGGTGGAAATGGAGGAACTGTTAGTCATACAACACAAAGTCCAAATAATCCTGCAGTGTCATCAGGTCCATTGAATCCAGTAACACATGCTCCAAATCATCAGGGTAAGAAGGAAAAAAAAGAACCTTTATATCGGATGTGAATTTGATAAATAAAAATAAATATATATATATATATATTTTAAGTCATATGAAACGAGTGACTGGTGAAAAATAATGTTTATCCAATTCTTGAACCAATAAATGTATATATCAAAAACTAAGTCTTCTGTGCACGATTTTATCATTCTTTGCGCAAAAATATCGTATACGGCAATTTGTTTTCTCTCTATCTGTTATAATGTGAAAATATGGCAGCTCATGAATTGTCGTGTTTTAAGTCGTATTTTACCGATTGTCACCTTTTTAGTAAACAATCAACAAAAAGCATGGATATTGAGCACGTGTATAGCATGTACAATTAGGTAATAGTTTATGCCAGTGACTGATCCATGCGTATTGCGATCACATGACTTAAAATTCTTCTATATGTGGTAAATTAAATGATTGTCTTCCAAAAAAAGTTATATGTACATAAGTTTAATAATAAAAACAATCCATTCTGTTATAAAAACATGTGCATGATTTTCTTTTTAATTTGAGGTTTCATATGACTTTAATTTTACACTTTTTTTTACTTTTGCCCTGTTGTCCTTATTTTTCTAATTCATGTTAAACTAAATCGACAAATACGCCTTTGTTAATATTGTAAAAAATATTATTATTATTACAAGCAATTTTACATGTTTTTACTTGAGAATTTATTATAACCTAGAAGCATTATATTTGAAAAAAAACATTTCTATGCAACAGGACGAATACTTATAATAGTCTTTAAAAAATAGAAATCTATGTTGATTCTACTTCTACTTAATGTTAATCATATCACAACAACAAATACGGCACTGAAAACTATTTTGAAATTAAAGGAAATTGTTACCTTTCTAGGAGGAGCCCATGGTGCGCACATGAAGCACGATTACGGAGAA
The DNA here is from genome assembly GCA_019925275.1 of Mytilus edulis. Taxonomy (NCBI): domain Eukaryota; kingdom Metazoa; phylum Mollusca; class Bivalvia; order Mytilida; family Mytilidae; genus Mytilus; species Mytilus edulis. Next base: position 47,717,362 of record CM034353.1, read on the forward strand.
GCGCTTAAATTGTCAATGCTGTTTTACTATGCACAACGATCTGGTCGGATATCTGGCACTTTTAATCCAGTTCCATGGCGAGGAGACTCGGCAGTAAATGATGGCGATTCAGGCCATGATTTATCGGGAGGGTGGTATGACGGTAAGTATTAAATACGGTACACATGTGTCGGGCTTAAGTTGTGATGGTAGGTTTTCGATTGCATTCGCATACAATATGTTTTCGATGGAATGTTCTGATGATATGTATCACATTGGATGAACAATGCAAACTATGTCTGGAGGATGTTACGACGATATGTATTTAAGTAGTTCCACAATACATGTTTTAAGGAGGATTATATGATTTTATCTATATATATAGGTATCAAAGTAAGTTCACAAGTCATAATTTGTGGGTAGGATGGTATGACAAATTTGTACATATGACATGACTTGTCAATTGGTTGATTGTTAATAATTATCAAAATGAGTACACAGCACATGAATAGAAGATAGTGATAACAAATTGGGACATATGACATGAATTATCAGGATGTGGTTTGACTACAGTTATGTAAGTGGATACCCAGAGTATAATAATAAAAAAGCAGTAAAAGATACATAATGGACATTCAAACTCATAAATAGAAAAAAACACCACCATGGCAAAAGAAAAACGAAAAAAAACCTAAAAGACAAACAACCGTATACAACACACAACATGGAAAACTTAAGAATAAGCAACCAAAATATTTGGAAATTCCAAACTTAAATTATTTTAGAGCCGATAAACCTGGACAAAAATTATACCAAAATCGGACATTTAGTAATCATAGCTTTGCATGTGAGAGATGTGTTTCTAAATTTAAAACAATTTCCAAATTTTTGCGTTCAGAAACACATTATCTGTTGGGAAGATCGAAATATATCGCATGAGAATATCAACAACAGAAGTTGGCCTTCGCAGAACAAACAAATAGACCTTTTTATCAATTGGTCATATTATATTATATATTTTTATTATTACAAATTGCCTACTTCATTTGCTTTAATATTTTATATCAATCAATTAAATCAAAATCAATCATATTATGTTCTTTGTTAAACCTATTTTTAATTTACTTTACATTATGTTTGAAAATTACATTGTAATTATTCTGCTCATTTTGGGCGCCGTGATTGGCAAATAAAATATTTGTTTGTTTGTTGTTTGTTCAGAATCTAACAATTGCTATTAATTATAGAAATCGTGTATGTGTAAAGGCACTGGCTTCTGTTTTCAACATAGTATCGCGCTAACTGAATTATTGAACCGAAGGGCATATAGGGATAAATTTCTTATAGGCAGTATTCAAAAAAAGTTAAATCACAAAACATGATTACACATTTATTAGAACATACTCACCCCTTCTCGTCCAATGAAAAGTCAGTTTTCCCCCTCTAATTTTCATAGTATATGGTTTTCCATGCACTATGACATGCTATACATGAATGACTATTCATTGTCAGTTAATTGTGAAAGTGAACTCTAATGGTAACTGAACTAACGAAGTGTACAATCCCCTGAGTCATTTTCCTTGGGAAAAGAGCCTATGGAATAAAGATGAAAGAACAAAGATTAAAACAAAACGTTTTGAATTTTGCAATTTTTCATACATATTCTTACGATACACATATATAGAATAAACAAAAACAATTTGGGTAAAGATTTAGTTAAAATAGTACTTATTTAATTTATATACCTGACATTTGAGGGATTTGTTTTTCTTTTAAGAAAACAATGCCAGACTGCTCATATATAAAGCAAAGATTCTTTTTCGGGGAAACACGATATACATCTAAATTTATCAATAAAAAAGTAAGCATTTAATGTTAAATGGTCTGAATTTAAATATTTATACAGAGAGTTTTATATTTAAATAAAAAAAAAAGTCAAATTTCAAAAAGGGAAATTTTATAACATGGTGTTGCTTTTTAAAATAAAAAAAATCTCAAGATAAGTATTAAACTTTACCTGAAGCAGAAGAAAAACAATTTATCCATTTGGTCCTCACAAACTATGTCCGAGCTTTTTCATTCCATCCACTAGAATGATGATTACCTATGTTTTACATTTAGTTCATTATAAAAAGTGAACTCTTATTTAGGTTTGAATATTACAATGGGAAAAGATAATTGTGTAAGGTCACTCGAAAGTGTGAATATGTTCTAAATTGGTCAGACAATACTTGGTCATGTTTTGTCTAACCTATAACTAATAATAACAGTGAGTGGTATTAATTAAAGGGGCACTGGCTACGAGATATATAAAAAATCTAAAGTTTGATTTTTTTTTGTTCAATCAATAATGAAAGTGGAATAGTGAAATAACAATTCGCTTTTTGCAGCCAAAAAGGTTCAATTTTGTCAAATTACGCTAAGAAACATTGATAATAAGTTATTCACTTGCAAGTGAATGAGTCGACCTCTTCAAATCCGTATTCATGTGAACTTCAATTTAACCCCTAGCTAGAGATTGACAACAAATGCATTATACGTGTACAGGTCTATATTTAAAGAAAAAGAATGTCAACAATGAAAGTGAAACTACGGTAAATCATTTGATTACTAATTCGATGCACATAAAATCATTCTTATACGGTTAAAAACAATGAGAAACATCTATTTTTAATCTATAAACTAAAATCAAACAGACCTATAAAAATCTAATTGCACGTGTTGGTTTAATCTATTCATATCTTTATTTATGTTTACATCGCTTATATGGTCATCTGAGGTCAAATCGATAGTTAATTAGATGGCGTCTGGACTAAAATACACACGAAACGAACCTATATATTATCTACCCCATGCTCTGTAAACTGTTTATTTTAGACTTTTGATAGTTTGGATAAATGTTTTACATTGTTATAAATCAAATATGAGAATTTGAGTCAAATAGTTGACCATGAATTTGACAGCTAGTGTCCCTTTAAGGTTCATCATAACAAATGGACAATATGGCCGTATTTTCACCTCAACTATTCTGTGTACAGACTTACCTGTGCTGTTTCAATGCATAGCATCCACTAGATATATAAAAGTTAAATGCATTTTGTGATTAAGAAAGATAAAATCTTTTTTGGTTTTTGATGGGCATTTTTTTCCCTTTCTGCAGAAGCTGTAAAAATAAACAAACACCTGCATTACTTTGATACTGTCCACTCACTGACTCAGATAAACTCTTTAACTCACCCGTAGTTGTGAAGATAACTCTTGTCCCTGTCAATTAAGGACAATCAAAACAATACAAACCAGTTTTTACCTGAGGGAGCATCTCATAGGTGTACAACAACTTAGTTAATTTTCACACCTTTTGCATGAAGGAAAAAAAAATGCCCATCAAAATCCAAAAGAGATTTTATCTTTCTGAAACACAAAATGCATTTAACTTTATTATATCTAGTGGATGCCAGACATTAAAACTTGTCCAACTTCACAGGTAAGTCTGTACTCAGAGTAATTTTTGGCATGAAAATACAGCCATATTTGTCCATTTGTTATGATGAACCTTAAGCCAGTGGTCGTTATAAAATAAAGTAGTATTTACCAAGTGATCGTGATATCAATTAGTGATGTTGCCAAGTAGTAGCAATGGCAGTAAAAACAATACTGGACAAGCGATCGTAATATTTACTTTGTAGTGGTCGTTATTAACTCAATGGTCGTAATTGAGCCAGTGACTGTGATAGCAGAGAGAAACATTGACCTATTAGTCTATATAGAAGTGAGACATATTAACCCAGCGTTATAATAACAGTGACAGTAAAATTGAATGATATGAATTACAATGCGCAATTTATGAACGTCCTTTTGCCAAGTTCATGTTAACAAACGTTTTCTTTCAGCGGGGGATCATGTTAAATTCAATTTACCGTTGTCACAGTCTGTCCATGCCCTAGTATACGGATTTGAACGGTTTATGGATGGATATGACGCACTTGGAAAGAAAGATGAGATGTTTGACATGTTAAAATGGCCACTCGATTACTTCATGAAATGTTGGATTCCAGATCAACAAATTTATTACTTTCAGGTAGTTATTTATGCCACCCATTAATTATAATACTCTAAAATGACATTTTGTTCAATTATTTTATTGTTTAACCTACACATTAACGGAAGAGGTAAATAAGGAAAGCAATAACACAATATTTTCAAATGGAGAAAGGGAATAGCGTGTAACATTGATAGTTTCATGTAAAAATATGTGCGCGTTTGCAATCAATTTGACGCATCTCAGTCATTGATGTACGTTGGAAAGGTTCCTAATTGATTATGATTTTTATTTACTATTCATTAAGTTTTATAGTTTAGCATCTTCAAATTCATTCTTTTAATCTGTCATTATATTCAAGGTTGGCGATGGTCACCAGGATCATGCTTATTGGGGACCACCAGAAAATATGCATATGTGGAGACCAGCACTGAAGCTCGATGCAGGTCATGGTGGAAGTGACGTTGCCGGTGGAACTGTTGCAGCGCTTGCGTCAGCCGCCGTCATATGGAAGCAAAAAGGTACACATTTATTATTTCATTATTTTTCTTCCAATTGTATAAAAACAGAAGATTCATTTGGTGATTGCTTTACTCCACATCAGCACCAAAAGGTGGCGATTTAATGACGTATAAAAGTGAATAAACAATACGTTATTTTGATTGTAAGATTCATATTTGTTTTGTTTACAAGAACAGAAGAGTGATAAATGTTGAAGCCTTAATTGCAACGACAGAACAAAGCAGAAGCTTGCAGTATTATATATATATACAGAGAAGAAATGAATCTATCAATAGTTAGTGTATAGCGGGTTATATTTTCGCGGGTGTAATATTTCACGATTTTAATTGAAAAAGGCATACGAACTATTTTGTCGGTTATTATTTTGGTGGATTTAAAACTTTATCGATACCTTTGCATGTACAACTTCAAAATTTATTTTGGCGATTTTGTTCCATCCTCAAAAATAAGCTAAAATTTATACCCCGCAAAAATAACCCGCTATATGGTATGTTATTCTTCAATACACTTCCATAGCTATCTTAAATCTAAAATAAATGATTATATTGATCATAACAGATGCCGGATACAGTACCAGACTCCTGTCAGCAGCGAAGTCGTTATATGATTTTGCTAACACTCATCGCGGTGTGTATACACAAACTGTACCTGCAAGTAAAGACTTCTATGGGTAAGATTACTGTAAGATTATCAGCTTCGGAGTCCTATTAATTATGAGTTTATAAAAATTTGCAAATTAGTACTAAGTTTCAATTAGAAAAACCATCCATTTAAAGTCACATAATTTAAAACTGACCTTAATTTCACTCAAAGTTTTAGATGTTTCAACGAGCGAAACAAAGTTACTAGCTAAGATACGAGATATAAGACTACGCGGGAAAGGAAATCAATTTAACGATGCATATGAGATATCTTGTTTGTAGCAGTGTTGAGAAGCCTTGATTGTTTTGAAGCATCTCGTTAATATATATTCAAGAAAAATAATTCATGCACAATCAGTTCGTAAAAAATGTTGTAAGTTTCTGTCTTCCGATAATAGAATTTATGATTCAGCATAAATTCGGTTATTAGTGTAAGCAATGTGTGTCATTGACCGTGCTACTTTTTGTCTAATGTGGGTTATCACTTATCCGATTGATCACGCGCAGTATGATTGCGAATGCAATCTTTTCAATAGCTACATTCAACAATAGCAGACGTATATTTATTTTGAGGATTTAAAAAAACAGGATTTTGATTGTTTAGGTTTTTACTACTTCTTTTTCAACTCGGGACTCAGGTTGTATATTTAATATTAGTTTCCCGTATTAATAACGGGATGTTTTATTTAAATATGAATGTTTAAAAGCAAATTAAATTTCAATTAATTTATTATTTTACATGTTTTTATATTTTGTCTTATCCGGAGGTAGCGATCGGCGTCTTGTATTAGATTCTTTATGTTAATTAAGTGGATATCTTTATTTATTTTATTATTTTTATTTATTTCATTACCTTTGACTGCGAATCTGCAAACAAATTCGCTCCGGCGGACACAGCTTATTTTTTATGTTATTAATTAATTTATGTATCTACTTAATATTTAATTGTTCTTCGTGTTTATATCTGAGTTTATATCATCACTTAATTACTTAATATTATGAAGCATCGAATTCTTTTGTAGCATTGTCAATTTTTAAATATTATTTTCAGTTTTATTAGTTGATCAATACTTAATTTGTCCTTCGTTTGTTTTATAGATCTGACAATTATCGTGATGAAATGTGCACGGCTGCTGCAGAATTGTACAGAGCAACAAAGGACGCTAAATACCTGAATGACGCCAAAGGATTCTACCAGGCCGACGTGCCATGGAGTTACAACTGGGGAGATAAGACAGTCATGTGTCAGGTAAATATCTTTCTCTACAGATCTTTGACGAAACACCTGATATTATTTCGGGTTCAAAGGCCTGTCATATATAAAATGTAAATTTTAATTTGCAATATGGTTCAATTGTTTTCTTTGTTCTTTTATTTGTTCTTTCGTGTCTTTTGGCTTTTCATTTTGAGGTGGGTTTTTTTTCTTTTTTCATCCGACAAATATTTTTTTGTTGACCCTTCGTATCATAACTATCTTCTCAGCATTCGTATTTATCATCGAGTTATTTTAATATTATAGAAATCATGTAGCAAAATTGTATATACATCTTAGAATGTATTTTTTTTTCTCTCTTTTTTTTATTGTAAATAAAAAGAATCGTTGGGTTTTAATTTTTGCTTTTATAAAATCTTCATTCTACAGTTACTTTTGTTTGAAATAACTAAAGAAGCAAAATACAGACAAAATGTAGAAGCTTTTGTGACGTCATGGTTGCCGGGTAATGGCGTACCATACACACCTTGTGGACTTGTATTCAGAAACGAATGGGGAGCAAACAGATATGCAGGTAAAGACTCACCAAATAATTTTGTTTATAGTTCTATCTTAGTCATTGAAAGTAACTATAAGTTGATACATGTAGTCTTATGTCAATGGGTTTCACAAAAATATGTCTCTAATTTGGTGAAAGGGCATATTTTGTGTTTGGAGTATTTCTTCTTCTTTTTCTCATAAAATCTTGTCCGGGCCAAATCTTTTCATCTTTTGACATTGACTACTGTCATTTGGCATGAAGGTGTATCACCTTACAAATGTGCTTTCGTTTTGATCATGGCCTTATTATGACCTCGTCCTTTTATTAAAAGATCAAATAATAAGTTTGAGGGTCATTTTCTTGTCCGGATAATATTTTTAATTCTTTTATATTGACATACTTTTCATGTAATGCTCATGTTTTTTTCAACAAACAGCCGGTATTCCCATCGGAACCAACTGTGCTGCTCTTCTTACCAACTTGTTCCATTATTTAAATAAGCCTTACTTAAGAATAATAAAAAGAAGCGACCGTTATCCTTTTACTTCAAGTTTCAAAGTTTGGTGACTATGTTGAGAATTCTATCACATCGAAGTTGATATAAGAGATATAACAGACATAGTTAAGTATGCTTCATATCTTGATATCAATATAGAAATTGACCATGAAGGTATGTTTAGAACAAAACTGTACGACAAGAGACGATTTCCAGCAGCGCCTGCAAATGAAGTACTTAGAAAGTTCACAATTGGGAAGCCGAAATCATCTCTTGTGTCTTAATTTTTTTTTAACCGACCTTCATTGTCAATTTCTAGATGTAATTCAGACTTAACTGTATCTGTTGTGTCCTTTATCTCTAGTTAGATGAGATGGATGCGTTCAACACAGTCACCAAACTTTGAATTATTTAGTGAGAGAACATCATCTTTTTTGCGGTAAGAAGAGGAACACAATTGGTTCCCATTGAAATGCCGACAGTCTGTTGAAAAACACGTCCTCCAAATTTTACAAATATGTTGTCAATCAAAAAAATCAAGCATCTTGCTTGATAAGATTAGTTTCAGAATTTTTTTTGTTTGAATCAGAGTGATTCTTTACAATAGTTATCAAAGGTACCGGACTTAAAATGTAATACGCCAGTACAAAGTAGGATTTATCCCTCCCCAAGACAAGATGCTCGTGTCTACGTCTGCCATTCTTTTTTTATGAAACAAAGCAATACCAAATCTTTCAATTTGTCTTTCAGTTTGGAATTGGGAATACTTGTGTAAAGTGTAGAAAAGTCAAATGTTTTAATACTATTGCAAGATGAAATAGTTTTAGATTGTATGTACTCTAAAAGATCTTTATATTTTTAAGTACCCACATCTGATCCACGTCCACTAGAATAGGCTGTTATACAATAACTTTGAAGTCCGGTTTTGATTGCTGATAAAATAAATGTTTATTATTTAGAAAGAGGTTTTGTAAAGGATATTCGGATTTGTGGAGTTCTTTCAAATCATAGCTTCACAAGAATGTCATAATTTTAATGAGTTTTATGTTTATTAATTAGGTAATGGTGCATTTATTGCTGTTGCCGCAGCAGTGGCTGGTATAGGTGGCGATAGTTATCTGAAGTGGGCCATGACACAAATGAATTACATGCTGGGTGACAATAATTACCACATGAGTTATGAAATAGGGTTTGGTAACAATTATCCACGCCATCCACATCACAGAGGAGCGTAAGATATGAATGCATATATATAATCATACAGATATATAAAAAAAGAGGTGAAAATCCCTCATATGACATACTATCCTAACCAAACCTGTCATAGTCCGTGCAATAAAATTTCTACAGTGCTACAAATGAGTACGATTTTTACAAATTAAAGGTTATATAAAAATCATTTTCAATTTTTTTTTCATAAAGATTATTCTTAAACCCTTGTAATATAGAAGTAAAACAAAACATTTTATCGTAGTATATACGGGGTGCCGAATGGGACTCTTGTGGTTTCGTACAAAATTCAATTCTGTCATAACAAAATCATTTTTGTCTTACAAAACTATGTGATACAGGCTTGTTTTATGAGTCCCGTTCGGCGCCCCGTAGTATAGTTTACCGTAATTAATATATCTTCTGTGTTTTAAATTTTAAGAAATGCTGTTTGATGGCCGATGAGAGAACTATATGATTCATTAAAGACAAAAAACCAGAGATGATAACAATTACAGGTTTGACCTACATCAATGAAAGTAATTATATGTTTTAACATCATTTATATTACCAATTTTATAGTTCTTTTGGGCATGAGTTAAAAGGTGGATTAGTTGGTGGACCAGGTCAGCATGATGATTATGTGGATAAACAAGACGATTATGTGAAAAACGAGGTGGCTTGTGATTATAATGCTGGTTTCCATTCCGCTGCAGCAGGTAGATATTCGAAACATTTTTCGCTTGTTTGAAAGTAATTGTTTTGTAGTTAAATATATAGATAAGATTCGTTTTTTTTTATTTCCCTTATAAGTTTTGGATTTAATTAAATTGTTATAATTCGAGCCGAAGCCGTTGTCTTTATTTGATATTTCTACTTAAATTTGAATGATTGAACCATGATTATTATTGAAACATGATTATTATTGAAACATAATTATTATTGAAAGATGATTATTATTGAAACATAATTATTATTGAAACATGATTATTATTGAAACATGATTATTATTTTTCAGGTTTATATCATTTTTACGTAAACAACAGACTTCCTCCATCACCACCATCCAAATGTTAGTGATAGAAGCCATAAGGACATTTGTTTTAATTCAGTATGAATAAATATGTATGAAGATACAAATCCAGTGATACTATAATTGATACTGCGGTTTCATTTATTTTCGTGGGTATCAAATTTTCGTGGATTTAGGAAAACTTGCATATTCGTGGATATATCATTTAGTGGTTTTGGCAAAGTCTGCATACTATCCATTCCTCAGCAAAATTTGTTATTCGTTGAACTTTTAAATTCGTGGTTCCCCTGTACCATTAAATCCTCGAAAGTTGGTGTGCAACGAATATTAATTAATCCACAGTAGTCTAAATATAAACAAGGTCTCACAAATAAGTTGATTAGTAATGAAACAATTTTTGATACACGTAATCCATTAAATCTTAACTGAAGCTTGCTAAAACCAGGGATGGGGTAATTAAAAATGTAATGGTAATTAAGTGTAATGCATTACAATTTTCCATGTAATTGAATGTAATGTGTAATTGAGCATTTTTTTAATTACATGTAATGGTAATTTAATTAATTACATTGAAAAAAGCATGTAATGCTCAATTACTTTTGAATTACATTTCAATTACATGTACTTTTATGGTGTTACAGTTAAGGATTTGTGTTTTATAATATAAATTGTAAAATTATATATATTTTTCAAATATTAATATCAATGCTTTTTTAATATATGAAGTCTGTAATTTTTTCTTAAGTTTTTATATATGTTATTTGACCTACAGATCTTTAACTAAATAGATTGATAAGTAATAAACACCTTGTTAAACAAAAACAATAAAATGTGTCACTGTGAAACATCTTTCTGAGACAGTTCATTTAGAATTTAAAATCACTGCATACAATCATTTTGTCAAATTAGTATACACAAAAGGATTCTAGAAATAAAAATTAACAGCTATAAAAACAAACAGCAATTAATCAGATTAAAATGTCCAGGGGCAATGGCACTATTACAGATATTTTATCTAATTAGCAAAATATTGCTAATATTGAGACATTATATACATTGTTTGTACTAAAAATTATTTCAATATTGTGACAAGCACTTTTTTATATTTTTAAAGTAAAATAAAAAAAATATTTGAAATTCATTTATAATTTCCTTATTCATATTATGTTTAATTCAAATGAGTTCATTTCTGAGATGTCAAAATACCCCTTGATGTATTGGCAAGTTAATAGGAACAAATTCCCTCTCCTATCAATATAATGATCTTCTAATAAAAAAACTTCCATGTCCTGATCAAACAATATCTTGTACCATATTAGCTCCTGTCGAAAGACTATTTACAATTGCTGTTTTCAGACCAGAGAGATTCAGAATAATTGACAAAACATTAAAATAACTATATTAAATGATTATCAAATGCAACGCTTATACTCTGCTTACATGAAAATTTTACACATGCATTATATAAACATGTAAATTATTGTTAAAAAATATCATGATGAAATGTAATGTGTAATTTAATTAATTACTTTAGTAAAGTAATTGTAATTTAATTAATTACATTTCAAAAACTGTGTAATGTGTAATTAGTGTAATTGAGCATTTTTGCAATGTAATGTGTAATTTAATCAATTACATTCCAATGTAATTGACCCCAAGTCTGGCTAAAACCATGGTAATAACATTTTTACATTTGTATTGTTTTCATAGTTTACAAGTAGTTCTTTCAAATAATGTTGGTGAATGTTTCGTCTTTGTCCCATACATGTCAGGGAAACAGAATGTTACATTATGTTTCATTTGTATTGGTGCAAAAGGTTTGACTTTTGGAGGTGCTTTCTGTGATGGTTGTAATTGTATTGAACGGATACTCTGATCAATCCAATGTGAGTTATAATAGTTACATACAACTTGCCGTTCTACAATATGACTTTTATTACTGCAGTCAAACAAGCATAATAGTATGGACATAGTAATCGCGTGCACATAGGATTTTAATTTAATGCATTACATTTGAGATATTTAGGATTCGGTCTTAATCACAGGTCATGTTGGCTGAATGTATACCATAAATCTAGACAAGTCCAGTACAGTATGGAAGCCTGAGTTACAGGAAAGAAGTCATGGTAAGAAAATGAGTGATGGTAGGGAAAATGAGTGACTTGTTCTATGTTTGGTTTTAGTTATGCCTTCTTGTGAAACTTTTCTTAACTTTCTTATCCAAAACCTTTCCTGAACAAGTCTTTCGGCCCTTGACCAACCATCATTGTGGTCTATGATAGTGATTGTAAGGTTTTTGCTATCAGCTTGGGCTTAAATGAAAAACAGCGAATGAGTAACTCATTTTCCTACCATCACTTGTTTCCCGTAACTTCCGCACTGGACTCAGTTTTAAGAAATTTGTTCCTCCTCCCAAACATCCATATTGAAAAATTTTACAAGCTTATTGATAATTTACATTATTATCAAGATCATTATTTCAGCTTCACTAACACATGTCAAGATAAGATTCATTTTACATCTAACTGATGAAGGATACTAGTTTTCATTTGTTCATTAATTCATTTTTTTCTGGTGATGGTGTACCCTTTAGACTTGTTAAATACAAGTTAAAAGTGAAACAACGTTCAAATTTATGCGTTGGATGAAAACGTTATTTTTGTACGAGTGCATGAAAAACAAAATTTCTTGGAAGAGGGGTCTAAATACAGCACAGTATATACATATAATTCATCTTTCACATGACATTAAAATGTTCTAAGACGTCAGTGTTCAAAACAATAAACGAATAACAAATATAAAAGCTGCCAACGACATTCACTACATTACAGGCTCCTAACTTAGGACAGGCACATACAGACTATGGCCGATTCAAACACGTTTGAGAATGGTGGAACAGTAAAAAATATAGTATCTTATATACTTTTTAAGCGATATGAATAACTCTTGATTTGTAGCCAGATAAGCCGTACTCGTTGGAACTAATCCTAAGGAACAAGTCAACCGCTTATCATACACAATTAATAATATTGTTAATCGATAAGCTGATATGGCCCGTCATTATTACGAGATGTGTTTTAATTTGCCAACAGATGTATCCTTCAAATGGAGTCGACAAAATTTAGCATAAATGTTAATCAATTCCAACAAAAACCAATAAGCGCCATAATATTGCATTTAGTTAAATGTTTGTATTAACATGTATTAAATACAATATAATCATAATAAGCTCAATTTGCTACAAGTTTTTGAGTCAACATAATGTCACGAAACCTCATTTTGACTGATCCGTTTAGCCCTTTGCCGGCAATACCGACCTTTGCATACGGATCATTTCCTATTTTCATTTCAACGTATCTTCCACATGGATCAATATAGTTCATCAGTTCTTCTTGTGTCTCTGTATCTGTAACTTGAATGAGACAATCGTGCTTGTAAGACCAACGCGGTAGGAAATGGAGGGATAACCATTCCTTTTTGTAAGGCAATGGCGCCTTCCATATTTTCCTCCAGGAATAGGAACCAGTAGGAGAATCACATAATTCAAAATCATTTTCAGACCTTCTCTTACAGGAGACCAGAGATGAATATTCTGGTTATATAAAGCTTCTTGTGCCATAGATCAGAATGAGTAAGACCTGATCACCTTGTCTTTGAGAATCATTGGGGCCTTCCTCCATTGTAATAGATCAAATCGCCTCTCCCCATAAAAATGCCTACGTAACAGGGTCCAAATTTTGAACAATAGGAAATGAACTGTTCTGTTGTCAGATAGTGTGTTGTAGATTAATTTATGGTCACTCCCACTGGCAAATTTAATCACTGGCGCTCCACCTCTTGCTCCATTTTCTGGTATCTCGTAAAAGTCCTTCATATTCATTGTCACATGCAGTTTTTCCTCGGAATAATCTGTATTCTTTGGTTGACGTAAATATTTGGAACATTCAGGTGGAGAACAGTAAACTTTTCCATTGGTCCAATATCCACCGGTACGACAAGGAGTAATTTCCACCCTAGTGGTCTAAAGTGGAGTTTTGCTAAAATTAAAAGATATTCCGCGTGGATAATATATCAAATTACGTATACACTAGGTGCATTAGTAAACTCTCACTCCATATACCGTGTTATTTTTATTTGACGTGGGGTACTAATTTTCGAGGATTTCATTGGTTTTGTGGTAAAGAACAAATTCACATATTCAACAAACAACAATTTTTCAACAGGCCTGTATTTTCTACATTGGCATAACAACGGAATTAAACTTTCACTTATATGTTTTTTTCCCTTAATCCAAGAAAGTTGCGACCTAAGAAAATATATGAATCCACAGTTTGTTGTGCAACTCTGTTTTTGCTTAAAAAGCACCCATTCGATATAAGATAGGAAAAATCTATAGGTTAAAATGTCAAAAATAGGGGTACAGCAGTCAACATTGTGTTATAATCTTTTTCACTATAAAAAAATATATGTAACAAAGAAGCACAAAAATTGTGTCGTTCAAAGTATGTGTCAATACCCCAAATGCGTCTCAAAAGGAGGAACTCAGAAGTTGTGGATAAACAAAAAATCTCTGTGTCGTGATTTTTGACATGTTTCTATTGTTAACAAGTGACTGAGATTTACCACGTGTGTTGTTTTGGAACGAAGGGGAACATATAATAAATGTATAAAACTTTGGAGCTATTCAATGTTTTCATAGTATCAAATTTTCAAAGAACTTATTGTGTTAAAAAAGGGATCATTCATTGCTTATCTATTATACGATTTTCAGTACTGAGACCGAATCCTTACCCTGACATGCACATGGTTAGGTTAACATTAACCCTGACGTAGAATCGCGTGTTTGACGTACATTATTTGATCAGCATGTAAACGTCACATAGGTTTACATAAAATAATTTTGTCGTTCAAAGTATGAACAGAATATAGTCTATACATAGTTCTTTTAGGCATATCCTTTGTAGAAACTAAATTTGAAGTTTCAGTTGTCCTTCTTGTCGCTTGTAGTCATGTCATTGTAAATCTGTGCATAAAATTCAGATGTACTATTTATAACAGAAGAACTGAACATAAAACAATACAAGCAATAAGGTATAAGTTTAACTTTATATTACATTCCCTCGAAGAGTTCAGTGATCATATATTTAACCAGATGGTACAAATATGAATATTACTGTATTATAATCTATAAGCAGCAAGGTTCCGGTGCAAATTGTAGCAATGGTGCATTTTGTAGCCAAGCACGAAATACAATGCCATGTAAATCAGGACATTATTATGTAACATAACCTTAAAGGAGGTGCGAAAGATACCAGAGGGACAATCAATCTCATAAGCCGAAGGTAAACTGACATCGCCATGGCTTAAAACGAAAAAAAATATACAAACAAAAAACATAACATAGAAAACTGAAGACTAAGCAACACAAACCTCTTTATTTCAAATAGAATTTTATGTATATTAACGCATCATAGATAACAGGATTAAAATTATGTACGACATTAGCGCGTTTCGTCTCTAAAAGACTTATCAGTAACGCTCGAATAAAAGAAAAGTAAAACATGCCAATAAAAGTACGAGGTTGTAAATCATTAATGACCCAACATTCCCAAATGTTTTTGCCAAATACTGCTACCGTTATTTATTTCTGGGTTAGATTTTTATTTGTATTTCGATAAATTTCGAATGTTTTGTAATCAGCTGATTTATAATTATTCAAAAACGGCATCGAACAGTGGTTGTAAGTTAACTCATCATAGATACCATATTGAAATTGTGCATGCAAGACGTGCGCTTAGTCTTTAAAGACACTTCAGTAACGCTCAATCAAAAAAGATAAAAAAAAAAAAAAAAGTCCAAATAAAGTACGAAGTTGAAAAGCATTAAAAACCCATGACGGAAGATTTATTTTTAAAATTATATACAATCAAAGTAATTATAAACAATACCGTTCCAAACAATATACGCAAAATAAAGTAGTTAGATAAAATTGAGAATGGAAATGGGGAATGTGTCAAAGAGACAACAACCCGACCAAAGATGCCTGCTAACATGAAAGCATGAAAACATATAATAAAAAAGCATTGAAGATCGTGAACCTCTCCTGGTTTATTAAACTCCTTAAATTAATATCCACACCAATAACAGATTAAAACTTAAGAACAGTTTTAAGTATCAATATTCTGCTTGTAATCTGTACACAATTATATACAAATATAAAAAGTCAATTGTGACCTGACTGGGCATGATTGTTGCAGTTGACGACTGCCAGATGATCTAACACCGGTAATTGTGTTTCTCGTGAACTAGTAACAGCTACAAAATACACAAAACTTATGGCAAGGAACCAAGACATGATAGTTGTAAACTGTGGTTGGTCTTAACCGATTTTTATAGTGAGCGAATGGTCACTGCATATGGTAAATTTTAGGTAATATATGCCATTGTAACGATAAGGTCTTTTGGTTAAGGTTCATCTTAACAAATGGAAAAATATGGACGTATTTTCACCTAAAATACTACTCTGTGTACAGACTTACCTGTGCTGTTTGGAAAGTTTTAATGCCTAGCATCCACTAGATATATAAAAGTTAAATGCATTTTGTGTTTAAGAAAGATAAAATCTTTCTTGGTTTTTAATGGGCATTTTTTTCCCTTTCTGCAGAAGGTGTAAAAATAAACAAACACCTGAATTACTTTGATACTGTCCACTAACTGACTCAAATGAACTCTTTAACTCGCCTATAGTTGTGAAGATACCTGTTGTCCATGTCAATCAAGGACAATCTGAGGGAGCATCTCATAGTTGTACCACAACTTAGTTAATTTTCACACCTTTTGCACGAAGGAAAAAAAATGCCCAACAAAATCCATAAGAGATTTTATCTTTTTGAAACACAAAATGCATTTAACTTTATTATATCTAGTGGATGCCAGGCATTAAAACTTTTCCAACTTCACAGGTAAGTCTGTACTCAGCGTAATTTTTGGCATATAAATACAGCCATATTTGTCCGTTTGTTATGATGAACCTTAAATCTTAATTAAACTCATTTAATACTATTAT
Organism: Mytilus edulis; assembly: GCA_019925275.1. Taxonomy (NCBI): domain Eukaryota; kingdom Metazoa; phylum Mollusca; class Bivalvia; order Mytilida; family Mytilidae; genus Mytilus; species Mytilus edulis. The sequence goes on from CM034353.1 coordinate 47,734,101, forward strand.
TTTTATTTTTCTTATAATTTTAAAATTCGAATAATAGAAAAATAACCTTGAATGATACAGTTCCGGTAAACGCCTTATCCAAGGTTAAACTGATCAAGATAACAAAATATAATAGCATGATAATTAATTAATTTATCTATTAAAAGAAATTAATTTTAGCTATTACGATACAATTGCAAGATAATTAGCATTTTTATAAATGTGAAATATTAGAGTTCAAGGCTTCAACATTTTCACTTCTCTCTTCTGTGAAAGTAAAAAAAACACATTACTTCTATGCTATAGTTTCGGTAACATAAAACATATTTAAAAAAGAAATTCCCTAACTAAATTGCAAAAAGAGTCCAGGATATTTTGTGTATGTACATCCAAAATCATTCTCAAAGTATCCTCTATCAGACTAGATCAACGAATATCAATATATATATTTCTTTGTAGACATAAGGATTTCTAAATAGAACAACATTAACTATAATTGTAATTAACTTTATATTAGAAGTATATGTTCAAATATAAAACAAGCTCGTGTCAAATTAAAAAAAAAAACGTATGTACATGTATATATGTGACTATGCATGTAAGGTCAAATCTATGTATGCTAATGAATATTAAATAAGGACAATAGTACTATGCCGCTGTTCAAAACTCATAAATCGATGGAGAGAGAATAATCTAAACTGAAAAATGACTACACTGAAAAAACAAGGCAATATCTGAACCATTCTTTTTTAAGAGTATTGATTAAACCCAAATTAAAATAATTCTCTGTTTATTTACATTGTATATTTGGTATAATTATATTTGGTACCAAATACTATATATAATTAAACAGAGAATTAATTCAATTGAGGTTTTTAATCAATACTCTTGGTACAGGTATTTCATGTAAAAAATGGTGGATTAAATTTGGGTTTATAGCTAGCTAAACCTCTCACTTGTATGACAGTCGTATAAAAATACGCGTCAGGCGTATCAAATTATAAGCCTAGTACCTTAGATAACTAATTCCCGATGTTCAGAAAATTTAAAATCAATACTTTTGATTTGAACAAACAGGGAAAATTTATCTTTTTATAAAAATCTTATACTTCATGCTTTAAGATGCTTTTGTGCTTTTTGTAAATGATTTAATGAGATTGTATCACAGTGATGACTGCTGTACCCACATTTTGACTAGTTTACTTATTATGTCTGTAACGCATCGTTGTAAATATAACGGAATGTGATGCGACTGTCATACAAGTGAAAGGTTTAGCGCTATAAAACCAGGTTCAATCCACCATTTTCTACATTTGAAAATGACTGTACGAAGACAGGAGTATGGCAGTTGTTCATTTGTTTGATGTGTTTTGTCATTTGAATTTGCCAATATAATTTTCCTCGGAGTTCAGTATTTTTGTGATTTTTCTTTTTCTATATGGATTGGGACTGACGGTCTGACGAACCAATGAAAGCAAAATAATAGTCTGTTTACCACTACTCGGTAGGGGAATAAGCAAAAAAAAGGGAGGAATGTCAAGTATTTAAGTAGTTTATTCGCAAAGTGGTCAGGAATATGACAGTTGTTTTCCATTCGTTTGATGTGTTTGAGCTTTTGACATTGCCGTTTGGTGTAGATCTTTCCATTATGAATTTTCCTTGAAGTTCGGTATTTTTACGGTTTTACATTTTCCTTTAGCTTATTAAGCAATGCGAGTTCAGAACATGTGATTACTTATGCTGGATTGCTTTACAGCTTACTTCGGTATGTTAAACACTTATCCGACCTCCACGATAAATGTGTTGTTGTCCCCGCAGACAAAGCCCAAAACATCGTTTTTGTCTGTAAAAGTCACTACATTAATTGCTTGATAAACGAATTAGGTATAGACAATTCACTTGGAAACTCAACATATACCCTCACGACACTTACCAAAGAGGAAATCCTGGATAATCATAGGTCTGTTCTTTGTTCCTTTGGTATTTCAACCAAAGATGAAAAACTGGATCTTCCATCACTGTATTGGATACCTAAACTACATAAGTGTCCTTACAAACAACGGTATATTGCTGGGTCTTCCAAGTGTTCCACGAAACCTCTTTCTAAATTATTAACATCTATTTTATCAGCAATCAAAGACGGGCTTCAAAGTTATTGTGAAACTGCCTATTCTAGAGGTGGCGTGAATCAGATGTGGATACTTAAAAATTCCAAAGATCTTTTAGAGTACATACAATCTAACTCTCTTTCATCTTGTAACAGTATTAAAACGTTTGACTTTTCTACTCTTTACACAAGTATTCCACATTCCAAACTAAAAGACAAACTGAAAGAGTTGGTATTACTTTGCTTCATAAAAAAGAATGGCCAACGTAGATACAAGTATCTTGTCTTAGGGAGGGATAAATCATACTTTATAAAGAATCACTCTGATTCAAACAAAAAATTCTCTGAAACCGATATTATCAAGATGCTTGATTTCTTGATTGACAACATATTTGTAACGTTCGGAGGACGTGTTTTTCAACAGACTGTCGGCATCCCAATGGGAACAAACTGTGCCCCTCTACTTGCCGACTTGTTTCTTTATTATTATGAGGCTGACTTCATGCAGGAACTTCTAAGGAAGAAAGATAAGAAGTTAGCAATATCCTTTAACTCTACTTTCCGCTATATAGATAACGTTCATTCACTAAACAATTCAAAATTTGGTGACTATGTTGAACGCATCTATCCCATCGAATTGGAGATAAAGGATACTACAGATACAGTTAAGTCAGCTTCATATCTTGACTTACATCTAAAATTGACAATGAGGGTCGGTTGAAAACAAAACTTTACGACAAAAGAGATGATTTCAGCTTTCCAATTGTGAACTTTCAATTTCTAAGTAGCAACATTCCAGCAGCACATGCATACGGGGTATATATCTCCCAATTGATACGATATTCCCGTGCTTGCATTTCCTATCATGATTTTCTTGATAGAGGGTTACTGCTCACAAGGAAGCTATTAAACCAAGAGTTCCAAATGGTGAAGTTGAAATCATCTCTTCGTAAATTTTACGGACGCCATCACAAGTTGGTTGACCGTTATGGAATAACCGTTTCACAAATGATATCGGATATGTTCCTTACGTCGTAACTACAATCCCCTTCCCTTTCATGAATGTGACCTACCGAATTAGACTTTTTACCGGATTTGTAATCACATAAGCAACACGACGGGTGCCACATGTGGAGCAGGATCTGCTTACCCTTCCGGAGCACCTGAGATCACCCCTAGTTTTTGGTGGGGTTCGTGTTGTTTATTCTTTAGTTTTCTATGTTGTGCCATGTGTACTATTGTTTTTCTGTTTATCTTTTTCATTTTTGGCCATGGCGTTGTCGGTTTGTTTTGGATTTGTGGGTTTGACTGTCCCTTTGGTGTCTTTCGTCCCTATTTTTGATGTACAGGGATTGAAATAACAATATAATTGGTACAATGTCATCTTTTATTTTTTTTTCATTTATGTATTGACAATTTACTTTCAGGAAATGTTGGTTAATTTTAATAGTATATACTTTGGGGGACACAAAACACAAGTCACTGAAGAGACAAGTTTCCAAAGAAACTGTGTAGCCTGCTTTTGAACTGATGTGGGGATGAATGACCACACAAGGGAAAAATAATCAACTGTTATGGATGTAATGTTAAAAACTTTGGTTTTACAAAGCAGGGACAGTATATTCTAGTATAGATTGTCCCTGTACAAAGGTATTCATACATCGTCATACTGTACTGTTCCACTTCCTGGACAGAGGGAAAAGCTAAACATGTGTTTGTAAGTTACTATTAAAAAAAATATGAGCGGAGGAGCAATTCACCACAAAAATATAGTTACCCTCCCAAGACAACAACATTAAATTGATGCTTTTTTAAATAAAAAAACAAACTTTATGAGCATGCTCAAATTCCCCAAACTTCAAATTGTCACTGGGCAAACAAAATCTTACCAGATGCCCAAGTTCAAAGAATCGTGGCTCCTGCAAAAAGTTAACAGATTAACATTTTGTGTGGTTATTCACATCTATATCTTTTGTCTTCATTGTCACAACAAAGTTCATGAAATTATGTTGAGGGGTTTCAGAGGAATAGCCCTGTCAAAATGTATCGGAACTTCCTGTCGACTTGCACATCTTAATATTATCTTTAACATTTTATCAAATTCTGTATTTTTATTTCATAATTTCATAAATTAATTGAAAAGTAACTTTTCATTTTGGGATGCTGCAATACCCACGCCTTTGCATGCAGCTATATGATTGTAGATGCCCATAGACATGAAATACAATTTATATGTCTCTGAGATGACCAAGAATCTGAGATTTGAGATCTTGGTGCATGACATAACTTTTTATATTTGATACTGTTTGCGACCTTGAACTTACAAACCTATCTTCAAACATTTATTTGTGATATACTTTTTGGTGTTGTTCAACAATAATAACATATATCATTAATATTCTTCACGGGATCCCCAAACTGTTAACAAGACTTCACTGGCACAAACATATATAGTGATTCCTTTCTATCCCCATGGAATTTCATTGCAGGAGGTATAACACTGACATCAACTGAATTGCAAACGGACACTTTTGTAAATGAATAGTAAAAGGTCACTTCCTGTTTCTTGCTGTTTCTCAACAAGGTATTTCTGTAAGCTAAATGTAAAGAGGTAATCTATAATTCGATTTTATTTATTATAAGCGTTGCAACACGTAAATAGCTATCAATTGCTGGCGTTATTGTGTTCTATGCTGCACCCTTTGAAAATGGTCAATCTTGAACACTAATTATACCCTTTAGTTAGTTTCTGATGTACTTGTTGGTGATAATCTTTTGATCACAAATTTTAGCAAAGAAAATTATCACAGATCATTGATTTAAATTAAGATGTTCACAACAGTTTAGTCAAAACCAATAAATAATGCACAGGATATTCTGTATCTATAAAATAGCTATTAAGATTTTGATTGGTTAAAACGTCACTGTTTTCTTTGTAACCAGAAACATGTAATAAATCACCTTTTTGTGGGTAGAATATTTTAACATCAAGACTCGTCTCAATAACCTGTTGTCAGAATTCTGGTTTATGGCCTGATAATCAGGATAATTCAGCCCAAAACCAAAGCAGATAAACACTGACCGACTGTTATGGGATGGTGTTACAACCGTCGCATTGCATCCCTACCACATTATATGATTGAAACTATCTAAGTATTGAGTTCATTGTAACATATCATTCGATCAATATAAGTATAAAAACATGGAATTCCAATCTAGTGTTCTTTTTATGGAATACAGCTACTCCCTAGATGCATCGATACACATACCCAACTTCATTTACCCGGAAGAGTGACTTGGAAACAATATGTGTCAGAATAACAACGTTTAATCTGATGTCTAATGCACAGTAAGAGTCACACTCTCTGCAAGTTTAGACCTCTTGCAACAACTCTATGGGGCAAAATTTGTCCCTTATCCACTTAACTCACATTTTTAAAAGACAGTCAAAATTTCCCCCAACCTGAAAATGCATGAAATGTTTCAAAATTAAGAAACAAAAAAAGTAATTCCGAGTGAAGTACAGTAGGCTACTAAGTTAATAGTATTTGTTTTTCAGTTCTTTAATATATGTCTTATATTTTATAAGTCTATGTGACAATTAAATTATTGGTAAGTTAATTGTTTTTATGTGAGACTGCTATATTTGTGTCCTTGCATGCAGCTATGATTGAAGATGACTATCTGAATTCTGAGACCTAGGCATGTGACATTTTTATATTTGAAACTGTTTGTGACATTGTACTTGCAGATACATTAAAACATTTATTCTAGACACACTTTTTGGTGTTTTACATCAATAATACCAATTATCATTAATATGCTTGAATTGATTAAAAAAATTCTTGTAGACTTTACTGGTATAGACAAACATTGTGATTCTTGTATATTCCCATAGCATTTTAAAGCAGAGGTTATAACAAGGACACTTTAGCGCATGAACTTAATTGCAAAAGGACACATTTGCCATGTGATTAGGGACTTTCCAATTTGATTTTCCTCTTGAGTTCAGTATTTTTGTGATTTTACTTTTTATATACTGGTAAATGAATAGTAAAAAAGGCACTTTATGTTTCCTTTTGCTGTTTCTAAGCTGTCTATTTCTGTAGGCTAAGAAATTAATCTATAGTTAATTTCTATACAAGGTAATACCTGCCATCTATGGGCATCAATGTGTTCTATGCTGCCAAAAAAGATAGATGGCAGGAAAACAGTTACCTACTTTTATGTGAGGCTGCAATAATCCTTACATTGCATCCCTGCCACATTATATGATTTAAGATATCTGACAATTGATTTCAATATAGCGTACAGTTTATTATGACCAGTAAAGAAAACACTGAATACCAATATTATCCCTAATCCAATTTACCCTCATTTTCGAGTGGTAGTCCTAATTTCCAGCATGAATATGTTGGTTAGTTTTTAATGGCTTTGAACTAGCTTTCAGTTACTGCCAGTACTCTCAGATCTGAACTTAGTGTCTTTTTGTTGTTGGGATATACAAGTACCCTGCCACGTCCACTTGTATTTGTACTTTTATCCATCTGATGAGTTAAGCATTTTTCAACTGATTTTTATAGTTCGGTCTTGTGTTGTACTGTTACACCACTGTCCCAGGTTAGGGGAGGATGGATACCACTAACATGTTTAACCAGCGTTCAGTATGTATATTCGCTTGTTTATGTGTTACATATTTGTTTTTTATTATTTTTTTGTACATAAATTAGGACGTTAATTTTTCTCCTTTGAATTGTCTTGCATTGTCATTTCAGGGCCTTTTATAGCTGACTATGCAGTGAGCTTTGCTTGTTGTTGAAGGCCGTACGGTGACTTATAGTTGTTAATTTCTGTGTCATTTGGTCTCTTGTGGAGAGTTGTCTCATTGGCAATGATACCACACCTTCCTTTTTTTATATGTATGTAATATTTGCCACAGGATTTTAAGCAACCAACAATCAATCAATCTAGAACCATTTAAATACTTCCTGCAGATATAGCAATGAAAAACAGGACTGAAGATTTGGTGATACTAAAGGATAGGAAAAATCTGAGGAAGAACATAAAATATAAAAATTCAAAAAAAACATAAACCTATACTGAACTTAAGATTATTTCATTAAAAAATATAACAAGAATTGTTAGGTTTGATAAGAATATATTGTAGACCTGCTAAACTTGTTAAAAATAATCTTAAACAACAAGTCAATAGTATGAAGAGAGAGACACAATGCCTTCAAAAGCTAACATCACAAATCTGTACAAGTTCTTAAGGATGTTTCCAGTAAAGCTGTATATCTTGGATGAACATGAGTTCCATCAAATTCTAAAAAAAAAAAGAGGAAAAAATATGTATCAAATTACCAATAGGGCTATATCTATTATGAATGAACAAAAAATTCCTCATGATGAATTTTCAGTAGTTTTGTATAGAGTCATAGAATATACCCTAATTTGTACTTTGACCACATGTGGAGTAGGATTTTTAATGTGCAAGTTAACAAGATAATAGTTCACAGGAAATCATGTCACCTAACCCAGTCACATTATTCTGACTGCTTGTTGACCAGTCTTTGCTTTAACTCTTAAATCCCATGTGCTTAGCAGGGAAGCAGCAAATAACAATGTGTATGTCTTTGATTATACTTGCCGGTATTCAAACCAACAAACTGCCCACTCTTGAGGCTAGCATGCTACCACACAATAACCAAGGTGGTCAAGAGCACTCAAACCATCCAAGTTAATCATTATTTAAACAATCCTGTTCATATTTTAGCATGTTAATCTATTGTAATAAAAATTCATAATATCTAATAAAATTTGTAGATTTAGCTAACAAAGTCCTTACATTTGTATAAAGTAACATTTGTTTATAGTGGAAAATTGTTTTCATGTTAAATAAGCTACAATTAAAAAATTGCTTGCTAGTCCTTCTCTGTGATTAATATTAAATAACTCTGGTTAATTTCCCAATCAATCTATCACGAAGGGGAGATAAATAGTACAACCTTCGTTTATAGTCTTTTTAAAAAAATGATGAACGGTTCTTTATATTGGTATGTAATCATTTTGTATGTTTCAAATTTATGAAATTATATTCGTACATCAATGTCTTTGATACACCAATAACAAAAACTGAAATATATTGAATTGATATATTTTGTAATTATTCAAAATTAAATCAGAAACCTATACTTAATTATAAAATAATGAACCTGTTAAAGGGAGACAATACTCGCATAACTTTTTTTTCAAATCGGCACATAATACAAAGGAATGTCACTCTTGCATACAAATGGCACATCAATGTAATTAATTAACTGTACATTCGTGCTCCACCTTCAATGAAGATTCTAAATTATAAATATAACCAAAAGTTGTTAATCTATAGGATAGTGAAGACTAATGAAAGCTAACCGACTGTAAATAATATTTCTTCAAAACTTTTTAAAACTTACTCAGAAAAATGCTCGAGCCACTTGACTTTCATAGCTCATAATTAACGTTTTTACACAATATTTTAATAAAGTAGTAAAAGATTATTTGCTTCTCAAAGTGTAAGACGCAATACAAATCGTATGCTTGCATCATCTTATCCAAATACAGATTTTATATAGTCCTGAACATTTCGACATTTGTTTGTTTATTTTTATCGATACCGGTTTATAAACAAATCACAAGTACATGTTAAGATCCGACTAAATACCTATATCCCGATATCGTCAGGTAAATATGCTACATATTTAATATGAAGTTTTAACAATATGCTCATATTTACAGTGATATTTAATATTTTATTGAGCAGAACTGCACCAGCACTTACAAATCACTTCTCTAGGCATACCTTTCCAAAATTAAATCAAATTTCCTTTAGACTGTACAACTATAACATATATGTGATATTCTTCTTATAGTTTCCTGCTAATTATATCCTGGTAGGATATTTTTTTGGTGATGTGGTATGAATTTCAATGAGAAAACTGTCCCTTAAGATCAAAGGATCAAGATGTAAACAATACAAGTCACTGTACAGCCTTCAATTACGAAAAAAAATTATACTTTATTGTAAATCATAAAGACCCTTGATGATAAAATGTTAAAAGAAATCAAAAGAGAAAAAAAAACTGCTTTTAAGATGATTGATAATGACAATTGATTTCTTAAAAGGTCTAGAAATTTCATAATGACCTGGTAGTGACTTGTGGTTGTTTGACATTTTTTTGCTCGGCTGATGTAAATTTTTTATTTCTATTTGTTTTCCCCAACATCTGTCCATATCTTTTTTTTCTTTTTTTAGCATATACTCACTGTAGCAGTCTTTTAAAACTAAGCTGTTATCTTCATTAGTATATAATAACTCATCCACAAATTGTAGCCACATCATTGTCGACTCTTTCTTGATTCTATGTTTAAGTCTTAAATTAAACTGCATTACAAGCGATCTAAAATCAGAGAGAAAGAATATACAGACTTTCGAAGAAGCTTGCTTGAATGATTTTCTTTTAGATCTAAACTATTCATTCAAATACAAATGTAATATAAATATCATGTTACATTTATACCACTTCAAACCCCAAAATTCAGTAAACCTATATTTTTGAAATTTGGAAAAGAGGATTCCAGAAACAAACCAGGAAAAGTAACATCAGTGTCCTGCATGTTACACCCTTTTGGTCTTGAAGAGAGACATAAATAAGAGGTCTATAAGTACTTAGCAAACAAATCAACCAAATATGGTATATTTCAATTCTATTGTATGATATCACTTAAATGTATTTATTGTGAGTCTTGCTTGCAAATGTGTAATTACGTTATTGTTAATGTATAATTGTTATCTTCTTGTAGTACCACACCTGTGCCTAATTTTGACTAACATTTCATATTTTCTTATTGGTGAACACTAAAATGTCTCACAAAATGAAACATTCACATTATCAACCTGCAAAAAAACTCTTTCATAAAAACTTTTAAAAAGGAATTAAGCTAAAAATAAAAGAAAAAAGGGGGGATACATTGTTAGCAAGCATACACAAAGTTTGTAGCACACATAAAGTTTGTAGCATACATATCATTTGATATTGGAATCTTCGAATGTATAAGAAGATATGATTTGAAAGGGAGGTGAAATACCTTGTGATATCTAATACTGGCATTACAGGGTGTATATAGATGTTCCAATTATATTTCTTGTATAAATCTTTGATAACTTCTATATATATATCTATAACTTTATCAATAGCCTCTTCTATACTCTATAAATATAAAAATATAATATAAAATATATATATAAAAAATATACAAAATAATATTAATTTCTACATTCAGTGTTAATTACTTTAATTATGTACAACAACAACAAATGTTTGACAGTTTTAAAAATGCTAAACAAAAAAGAGCTGTCAATGAAGCATCCAATGTAATTTTTTTAATATTTTACAAACATTCTACATTTAACTGGTAACTCTGAAATTTTTCTGACTTAACAGTACGCTAAGACTTTTCAGAATTAAAAATCTGCATATGGCAACATTTCTATTCAACATTAGAAATTGTGAGCCATTTTTTTCACAATTGGGAGATTATTAATTAAGTGGTCAGAATATGATAATTCAATCAACCAATCAAATCTAGTAAACCTGTAAAAAAGAGCCAGAAATTCCAAATATACATTTTTGCAGATGTCAATCTTAATTAAAATGTTTAAGCAAGCATTCCGACAAAGTTTGCAACCAAGTCAACCAAACTTCTGATAAAGATGCAATTGTATAATACCTCTTAACAAGTATGTCACCTTGACTTTCATATCAAAGATTACAATACCATCTGAAGCATTAGGGAACAATCATACAAATCTTTTTGACTTTTGAGCATTTATTTTTTTTTATTTTTCTTGTTATTTCACTTTGGATTATTGATACACCAATATATATGGATCATCCTACTACCTAATGAATCCAGATGGAGGTCCTCTAAAAAAATAAGTTAAAAAAGATATATTAAGTACTCACATCATATTTAGCTTTCTCAACACATAGTAACAAGGCTTCTCTGCAATCGATTTCACCAAAACATAGCAAAACAGCTGCATTATTAGGAATAACTTTAATTGCATTATAAAAGTTTATCTTTGGATAAAATTGGCTCTCTTCCCTTAAATGCCATATTTTAGTCCCTGTTGATAATACTGGATGTATGGTAACTGTTTCTTCCTAAAAACAAAGTCAAGATAAAATATGAATTTATATTCCTTTATTTCATTTTCCAGAAAGTTTTTATATAAACCTAAAATTACAAAACGAAAAATCAACTTTTTAATGTCCCTTTAGAATCACACCTCTCTCTTTCCTTAAATTCAAGCTAACTGTAAAATGCAAGACTGTTATTCATTTTAAATAGCTGCTTGTTTTACACAATTACAATCATCAAAGATTATCCACTCATTGTTATGGTTCAAGAATTCAATTCAGTAAGGTTTTCAGTTTAAATAAGGTTTCGCTTTCAATTCTTGTTAGCAGGACCTTTTCAATTTTATGGAGCGTAAGCTTATGAAAGGTAATTATAATTTAAGGTAGAGTATTTTTTGTGTGTATTTTCCCATAAATTTACCATTCCAGTTGATCAATTTAATGAGATATCAATGTAAAATAAAGGATATCTGTTATAGAATTGACTGTACTGTGGATTCATTTATTTTCTTGGGTACCAATTTTCTTAGATATTTTATTTCATGGTTTTAGCAAATTCTGCACAGAATCCTAAAGATTTGTTCATCGTTGAACATTCAATTTCTTGGTTCACCCTATCCCACGAAAATTGGTATACCACAGTTAATAATTATGGATCAACAGTATGCCATTTTTGGTAAGTATATTTTTTATTAAAATGAACTGACATCGTACATGTTACTATTTACTAGCAATGAGATAACAAAAAATTACCCAGTTAATCAGTTAAAGAGATAATATAAAACTGCAACTTAGCATTGTGAAAGGGCAAAAGATTTGAACAATGATAGGAATAGAAAATATTTACATGCCAAAAGACATAAAATAGACACTGTTTAAGTAAATTATCAAATAGGCATTTATTGCTCTGCATATAATAGGTATACCTTGAATTTTATATATTGCCATGCAGACGTTATACAGTGACTATCACCAACCAAATATATAAACTTTTCTTTCTCTAGATCAAACTGTAAATTATGTTTGGTTTTCATCACCTGTCAGAAAAATAAATCATAATGCGGTACATGTCTTAGACAAAGTGATGTAAATAATGATGATTACATGAAACATTCGTTACTTTTATTTAATTTGTAACTGCTAACTTAAATTTCTTGCCACAATTAGTTCAATTACATGCTGGAAAATGAAACTTGATAATAAAAATTAATTTTGTATATATAACATTATATACAAAAGTGGAAATTATAAAAGATTTAGGAATGTATTGAACATTTATAAAAAGAATGCAATATGAAAGCTTCTCTAACATCTTTTCTTGCATAGAATTGAAAAAAATCAAACAAACAAATCGGACATGTCCTCCCTGTGATTTTTTCAAATGTATTTCTATTTGTATCCATCTGATGAGTTAAGCCTTAATCAGCTGATTTTTATAGTTTGTTAGTTTGTTCTTATGTTGTACTGTTACACCACTGTCACAGGTTAGGGAGGGATGTACTGTTTCACCACTGTCCCAGGTTAGGGAGGGTTGGAATCCAGGGCTTTCCATTGAAGCCGGTAGCCGGCGGAAATCCGCCGCTTATGGTGGCTTCAAGTGCCGGCTACTTCACTGCCAAAAATATAAATTCAAAAAGAAAAGAATATCTTTTTCAAATGTTAACAGGCAGCCGAGAGACGTATATTGTCGCAAAGTCGCGGTCACGATAAACAAGGATGAAAAGTCAATGTTTACCTTGGGCTAAATATAGTTCACATGAATTCAGGTCACTGATTGGTTGTCTATTTAAAGTCAACTGTTCTCCACAACATAATTTAATTCTATAAATAACAATGTACATATTTTTTAATCACTTGTTGTTTTCTTTCATGTAAATATCACCAAGTATTCTACTAAGTTAAAGATAAATTTTTGTTCATATTTTTTAATCATATACTCCGCGCATGCAACAGTTCATAATCTTCAATAAAAATGAAGCTGTAACTGTATATCAGAAGAAGAAGAAGAAGAAGAAGAAGCAATGCATCGTTTCTTTTCAAAGATAACAAGAGAGACGTTCCGGTGGTCATTGAACGATAACAATAGAGACGTTCCGATGGTCATTAACTCGTTGGCTTTTTTTGGCTTTTAAAACGTGAAGACAATCAGATAGGATGACAATCTTATGTTATGGAATAATATTAGTCAAATTAAAGAAAATGTTGTAGATCATATTGTTCAGAATCTGGAAAACAGTATCTTTTGAAGTTCATTTTTCAAAGCCCACGTGGTGTTCAGAGAATCAAGGTAAAAAACGAAAGTAGAATATTGTCGACTCGACCTCAAATAAATTATATTTCCAAATGATTTATGTATCCGACTTATTGAACAGTTTACACAAAAAAGAGAAAATCAGAGGATATATCAATTTTCTGTCAATGCTTGAGAAATAATTGTATGATTTAAATACGCGTAACAGTCTTTTAGAGAGAAAAGGGGGGTCATTTGTTTACAAATGCACGTAGTTATGCAAAATAAATCGATCAAGATTTCTAACAAACCGGATGATTATTTAAATAAAACTCCTTTAAAAGTAAATGAATTTTAAGCATAAGGTAATGAAAATAAAAAAAATGAAATTTCTTTGAGTTTTTTTTTTTTTCTTTCTTTAATTTCATACATAAAAAATGGTCATTTGAAAGATTAAATTAGGTGCCAGGAGATTGCGAGAATGCAGGATTTTGCTCTATTTATGCCAGAGCTTCTGGGGGCCTTGAGCGGCCCCCAGACCCCTTGCCGTAAGGCACCAAGCTTACAGCTTGGTGGGCGTCCGGCTTCGCCGAACGCATGTCATAGCCGCCTATAATTTTAATTCAGCCTTCTACTTCCATTTCAATGGAAAGCCCTGTTTGTTAGTTTGTTCTTATGTTGTACTGTTATACCACTGTCCCAGGTTAGGGAGGGTTGGGATCCCACATTTGTTAGTTCGTTCTTATGTTGTACTGTTACACCACTGTCCCAGGTTAGGGAGGGTTGGGATCCCACGTTTGTTAGTTCGTTCTTATGTTGTACTGTTACACCACTGTCCCAGGTTAGGGAGGGTTGGGATCCCACGTTTGTTAGTTCGTTCTTATGTTGTACTGTTACACCACTGTCCCAGGTTAGGGAGGGTTGGGATCCCACGTTTGTTAGTTCGTTCTTATGTTGTACTGTTATACCACTGTCCCAGGTTAGGGAGGGTTGGGATCCCACGTTTGTTAGTTTGTTCTTATGTTGTACTGTTACACCACTGTCCCAGGTTAAGGGGAGGGTTGGGATCCAACTAACATATTTAACCCCGCCACATTTTGTATGTATGTGCTTGTCCCAAGTCAGGAGTCTGTAATTCAGAGGTTGTCGTTTGTAGGTGTTTTAAATATTTGTTTCTCGTACACAAATTAGACTGTTCTCTTTTGAATTGTTTTACATTTGTCATTTCCGGCCTTTTATAGCTGACTATGCAGTTGCTGAAGGCCATACAGTGACCTATTGTTGTTAATTTTTGTGTCATTTGTTCTCTTGTGAAAAGTTGTCTCAATGGCAATCATACCACATCTTCTATTATTCTAAAATCCTTTAGTAGGAAATTTTATTAATGAAATACATGTTATTTGGTCTCTTGTGAAAAGTCTCATTGGTAATCATACCCCATCTTCTATTATTCTAAAACCTTTAGCAGGAAATTTTTTTCATGAAATAAAAACTATAAAAACTTTTTGAAAGATTGAAAATATACAAATTTACCTATAAAAAATCACAAGTTAAATTCTCTTGCAACTTAAAAGGTGTATCAACATTTTTGACAGGTTTTAAAAGGTACCTAACGCACATACATACTTTACTGATACATGTGAAATAAGCTGCTTCATTCCTAATATTCGTTAGGTGTAGATCTTTGTTGACTGATATTGGATCTGAAAGTATTGAGAGAACATGTATGCTACAATTTGCAAAAGTAAATAGATTTTAGCCCTAACCAACCATTTTAATCATAACAGCAACTCTCCTTGATTTAAAACAAACTGAAGTACAAATGTGGATTTTAAGGTTTGATAGTTTGAGGTTTCATTATCCAAATATCAAGAATAATAAAAATTGTACTAATCAGTAATGTTATTTTGGATGGGAGGCTTCATTTTTCAATAGTGCAGAAGAAATAATTTATCATGCAAATGAACATTTTATTTTTGTTTAACATATACTTTGTATCATATATATATCTTTACCAAGTATATCTGTAATGACAGGTAACACATCGAGATAACCCTTCACAAACAGGATTTTAACAAATGTATGTAGTAATGCTAGGAGGTACAGCTGATCAGGAGTAAAAGTAAAGGTATCTTCTTGTTGTGTGGTAGATTCTACCACTAATTCTTTATCCAAAGCTAAAAAATAAATTCATATATCTTAATATTGACAAGCCTTCCATGATTTGGTGCTAAAAATTAATTTAAAATAAAAAGACATTTATAATGTTTTTAACAAAATAAACACAACTGACATTTTGGACTAAAGAATCTAAGAATCCATAAAGAGTCTATTTCTATTGGGATTCTGGGATTGGCACCCTAATGCAAACACTTTTGCACTGTGACTCAAACACCTATTCTTATATGACATTTTTTTTCTGAAAGTCTATATTCCCCTGTAATGGAACTGGCAAATAACTTTATATTCATATAAAATCATTTTCATGTGTAGTATAAATAAATTGTTACCAACCCTACAACTCAAAATGTTCTAACATTAATTTTTTCAAACCATGATTATTTTTCTAAATTTAGATAATTTAGTGGGTAGCCATGGTTAGCCATGTTTAATATATAAATTGTTTGGAACCTTTATAATTTGAAGTAAAGATAGTAAATGTATCATTTCTGTTAAGATAACAATTTATCCTATTCAAGATTTTCAGAATACTTTTTATGTTATTTTCAATTTTTAAGTAATGATGAGGCCATATTTAATTTGGAGAAGAAATCTTTATAGGTCAGACATAGTGGCATTGTAAACAGATGAACAGTATTTAAATTACTATTTGGAAACATACCTGCAGAAAACTTTTCAGTAGACAAGAACTTGGTAAACTTGTGTAAATTCTTGCATGTAAAATTACCAATAGCCATATCAGGGAAGTCTTCAATGTACTTCTTTATAAGCTGTATTCCAATGTCTTGTTTACCTATCAGCTAAAATACGTGAATCTTCTTATTGTAAATGAAAAATGTTGTTTTACTAGAAATTATCAATCAAAGAAACATCTCTGATTGTTGTATAAAACTAAAACAAACTCATCTGTTTAACTATATACTTTACAAAAATGATGATTTTTAGCAAAAACAGACAGAAAAATATTGGGAGGTTTTTATCAAAGCAAATAATTATATATAATATGATGGTGTGAGTATTGCAAAAATAGAACTCACTCTCTGAGATCTATAACATATAGCTGATTAGCTGTAACAGTTTTCCTGAAATTGCAATAAATAATCTCATATTTTGGTCCATTCTTCACGAATTGCAAAAGTGCCCAATAATTACTGAATCTACAGTACATTCCCCAAAATATTTAAAGGTATTTTTCACTTTAGTCACTTCAACATTGCTTAAAACTAACTTTCTGCTTGTAAGGTGTCAGTGAATTATAAATCAATTGTAGAAAACCTTCCAGCATTTATATATGTTCTATTAAATCATCCCTTGATTAATGGTCACCTATTTTATGAACAAAAATTTTCAATGAACATATTGGCATAAACAAGAATGTGTCCATAGCAGGGTTTCCCCTGGGTCAATTATTTTTTTCGCCACCTCTTTCGCCAAAATAATATATTTTTCGCCACTTTATTATTTTTTTCGCCAAGTAACATAACTATATTTTTCGTTTAAAATTTACCTTTTTTTCTTACCCCCCCCCCCCCCTTTTGCCTTAAATAAGGTGATGTTGCCCCATTGTGTCTATGATTATTCTGTCAAACTTATTTTAGAGTTTACATTTAATGAATAAACACTAAACATTTACTTTCTTTTCTTGACCATCGTAAATGTAAAAGTTGAGACTTAAACTATGCTTGAAACACACGTGTCACTCAAACGACTTTAAAGTAGTCTCCCTAATCAATTACCTATATAAAGTCAAGGGATAATTAAAGTTTTGAATCGGAGATTTTTCTTGCTTTTGAAAATTTTTCGTCATAACAACAGCTTTCTTTTCTAAACTATCTTTAAAAAGAGAGTAGACGTCAAAAGTTTGCTTCAAAAACGTGCGTCGCAAAGTCGTAAATAAATTCTGTATGTGACATTTAGCGGAAGCCATTTAACCATATCATTTTGTCAAACAATTCAATCAACACCTTTATTAATTAGTCCTTTGTTGTCGATAGCTATAAAATGCAATCAGCTGATTATTGATTTTTTTGTCCAAATCTTAATGAGGTCAAGGTGAATTCCGAGTATTGTCTGATCGGGTAAAGTCCGAGAAACTCGAAAAAAGTAAATAAACAAGATGGAGGAAAATAAATCGTTCTATATATTTCTTTCGCCAAATTCTTTCGCAAATGACGAATTTTTATCGCCACAATTATTATTTTTTCGCAAATTGCGAAAATGGCGACCGCCAGCGGAAACCCTGGTCCATAGTACACGGATGCCCCACTCGCACTATCATTTTCTATGTTCAGTGGACCGTGAAAATTGGGGTCAAACCTTTAATTTGGAATTAAAATTAGAAAAATCATATCATGGGGAACATGTGTACTAAGTTTCAAGTTGATGTAACTTTAACTTCATCAAAAACTACCTTGACCAAAAACTTTAACCTGAACTTCGCACTATCATTTTCTATGTTCAGTGGACCACGAAATTGAAGTCAAAACTATAATTTGGCATTAAAATTAGAAAGATCATATCATGGGGAACATGTGTACTAAGTTTCAAGTTAATTGGACTTCAACTTCTTCAAAAACTACCTTGACCAAAAACTTTAACCTGAAGCGAACGGACGCACAGACGGACGCACAGACGGACGGACGAACGAACGAACGGAGGCACAGACCAAAAAACATAATGCCCCTCTACTATCGTAGGTGGGGCATAAAAATGCACATCTCATTTCAGCTGTACAATGGTCGATTAACTTTTTTTTCTGAATTATATTAAGTCTTTTTTTAAATGTTTGGTAACCTTAGTTGAATGATGTTACTTCAAACCAGTTTATTGATTTATATGCTATAAATTGGTTGAGACATCATTGTATTCTACTCTGGTACAATGTGTTCAATGCTCATTGAGAATTTTGTCTTCCTGTCATACCAAGCATTCAAGAGTTGAATGTAAGCAAACTAAATAAAAGGGCTAAAAGTACAGACAGAAGTTTGAAGCTTGATTTGAAAAATAACTCTTGATATTGTCATCTTTTGTATCATCATATGCATATGACTATAAATACCTCCAGCATGTGTACATATGTCAACAGAGTGTGTGGGTCACTCTTCTTTAAATCATAGGCATGTTCCATGATAGAGATAGCCTCATCAACACCTAAAATTATATTGTTTTATTTATCAATACACAGTTAAACTCTACAATACAACCAGTATGTTATAAACAATTTCTAATCAATTCACAATTGTCTAACTATTAAATAACCCACAGAAAATATGAATTCAAAATACATAAAAACTGCAGGGTTTTTATTTATGGTAGGTAAGATAGTCCTTTCAAAATGAAAGTGGTCTCCAATTCTAGAAAAAAAACTGTTTCTGTCTGTTCTGATCATTATGGCATTCTTAAATTTTTACCAATTATTAATTGCATATTGCATTCTATTACTTCATCCTGTACTTCCTTAGTAAAGACTTATCTGACCATTTTTATAAGATATCCACTATAAAACATGTTATGACCAAAACTAACAATTTATTTTAACAGGGCAATCATGTGCTCTCAAGTTTATTTATTTTCATAATACATTACTGTTCGTTAGGGAAATCCTAATAAGATTTCATTGTTTAACAACATAAAACTAAAAAAAAATATAAATGAACAGCTGTGGAATGATTGCCAACAAGGAAAATATCCTATAAAATCCTATAAATTAGAAGTAAATGCATTTAAAGGTTTGAGACAGTTTCCCAAAACAGAAAAGATTTTGTTTCTTCATGAAACCACAATTTATACTTCTATAACGTTATCCATTAGGAAACCATTTTCTTAAAATCTCTGCTTTTACATTTGAATTATAAAAATATTTGTTTAAGTACCTCCACATTCTCTTACAGATGTAGCCATGAACACCAAAGACGCTATGTCTGACCATGCTTTCCCTGCCACACTAAAAATACAAGATTTACATAAATATATAAGGGTGAACTCATAAAAGGAACACACCTCACAATACTATCAGTATATTGAATATCTAAATTCTAAATTACTTACTGTTACATTTAATAATAAGGATATGGAACAATAATATTTTAAAGTATTTAAGGAGAAGAAAAATATATTTATAATTAAAAAAAAAAATAATCCACCAGATGTTATAAACTTTAATTTGGATAAAAGGGCAAATTTTCCAAAAAAGGATAAACCACATTTCTGTTAAAATCCTCCAGAGAAATTTATCATTATTGTTTCTTACATTATTCTAGGTTTGCCAAAGTCATGAAAATTTAATTTGTATATAAAATCATGTTTTTATGCCCCACCTACAATAGTAGAGGGGCATTATGTTTTCTGGTCTGTGCGTCTGTTCGTTTGTGTGTCTGTCTGTCAGACTCCGTCTGTCCTGCTTCAGGTTAAAGATTTTGGTCAAGGTAGTTTTTGATGAAGTTGAAGTCCAATCATGTTCCCTATGATATGATCTTTCTAATTTTAATGCCAAATTAGAGTTTTTATCCCAATTTCACGGTCCACTGAACATAGAAAATGATAAAGCGAGTGGGGCATTCGTGTACTGAGAACACATTCTTGTTTTAATATAGTTAGTTTCCATTGCATCATTGTAATACCTGTATCACTTACTGCAACTTTCTTTGCAGGCGAGACAAAAACAAACCTATTTAAGATCTTAAGACCATCTGGTTGTTGAACAGCCCATGTGAATTTCTCTCTTATGTAACTATTGTCTGAAACAAATTAAAGAAGCTGTTGATAAGCCAGTTACAATAAAAGATAACCTAAACAGATTATATGATATAATATAAATATTTGTATGACACATTTTGTAAAACATATACAATTGTTGCTGAGAACTTGCCTCCACTACTCTGTAGACAAGACAAAAAATCATTCTGCAAGTCATCATTATACATGTAACAAAAATATAGACTAATTTCTGCATGGAAAAGAAAAAAAAGAAAAAAGAAAATAGTTTGATTTTATATCAAATGAATAACAGAAGTACAGACATAGATGACATTATATGCCCTTATATTTGAAAATGGTATTTTCACATAAGAAAATGACATGTAATCTGTAACTTAATATTGATACACTTCTGCTTGTGGGCATAATATTTATTTTTTATTTTCAACAATACAAAAAAAATCTAAAACAATAAAGATGAATATTTCATTCAGATTGGCCATATCTGCCAACTGTCACTATTTTTGGGGATTTCCCCCATGGAGGCTCCCAAATGGAAATTTTGAAGAAGCAATTTTGTCCACAATTTAAAACAAAACAATTAATTTTACAATGGCTATAGGCTTGTAAAAGTATAAAGAAGCCAAAAAACAAAATCAAAAGACATTACAAGGCCCCCCCCCATGAAGGTTTTGAAGAACTATTAGAGTCATCTTGCACGTAAAACCCCCATGGGCATTTTGAAAAGTTGGCAGGTATGAGTTTGGCAGTATATTTACCTTTATCATTTGCTAGTAAAGTTAACAAAATTGTCATTGCTTCTTCACTCTGAGCTGGGCCTAGAGGGTACAAAAGGGGTGCATATTCTACCAAAGCATCAACAAAAGTTTTATCCTGTCTCAATATTCCCTGAAATGTACAAAGCATATGACTTAATAGATGGGGTTTCATATCCTACAAGCAATTTAGATTAACTTGTGCTTTTGCAATAGTAGTCTAAAAAGACCATATTTCAATTACCGGTTTTTAACACTTCTGCAATGTTACAAAGTTCTAAGTATGATTGTTATCACATAAAAAATGACAATGAACACCAATATCATAGAAATGTAAACCATGCATTTAGGAGATAGCCAAGTTTGTAACATCTAGGCCAATTAAAATTATTTGATAGATTTTCATCCCTGCCCACCCCTCTGAAGTCGTCCTGCCCCGATTTTTTTTATTTAAAAAAAAAATACGATTTCCGGATTTTGTTCATGTCAGTTACTGGGAACCATCTATTATTCTGTTTCAATCAAATCTTCCTGTTTCAAATTTCGGTTTTGTATTTCTTTGAGTAATCTAACGAAAGTGATTAAGTAGACATATTGTGCTGCTCTATGATGACAATATCATCTACCGAGAATAGAGATGGATTAAGAGAAGGGCATGAAATATTCGAGTTACGAGTAAAACGATGTGTCCAAGAACGCAAATTGCTGTATGTCACAAATGATTCAGTAGAAAACCGTTTTATTTTTTTTATTTATAGTATGAAACAATGACTGTGAGTGATCCAAAGCACAAGAATTGTGGAACAAATTGGTACAAAAAACATGACTGGATTAAAGAAATTGACACAAGCACGAACTTGTTAGATTTATGACCGTATATTGAGCCAAAAAAAGTCGACAAACATACACATTTATTATAGCATGCCCTTAGATTTACCCATGGCTGTCGTTTTTTGTCGACAAACAGCAAACACCCTCTGTTCCAACAGGGACTTTCTATATTTAAGACTTTCTATACTAAAGTAGTATAGAAATTCCCTGGTCCCAATATCCTCAATGTAGTCATTTAACAACAACTTCTTTTTGGTGAAGTTCATGTTTTACATCATAATTACTTTCAACACTGAGTTTTTCATTTTATTCTGTACTCATAATACTTGTGTTGTGTTAATTTTAAATCATCGTTTAGAAAGCAAAATAAATTTGGTGTAGGTATAGTCCAACTGAAGAGAGCATTTCTTTTTGTTTTTGATGTTTACTTTAAATAGGTTTCTAAAGAGGCAATTACATGTACATGTATAGCAGTGGTTGCCAATCAGAGATATTTATTTAAATTATATTAAAATTATATATGATTCCTTATGCAGCATGTTATATACATGATATAAGCTTATTTTACACTTGCTTATACCCCCCCAGTATGAAGAACTCGTGACGAGAGTTTCATATGAAATCAAATTTAAAAAATAAAATCTTCCCACCCGCCCCATTTTTTTCAAAAATTTGGATGAAAATCTACTAATTATTTTTAGTTGACCCTAAAAGACAAAGGTAATCATTCTTATCTAACAATAATGTAATTTGTCAACCAAAACTAATTTTACAGTAGGTGGTCCGTTATTCATTCAGGGTTTGACACAAACTTTTTTGTGTGATAGTAAAGCAAACGGTAATAGAACAGCTTAAATGATAAGCTAGAACATACAAATACAAATAGACCTTAAAAATCTTTTTTTGCATTGTACAAATTGTAGATTAAATTCTTCAAAATAATATATTTGTACTGTTTAGTTGAAAAGATTGGATAAAAGTAAAAATTACCTGCAATAAAACTATGGCCATATCCTTTTCTCCTTTAAATAGATAGGCTTTCGCTAATAAAACCTGAAAAATAATAATAATATGATTTCATTGTTTTCTTAGGTGAAACCCTCTGACCAGTACATCCTGAGTAATGAGATAAGAATTAACTGGGAAAAAATCTTCAAAAAATGGTTGCTACAATTCTTTCATCTTTCAGTTGTCAGTAAAATATCATATCTTCTCAATAGTATTTTTTATAAACTGTTAGATAATGAAACGAACATTAAGTTGTAAGAAGATATGGTATGAGACAACTCTCCATACAAGTCACAATATGAAAAAAGAAAACTGTTATTACCCTCAACATGGAGCCTTGGCTCACACTGAACAGCAAGCTATAAAGGGCCCCAAAAATTACTAGTGTAAAATCATTCAAACAGGAAAACCAACGATCTATAATCTATATAAAAAACAAGAAACACTTATAAACCACATCAACAAACAACAGCCACTGAACATCAGGTTCCTAGATTGCCTAGAAATTTGGTGATACATACCTGAACCTGGTGTTTATGTTGTGTGTCTGTACCTCCACTCTTCTTTAAATCAATACAATACTTTTGGAGAACATCAATGGCCTTATCTGCTTCACTTAATTTCAAATAACATTGTGCAAATCTGAAAGAAATAACTATGGTATGTTTGATATATCCACCTGTTTGTCAATTTACTTATCCAATAGGCAATAAAATATTGCATTTTGATTTAATCATCTTTTAAATAAATCAAGATAATCCATCTATATTGTTTAAATTCAACTTCTTTCTTTGCTCTAATCATAAATAAGATTTTCTGAATCTTAACAAAAATAAAGTAATATAGTGGTACATCTGTTTGTAGTCTAAATACAAACAAATGTAAAATGCTCTCTTTTCAAAATAAACTAGAGGCTCTAAAGAGCCTGTGTCGCTAACCTGAATTTACTGATGCTTTGGAAATCATGTAAAATAAGGTTAAAATCATAATTTATAGTTTAAGATTTCATTAGATACTATAAAAATATCTAAGATAATAGCAAAAAACTGCAAAATTTCCATTTTGGTCATTTGACTTATTTGTAGATCTTACTTTGTTGAACATTATTGTTGTTTACAATTTATCTCTATCTATAATAATATTCAAGATAATAACCAAAAACGGAAAAATTTCCTTAAAAATACCAATTAAGGGATAGCAACCCAACAACTGCTTGTTTAATTCATCTGAAAATTTCAGGGCAGATAGATCTTGACCTGATAAACAATTTTCCCTGTCAGATTTGCTCTAAATGTAGATATAAGCCAAAATCTACATTTTACCCTTATGTTCTATTTTTAGCCATGGCGGCCATCTTGGTTGGGTCACTGAACACATTTTTTAAACTAGATAGTCCAATGATGATTGTGGCCAAGTTTGTTTAAATTTGGCCCTATAGTTTCAGAGGAGAAGATTTTTGTAAAAGTTAACGACGAAGTTGGATGAAACTAAATGCATCTTCGGACGACGCATACGACAACGACATAATACCATTATACGAAGCAAAATTTTTTTCACGGTCGTATCAAATGTATGCAATGGGCGTAAATGGCATTATTCATGTTTTTTAATTTTTGGTTAATTTAAAGAGCCAAAAAAGCTTCTCCTTTATTGATGAAAAGAAATACATGTTGATGTATCAAATGTTTTTATCTAATTTTACCTGATTCAGTGCCTGGAAAAAGTCCGTAAAAAATTTCAGTAATGAAAATAAAGAACTGCACTATAAGCGCATGATACGCCCGTTTCAAAAAATCACCCTTTTTTAAGTATAAAAATTCATACATAACTGGAAAACGTAAAATCTAAAATCTATAAAAATTAAAAGGTGGCTTAAGTCAACAGATATAAACAATTCACCAAAGTTTCATAAAATTTTATGAAAATGTTTATGAGTGATTGTGCGAAAACTGGAAAATCCCCCCCTTTTTTAGCATAAAAATTCATAACACGGAAACGTAAATTCTGAAATTCATAAAAATCGAAAGGGAGCATACGTCAATAGATATAAACAATTCACCACAGTTTCATTAAAGTTGATGGAAGCATTTTTGAGTTATTGTCCGAAAACTCGAAAAAAAAAATCCCCCTTTATTTTTAGGATAAAACTTCATTACATTGAAACGAAAAATCTGAAATTTATTAAAATCAAAAATTTATAATAATCGAAAGGGAGCTTACGTCAATAGATATAAACAGTTCAACAAAGTTTCATAAAAGTTGATGGAAGCGTTTTTTAGTAATTGTCCGAAGTGTGGACGACAGAAAGACAGGCGGAAAGACGCTAGATGGACGGACAATGGTATACAATATTACATCTTGTCTTAGACAGGCCTATAAAAATTAAAATATTCATGTAAACTAATATTGCTACAACTTTCTTACTTGCCTATGATTATCTTCAAACAAAATTTGAACAAATTCTGGACTCAGTCTTGACTGGGGGCAAATATCAAAGCCACAAAAATGATTGTACAAATAGTTTATTGTATCATTATTCCCCCAGTTAAAGATTTCTCTCATCAAGAATATACAAATGCATACCTAAATAAAACCTGGCTGGTTGTATCTGTTATCTGTAATTTCTGTAACTGTCTGAGATAAAATAAAGCTTTCTGTGGTCGTTTTGCTTGCAAATAACAGTCAACTAAAGAAACATAAAATATGAATAACAGTCACCTTTAAAGCAGAAAAGAATTTGTATTAAACTGTTCAGACATTAAAATTAATGTTTCAGATGCTTTATCCTGGACAGATCAACAAAGAATCCCAAAATGGCAACGGTTTGTTTTTTTTCGTTTTAAAACATGCATTTATTTATAGGAAGTTTCAATTTATTTTATCTTTTTTTCACATCAAAGTAAAAGACAGATATGTATGAATAACAGAATAAGTAATTTGTCATGAACACATTAGAAACTAAATTGTGATTTTGGAACTTCTTTAGCTTCAACATATAAGAATAATTTCTATTTTCAGTATGATATTGTTAATTTTTGGAAAAGTGCTACTCTACTCTTAATCCTGAAAAAATGTGAGAACTGGCACGAATCTGATGGAAAACTAAAGCAGGACTTTTCAACTAAAATTTGGGATAGTAGGGAAAACATTAAGCACAATATTTCTTGTGTTATTTCAGCTTTTGGTTCATAAAAAGACTTGTTCTATAACAATATTTGCTCAACACAAGTTACCTAGTCCTGTGAAAGCTGCACTGCATTTGGGGTCAATTGCAAGAACCTCTTCATATAACAATATAGCAGTTCTTGCTCTGTGTTTTTCCATCAGATTTTTAGCCTTTATGATATAATCCTTGATGATATCTGAGGATTTCTTTACTTGCTGGCATCTCTGATCTACAATAAATGTGGAATTTTTAATCATCTATAAAATTTTCAGTATCAAAGAAAAGTTAGTATGTTAACAATTGCATTATACAACATTAATGGTACATACATATCATATACTTCTGTTAGATAGATAAGATTTAATTACAATAAAGTATGATGTCAAACACAATAAAAAAAATCAGTTACTTCAACAGTTTGATGTACATATATTATACACTGATTAATTGTATTTTGCTTGATAGGTGTAAACCTATACTTCCGATATGGACAACATTAGAATTTCCAGTGCCGATTATTTTAATTTGAATTGAAGACAAAAATATATATGCTAATTTTTACCCATAACCTGTGAAGTTTCATAATCTTTTCTTTGTACAAGTCAAACCACTCAGTGTAATACTAACAAGTTTCTTATTTAAGACAAATGATGCATGGATAATATAATATAAATATTGTAATAAGAACAGAGTAAAGGATACAGAACCATGCCATCAATTAATCAAAACATTATTTCAAGCTACATGTACTCATGATTTATTACATACAAACCTTCATTAGAAGTTTTCAAGACTTTCAAGAGAACATCCACATCGTCCATATTTTTTATTTTCTTAGTCACAGCGTCGTCATTGGATAATATTTTCCCTCTGTAAATACACATCTAATGAACCATTAATAAGAAAATTTCTTGTGTATTATTAATTTTTTACCTAGCATCCTTGATTTTACTTGAAGTTATTAGTTAATTAATTGTTGTAACCTTGTCTTTCATTCCAATTCATTTCTTCACTATTATAATATATATCTTCATAGTTCTCTTTTAACAATGTTATATTATGAATTACTCTTATGGTTTTTTTCTTTATCAAACAATGAATAATATGCTTGATAAGTAGACATAAATATAGAAGAATACTGTTAACATAAATATAAACAAATACATTTTATGAGCAGGCTACAAAATCTCTAGAATTAAGCCCAGCAGTTTATCGTACAGTATTGAGCTGTGTATACATGTACATGTAGTATGCATTTTTGAATAATATGCACCCCTTCAAACATTGATACTTTTACAGTGCAAGTGTGCCTGTAATACATTCCATGATATACAGACCTTATTTTAAAGACTAGCTGCATCTTTTCATTCATAATATTGTGAATCTTTTTCTTTAAACTTTCAGTAACAATCTAAAACAAAAATGGAAAACAGTTCTTCTAAGCATTACTGTAAAACTAATAATTATCAAGAAGAAATGTAAGTTACAAATCATCTACGATACCTCTGCTCTAAGTTTTCAGTGATCAGGAATTTGAAAAGAACATTAAAATGCATTACCGGTGGCGGTACATGTTAAAGCATGTTCACATAATTCCTAGTGTTTATAACCAAAAGCATTCGTTAAACAGGAAGTTGAAGAGAGTTGAATCTGAAAACATCTTGCATGGTGAATAGCAAATATCAGAAACTTTTATTGAAATTATCTAGAAAACTGAAACAAACATTTTCTTATATCTAATTTGATACATGGCCATTTTGTTTTGAATATATGTTCAAGACCGTATGATTATTTGGACCATACGAGTACGGTCTGGACCGTAAGCATACTTTTTCAAAATACTCATACGGTCGGACCGTACACGTACGGTCTAAATACTCAAGTCATATGGTCTGGAACATATATATATAATATATAAAAGTTTCAGTAAACAGAGAGTTGATGAGCAAGGAATCTGAAACTGTGCCACACTAAGGCATGCTTAAATGAAGCCATATAATATTTTAGGCAGAGAATTGTACCCTGTTTGTTATTGATACATACGGTACTACATTTTGAAATGTATTAACAGAAACAAAAACTTACAGAAAAATGTAACACTTCTCAACCACCTGACATAATTTAATTGACTGATTACTATATATCCCTTAAGTTAAAATATAAATTTGGTTTTCTTTAATTTTATATATATATGTTTAAAACATAAAACCTTGACTTTTGTTCCTAAACCATGTAAACCCTGGTAAATGTCAAAGTGTCCATATCAATTAATCCATTAGAATTTCTTATAAATTTCTTATTCCTTCTAATATGTCTTATTTTAGAAACCATAAAAATAATATATTCCTATTATCTCTTTACCTCTGATAAATCACTTATTGTTCCAGTTGAATTGTCCCATTTAATAACAAGCGTAATTTCTGGATCTTCACTGTGCACATAAAACTTCATATCTGAAAAATATTCAAAATACTATGACGAACCCTTATATTTATTAACTATTGCTATAGGAAATCTGAGAAGGGGTTGTTTCAACTCTTTTAAAATAATCATGTAATGAAATTGATAACTTTGAACATTCATAACTTAGTTAAATTTGTCCATTAAATGATCAATACAGGCTCAAAATTCTGGGTTTGAATTAGATCTGTTATTATAAATAAAAAAATGAATTTTTATTCCTTGTAACTATATCCACCATGTCCACCAGGCCTCTCTACCAGTAGCTTAGTTTATCATTGTTATTGTTTTGTCAGATTCCTGTATCTTGTTATCAATGTAATAATAACACAAGTAATTTCATATGTCCCATACAACGTCACACAACAGCTTGGGTGGATTTTGCTTTTTCCACCGGACCACCGTGGACAGCCCACCTGTGCCCACTCCAGCTATAATCTTTTTTTTTTGTAAAAATATTGATTATAATTGCTTATAAATATGCTTTTTTTAATTGATTGTACTTGCAAGTCTTTCGATTAAACAAAAGAAATTGCATGCCCACTCCTATGGGTGGGCAGATGGACAAGCTAGAAATTTTGCCCACCTGGTGCCGGCTCCCACTGTGGACGGGTGGACAAAGCAAAATGCACCTGAGCTGTAGTGTCATTTCACTTTTTCACAATTAATAATTTGACATTCATCTACTTCTACTTCTATGTGGTTAATCTGTCATGTTAACAAAAAATCAGTTGATCTTGCATCTAGCTAAGACCAATATGAGACCCATGTAGAGCTGCCCATGTTATACAGTGCCAGGGTTTCAGGGTTAGAATCCGAAAGACACCTTAATATTGCTATTTGTCTGCCATTACTAGACAAAAGTTCCCGTATAATAGAAAATATCTGACCCCACAATGGAAAAGTGATTGTTGTATGACACCAAAAGTTCAAGCAGGACAGATTCTCGGGACAAGCGGGAATAGCGATAAGGTGTATTGGTACAGTTATGAATTTTGGAAGGTAAATCATGGTCTGCGATTACAATCACGACAATTTACTGAAAACTTTAATCCTATTTTAGCTGTTATATCCCAAATTTGTATCACCAGTTATGAGGGAAGGAATGGCCTTTTCCCATCAGGCGTAAAACGGTAATTTTTCGGCTTCCATAAACGTCAAATTGGTTAAAATTTTACAATAATATGCCAAAATATCCTTTTCATGAATTTTCAAAGTTCTCAAATGATGAGTGTTAACGTTTCTTTTTGGGGAAAAAACGTTATTCGTGGAATAGGGCTCTTCAAGGTTAGTTCGGCCATATTGGATAGGGGTAGATTTTTTAGAAAGAGGTGGAAATAGTATGCAAGTATGGGAAATCCTATGTGTGTTTCCAAGCAACTGCTCTGTTTTAATGATGTTTTCCTGTATTTTTCACACTATTTTTACTTCCATTATGAAAATCTGCCCCCTATCCAATATGGCCGAACTAACCGTGAAGAGCCCTATTTAGTAGATTATTTTGATCTGAGACTACTATATAACACATAGTCTCAGTTTTGATTGTCTAAAAGAAAAAGACAGTGACAGTGTACTCTTTAACATCATGTAACACAATTACAGATAGCATCATTTAGGAAGAATTTTTACCCTTGTCTGTGAAAAAAATACCCACATAATTTACGACCCTCATATATGACCCTTTAGCCATAAATTTGCCACATTGGCTTTGCCATGATGATGTTTGTTGGCATAATTAATTTGCCATAAAATTTGCCATTGCGAGATATCTCCAACCTGTTCATATTCATTTGATTTCACAGATCACACCAGTTGCATGTTAAAGAAATTTAAAAGTCGTGTACTTATACTCTACCTAAGTTCTAATTATTAAATTGAATATGTTTTCAGTGCTCAAGTGAATGACTGCAGACGCTTTTTTTTTTTGCTTTTTTTTACCGGAAACGGAAATCATATGTTGTCATGCGTACTAATATTAAAATCAAACAGGTTCCCGTTCAATCCGATTTACAATATTTACCAAAAAGATAAGGATTACATGAGTTTGTCCGGTTGAAATCACTTATATTGAGACCTTAAAAATACAGTTAACATTATCCATTATGTATTAGAATCTATATATCATAGAAAACATATGTATTGTTAAAGTTCAGGCAGATGTCACCGACATAGCAGCTGGGATGCTGACTAATTTGTATGATTGATTTCATATTTCTGTAGAAATTTGATCCCTGTAAAATGTGAATTGCTTTAAAATGATGTCCTTCATGACTAAAAAGAAGCGATTTAAGTTTCAAGTAGATTTCGGTTTACAAGAGTTATCATCAGTACCCTTTGTTAGTGGAATACTGTATGCTAAAGTGCGCTTAATTGATGGAGGAAGCTTTTTAACTCAATCTGAGAGGTAATTATGACAACCATTTTATAACAGTATTTGTAAGATATCCACACGCAACACCAGAGTGTCGTGAAATATTTTTTTCTTTCATAACTCAAGTTCCAATCAGATGAAATTGTAGCGATTGTGGTTGGGCGTGTAATCAGGCCCGTAGCAAGGAATTTCTAAGGGGGTGTTCGTTGGACTCACAAACTTGACTTTAACAGTCACAATTCGAACATTGACTTGAACAGTGCTTATTTGTTTTCAAGGGGGGGTTACGGGTATAGTGTAATGCAATTATTACCTGAATAACTAAGGTTCTTCTTGAATAGCTAAGCTAATGTGGACACAACTTTGCAGTCTTTTGACGAAGGGGAAGTGTACACTTTGAAGCTTCAAGCTAAAGGTTTAATACACCAACCATACATCTACTGGCTATTTGCCCGCCATCACGTGACATCACAAAGGTTCCAGAAATGTTTTTTGCCACAATAGAAAGTATCTGATGCAAGAATGGAAGAGTGTCCAGGTTGTTGTACGATGTTAATAGTTCAAGCGGAGCAGATTTCCAATAAGCGATGAGGTCTATATTTCACCATGATGACTTGAGTAGTTTCAGGCCTATTTTTCAGCAGTTTTCTTTGCATGGAGGGTACTGTCTATCATTTTTTTCTGTTACATACTTATTTATTGAGTTAAGTTAAAATAGCTAAAGAATTCGGCTCAAAGCAGATAGCAACCTTATAAAACTAGCTGTGAAGAGAGAGTTTTCCTCTTGGTTGAGGGCCTACAATTACATTAAATGTGATTTTGAGATAAAGACCAGCAATTCAAATGTTGTTTCTTTTACTTGCATGTTTATTTGCTATGCATGCACATGTATTGACCTTTGCTATAATGGTATTGGCAGTTTTCCCCCAATTTAATTTAAAAAGTAAGTTGTAGTATATATACATGTACATTGTACATGTACATGCATGTGTAAGTTTTGATAATAAAGTTGTTATAGTTTAAAACACAGTCTCCTTTAATTTCTAAGTTATTTTATATTGTGTACATACATGATGTGGATGTATATGATACATGTATATCATGTACAACTGTATGTTATTTGATTGATCCCTTATAGGGTTTATTGGCCTTTCAAGTTGTACTCTGAAACTCTGATGGCAAATATATATGTTCAGTAAGACATACAAATACATGTACATGTACATGTAAGTAAACAAATTGTCTGTTACACCCTTATACATGTAGCCATTGTAGGGGTCATTACCCTAGAAAGACAATTTTATTTATTTTATTAAGTTTTTGAACAGAAACTATGATACATGTACATGGATAGAAATTTTAAACAGCAAAAATGTTCAGTAAAGTTAGACTTACATTTGTACAAATAATTCAACATGACTGAAACCATCAATTGATCCATTATAAGAGTTATTGCCCTTGAGAGATGTTTTTGACTGTTTTTGTGTCTTATCATGTACATGATGTACATTTATTGTTCATGAAATTTTGACAAAAATCCCTTCTTTAAATTGAAAGTACGCAGATAATTTGTGAATAAGTGTTGTCACCTTTTACCCTGCTCAAGTTGATGGGAAATTCATACTGGCAAGATATACATTTTGTAGATTTATTTGTGAAAAACTCTATAAACATATAAAAGTATTATCATGATTATGAACAAATTAGCTTTTTGGCATTCAAGTTGAAGGCATTTTAATTTGTTCAATTGATTACAAAATACATCCATTATAATACATGTATGTTTGTAACAATTGTTGGTGAAATGTTTACTTCCTATGATCAAAGTACAAATGCAGTGTTTGAATACTATATGAGTAATATACATTTGCATTTAAGTTAACACAAATACTGATTGTTTCAGTTTACGTCAGTAAATATACATGTTTAATGTAACATCTCCTTGGTACATGCAACATTATAAAGCACCCCCATTTTGAGAATTTTCAATTATTCAAAAAATTGATATTTGTCAAATTATTTTCTCTAGGTTTTGTTTTTACTTTGAGCTTATATATGATACAGGTACATGTATATCATGTACGTGTATATACTTTTATCTCCAAGTTGAGAATTTTACCACAAGTTAGCTCTCCATGAAACATAAATCCATGTTGCAAAATAGTTCTAAGTGGTTAGCATGAAAATAAGATCATGAATATTGCCAATAGTTGTCCCATGTATTTTCTAATTTTCCTTAATTAAAAAATTATTCAATGTTTAATTTGGTTTTTAAATAATTTCTCAAGCTACATGTACAAACTGTACCTGGAGGTCACTATATTAATCATTGCTAATGGCAGCTGAAACTTACCACTCAATATAAAAATGTAGCAACTAATTTGTACATGTACATTTTACTTCTCTCTTTTCATTTCTGTTAATTATATATCAGATAATCTTGCTGTGAGAGACATAATAATCATTGTTTTTATGCCCTGCCAATAACTGGTACCTTTGACCGACCTCCCTTCTGTCCCATTTTCGTTTCCGCAATCTTACCTAAGTTTTCTTAATCCAAATTTTATAAAACTCTTAAGCAATGCTAAGAAGAATTAAAACTTGCAGACAGAGTTCGAATTTAGGCTGTTATCACTTTAAACATGTACTGTTGTAAATTATGCCCTTTTATAACTTTTTTTTCTTTTCCATTCTAATTTTGTTTTTCTTTATATTCAAATTGTATGAAACTTGTATACACATATAAATATTTACACATGTACATTTTGTATATAAAAACTTGATGCTAAGAACTAAAATGTCCATACAGAGTTCTGAATTTGGCCCTTTATAACTTGAAAATTGCAATTTTTTTAAGTTCTGCACTCTAACTCATTTATATAATTAATTTGTCTTTTCCAAATTATTCTGGAATTCATTATACACAATGCCTAGAACCACAACACATATACAGAGGTTGAATTTGGGAAGTTGGTCTTTTGCTGTTGTAGAGCTCGAGTTATGTCCCTTTTTAGCTCACCTGGCCCGAAGGGCCAAGTGAGCTTTTCTCATCACTTGGCGTCCGTCGTCTGTCGTCGTCCGGCGTCGTTAACTTTTACAAAAATCTTCTCCTCTGAAACTACTGGGCCAAATTTAACCAAACTTGGCCATAATCATAATTGGGGTATCTAGTTTAAAAAATGTGTCCGGTGACCCGGCCAACCAACCAAGATGGTCGCCATGGCTAAAAATAGAACATAGGGGTAAAATGCAGTTTTTGGCTTATAACTCAAAAACCAAAGCATTTAGAGCAAATCTGACATGGGGTAATATTGTTCATCAGGTCAAGATCTATCTGCCCTGAAATTTTCAGATGAATCGGACATTCCGTTGTTGGGTTGCTGCCCCTGAAATTGTAATTTTAAGGAAATTTTGCTGTTTTTGGTTATTATCTTGAATATTATTATAGATAGAGATACACTTTAAACAGCAATAATGTTCAGCAAAGTAAGATGTACAAATAAGTCAACATGACCAAAATGGTCAGTTGACCACTTTAGGAGTTATTGCCCTTTATAGTCAATTTTTAACCATTTTTCGTAAATCTTAGTAATCTTTTAGAAAAATCTTCTCTGAAACTACAGGGCCAAATTTAACCAAACTTAGCCATAATCATCATTGGGGTATCTAGTTAAAAAAATGTGTCAAGTAACTCGACCAACAAACCAAGATGGCCGCCATGGCTAAAAATAGAACATGGGGTAAAATGCAGTTTTTGGCTTATAACTCAAAAACCAAAGCATTAAGAGCAAATCTGACAGGAAGTAAAATTGTTGATCAGGTCACGATCTATCTGCCCTGGAATTTTCAGATGAATCGGATAATTGGTTGTTAGGTTGCTGCCCCTGAATTGGTAATTTTGAGGAAATTTTGCTGTTTTTTTGTTATTATCTTGAATATTATTATAAATAGAGATAAACTGTAAACAGCAATAATGTACAGCAAAGTAAGAACTAAAAATAAGTCAGTATGACCAAAATAATCAATTGACCCCCTAAGGAGTTATTGCCCTTCATAGTCAATTTTTAACAATTTTCTTAAAATTTGAAGATTTTCAATAACATTTTCCACAGAAAGTACTGTTATAGATAGAGATAACTGTAAGCAGCAACAATGTTTAGTAAAGTAAGATCTACAAACACATCACCATCACCAAAACACAATTTTGTCATGAATCCATTTGTGTCCATTGTTTAATATTCACATAGACCAAGGTGAGCGACACAGGCTCTTTAGAGCCTCTAGTTATTTTGAAAAATTGCTCAGCTTGAGCAAGGGGCATTCGTGTCCTCTAACACATTCTTCTTTTATTTATTTTTTACAGTTCTGACAGTAGAAGATTTGATAGACATAAAACATGTTTATTTACAATATTTTACCTATCAAATTTTTATCAATCCTATATGTTGATGAAGTAAGATAAGCGTGTTTATTTAAACTGTGAATGGCACAAGTGATAACATTCTTGTAATTTGATTAATTGATGCATAAGCCATAATCGGAAACATGTAATGGGTAACAAGGATAAATATTATGGTCCGATACATTAGTAACTGCTTTATCATAATATGTAGGCCAGCATAGGGAATAAGTGGACCACCAGTTACGTAGGAAAACACTGTATAAGTGGGCAAGCAGTATGGGACTTTTTAAACTTGGCACATGCAGGTTTATTTTAACCACACAGAGACTAAATCATTTTAGTGTATTTGTAAAAGTGAAGTAGCCTTCATCTAATTATATCAATGCAAATAGTAAATATTTAAATTCCTGAAATGATCTTTGAGGTAATTATATTAGTAATAATAATTATCTTCATTGTTTTCATGAAACAATCTAAAAATGTTAATAAGGTAACAGTTATTACTCTGCATAACTTTAAAACTATACAAATACATGTACATGTCTCATATACATGTGATGTACATCACTTTTTCATATTCATCTTTATCTTGTAAATGTGAATAAAAAATGTGGAGATGGGATCAATGAGACAGCATTGCAAAAAAGCAAGATCCAAATTATCTCCCTTATTCATTCAGTTATTATATTAAAGTTTTTAATTAAGCCTTAACTAGGCCCTTAAGGCAGACTAGACAATATCTATAACATGCAGGGTTTCCCCTGGGTCAATTATTTTCTTCGCCACCTCTTTCGCCAAAACAATATATTTTTCGCCACTTTATTATTTTTTTCGCCAAGTAACATAACTATATTTTTCGTTTAAAATTTACCTTTTTTTCTTAGCCCCCCCCCCTTTTTTTCCCTTAAATAAGGTGATTTTGCCCCGTTGTATCTATGATTATTCTGTCAAACTTATTTTAGAGTCTACATTTAATGAATAAACACTAAATATTTACTTTAAAACAACAGATTTTGTTTTTAACATAAAAGGGAAAAATATTCATTGTATTTTAAACAACTTTTCTAAATGAGGGGGCCACTATACTTTTAATAATAAAGAAGATATAAGTCCTGGAATACAACAAAATTAATGAACATGTTTTGATTATTTAATACCAGTATAGTTCGTAGGGAAAGTTTCTTTAAAAGAAAAATATTGATGTGCCCTTTTGTACTAATTGGTTTTTACAACAAAACAAAAGCTTTTATCACATGATATTTTGATCCCTCATTTCATGTGTAGTCATAACATTGAAGGGCTACTCTCATTCGAGGGGTTGTTCCCAACCTTTTAAATAGATTTCTTCATAACGACAGTTTTCATTTCTTGACCATCGTAAATGAAAAAGTTGAGACTAAAATTATGCTTGAAACACACGTGTCACTCAAACGACTTTAAAGTAGTCTCCCTAATCAATTACCTATATTAAAGTCAAAGGATAATTAAAGTTTTGAATCGGAGATTTTTCTTGCTTTTGAAAATTTTTCGTAACAACAACAGCTTTCTTTTCTAAACTATCTTTAAAAGGAGAGGAGACGTCAAAAGTTTGCTTCAAACACGTGCGTCGCAAAGTCGTAAATAAATTCTGTATGTGACATTTAGCGGAAGCCATTTAACCATATCATTTTGTCAAACAATTCAATCAACACCTTTATTAATTAGTCCTTTGTTGTCGATAGCTATAAAATGCAATCAGCTGATTATTGATTTCCTGTCCAAATCTTAATGAGGTCAAGGTGAATTCCGAGTATTGTCTGATCGGGTAAAGTCCAAGAAACTCGAAAAAAGTAAATAAACAAGATGGAGGAAAATAAATCGTTCTATATATTTCTTTCGCCAAATTCTTTCGCAAATGACGAATTTTTATCGCCACAATTATTATTTTTTCGCAAATTGCGAAAATGGCGACCGCCAGCGGAAACCCTGATAACATGACAATGAAGGTACCTCTTTTATATTATTATTTGAGTAGAGTTAAATGTTGCATCATGATATATATACTAACAATGGTGTGAGAGGTTCTGTGGAATTTTTTTAATAATTATGTAAAAATTGTTTATATTTGCAGGGAAGAAGTTAACAACCATAGTGTATTATGGAAATCCAAATTTAATTTCCAGTGTAAAATTACAGCCAATGCCAACACCGGGTATTTAGACCCATGTATGTGTAGAATATCTGTACGAAGGGTAGGTATACATGTACACAAACTGATAAGCCTAAAAAGATGCATTTAAAAAAATTGTTTGACTAGTATAAATACTTTTGCACTGATTCATACATATCTACTTTGTTTACTATTATATGGAAGCACTGATCTTAAGCTGTTATAACTCATTAACTGTGTTAATTCCTTACGACAGAGATAGTATCTATTGATAATGTTATAGTTAGTTAATGATACATTCTAAGCATATTATTCTGGTCATTTTGACATGTAGTAAAATTGAAAGTCGCTTTTGAGCCTTTTACAGCTTTTTGGGTTTTGTTAATCGTTGAATGCTTGAGTAACCTATCTGCCTATAGTTAATTACATCCACATCATTTGGTCTCCGGTGGATACATGTCATAGGCAATCTTACCACACCTCCTTATTTATATATGGTTGTACATGTGCACCCAATTCTTTACATAAATGTTCCATACAGTGTCAGTTGACCCACTTTTGATGTACCTTCTTTTTGTCAAGAGCAGCTTTTGAAAAATACTTGAGTAGTATATCGGAAACCTAAAACCTAATTCATTTCAAGTACCTATGCGGTATATTACATGTATGTTATGATAAGACATACTTAATTGCCATTCATGAATAACTTATATAGCCAATATATTCAATTATAGAATGCCATCATCGGCATGGGACATCTAAAAATATCAGCTAATTGAATGATAAAATCATAAAAACTATTTTTGTATTATGTACAACACAAAGATCATAGAACGTCAATTAAATCTACATTATTGATATGTAAGCTGGTAGGGATAATAGTATTAACATGTAAATACAGGACCTTTGACCAATGTCTACTGATTAGGAAATGTTAAATCTGTCTTTATTGTCAGCAGACCCTTTCTTATTTTTGTTACCAATACAATTGAGAATGGAAATGCATATATGCATGAAGATATGTGATGTTTACATGTTCATTTTGAATCTTTTATTCAAGTTCTTTAGCGCTAAATGTTACATATATCTTTATTTTGATATATAGTTGTAAGATAAACACTATTTCTGAATAAAATTATTAATACATATACCATTATTGTTGACAAAGTGCACAACAGATATATATATATATATATATATATTGTTTCAAGTTTGTGCATTTTCCTGTATATGTAGCAATCACGAATAATAAAGAGGGTTTAAATGTGCCCCACTCTTCATGCTCTTTGGACTGTACACCTCTGATAATATATGATTTGTTTTCCTGTCTGCCACAGTCGCACCCACTCTTAAGCTCATGCTTACAGTGTTTCTACATTAGCAGCTTCTGGAATGAATCTATGTGAACAAGTTTAGTTTGTCAAATATGGCTGCATTTTGAAGAAAGAGCCTTTCCAATTACCACATCGGAAAAAAAACCCAGTAAAATGTATTTCATTAGATGGCTACAGGATATTACAATATCCATTATCATGATTATCAAGTTTTATATTAATTTTTTTCTATTGAAATACTGCATGCTAGGAAATGAGATTATAATTATGTTTGTGTTGAATTTTTCCATTAAAAATACCTTGGATGCCTACGGTTAGATTAAGTTTGTATTTTAGTACATATGTATTGTACAGTTAAAACTGATTGTACATAGTGTTCTCAGTTAATTTATTTCAGTTCCATGTATAGAAATATATGTACTTCTAATAAGGACTTTTCACTTTTTGGGGAAAGACGGCTTCAAGCTGTCAATCCCCTATGTGGTTAGCCAAACTGACAAGCCCTTACGTCAATTATTTTGTTTTTATAGTTTGGAAAACCCCCCAAAAAATCTTACTGAGATTGATGAGAAGGAGACACAAAAATTAATAGATTGAATTTAAACACTTTTTCACACATTTCCCTTCTGTTTCGTGTGAATTTGTCATATTTTGAGCTCTACCTTACACTATTTACGATTCTTTTACAATCCGGAAAAATCTATATTTTGAAATATTCTAAATATATCCAACCTATATTGTATTGACATCAGTGTTGGAATGACACAACACTACGTAGATAAGAGCAGGGATATCCTTTACTGATTATTAAAATCATTCTCAGAATTCGTTTTCTAATTTAAAATCGGTATTTGTTTACTATAAACAAAATTATGTTTGATTTTTTTTTAAAGTTTATAAAATTGATTTAGTTGAACATACATGTACCTCAAAATAAAGGTTTGGAAATAATCATATTTATCAGTCATTACTTATTTAAAAATACAATTGATTGAATTTATTTTTCTATTGACGATCATGATATTGATTTTTTTTTTTAATCTTAAAATTTAAAGGAGAAAATTGAAATAATGAAAAAAAATGAGATATATATTTTGCATGTGACACTATAAAAATGACTCTCTCAGCCAATTTATACCCTGGATTAGGGTATTTTGTCTATAGTCATATTTTGGTTTATATGTCATCTAATTACATGTAGATGAAAGTGGCAAAACATACAACATTCATAAATATGATCAATGCAGGATCTAAAAAGCAATGAGTAGAAAATAAGCAGTGATAATTATGATCAAATAACAAAATAAGTCAATATTATATATAATTTGATTTAATTCAACATGTTCAAAGAGAAAAAAAACAATTACACTTATAGCGAACCCTATGATAGTTTTCCATAGATTCACCTGCAAGTTACCTGTCGATTTAAACTTTTGGCAGTTCTATTGTCCCATCTAACAAATACAACAGGTATTGTTCTCTGTATAGTTCATTCACCAGGACCTTTAAATTTCTCCTAGAAGAAATTTAAAGGTCCTGGTGAATGAACTATACAGAGAACAATACCTGTTGTATTTGTTAGATGGGACAATAGAACTTACAAAAGTTTAAATCGACAGGTAACTTGCAGGTGAATCTATGGAAAACTATCATAGGGTTCGCAATAAAATAGTTTGATTAGTAGAGCAACACAACAAATATTGCAGCTGTTAATTATTCCTTTTTCTTTATTGATTCCTTCATATTTATATCGGGAATGGTGTTTGATGCTTTGCTTTTTTTATTTTGTTATATTTCATGTATTTAGGAAGTCTAAACATTTTATTTACAGAGGTAGCCAAAATTTTACACACCTAAATTTAAGGGCTACTCAGACACTTGTGACGTTTTACAAATTCAGTAGTTTCTTCATGCTCTTAATTAACAAATAAGATAGGAAATGTATATCCCATATGCAGGTGAAGATGGTATATTGCTACTAAGGTGGGGGAAATTGATAATTTCAAAATTAAAATCGTCTTGTTTGACATAGAATCTAGAAGTGAGATAACTGTGTATGTCAAATTTGAGGTATAAGTCTATAAATGAGGTGAATGAGGATTGAATTAAAAACAGTTAGCATTTTTGTGGAAAATATTTTTATTTATTTAGCCAAATAAGATATATCATGATTCTTTCTTTGTCTCACACATTTAACTCACATACTCTATCTTTCCCTTTCCCTCTCTCACACACTTGGTTATTGCAAAAACATTTAAAATATCCTGATTACCAATACATTTGTGTTCAATTATATCCTTTTTTACCATGTAAATCAATAATAAACCTTGATAATCAATCAACACAGATTCACGGTAACTGAATAGAGTGATGCTAAATTTTTTTTAATTTTCCATGCATTTCCATCTGTTAATTAACTTTGTCATAACAGTTGTTCAATGACTTGGTGTATTATTTTCTTTCTTTCAAAATCAATAAACACGATCTATCTTCCAGTTTATGTATGTTTACCTTTTCTTTCATCAGAGTATTGTTTACCCTTGCACTTGCACTGTTTAGTTACTGAAGTTTTAACAAGAGACCTTGTGGTAAACGTTACTTCATACTGAAAAGCTATTGACCGAATAGAGTACAGGAAGACAATAATTCAATAGCTGTGCATTCCGAAATTTTCATAATTTAATAAGAAAGCAGAGGCAGATTTAGGGGGGGGGGGGGGGGGGGGGGGCACACCGCCCCCCCCTTTTTTTGGGAAAAATTTGGTTGCTTATATAGGGAATCACTGAAGCGGGAATGGAGTGGGCCCCCTCTTAGGCAGTCAGTGGACCCCCACTTATGAAAATTCCTGGATCCGCCACTGGAAAGTCAATGTATACTTGCATTGTTTAAATTTGATTTATTGTAAAATTTAGCCATTCAAGTATATAAAACATATAAACAATTGCTTTTTTTTTTTAATTTTCAGTGTCATATAATTTTGATTATGTTGGTTATAAAAATATTTTTTTTGTTAATATGCAATAGTTTAAATTTTTGTACTCTTGATTTTCCTGTGAAAAAATCTGTGAATACAGTTAACAGTCCATCATTTTGTTTTACAGTTTATTTTGTTGTCATGAATATGGTAATTATCAAATTCTCTTAGAGAATAGACAGACACTAACATCGACTTTTTAACTTGCAAA
Organism: Mytilus edulis; assembly: GCA_019925275.1. NCBI lineage: Eukaryota > Metazoa > Mollusca > Bivalvia > Mytilida > Mytilidae > Mytilus > Mytilus edulis. The sequence goes on from CM034353.1 coordinate 47,776,160, forward strand.
GACTCTTTCTTCTACAGCAAGTGATGTTATTCACTTCCTGTTTCATTTATTCATCATATTGAATTTCTTTTCAATTTTGAATTGGCTTTTGTTTGGTTCAGAGGGTAAAGCATTTTCCAAACTTCTCCTAGATAACACTGTGGGAATTGACTACAGGAAATGTTGTACTACACAAGGCTCAAGATATTTGGCAGATATTGTAAATGAAGAAGCTTTCCTGTCCGCTATTTCATTTTTCTTGACCACTATAACAAGACAAAATCTAGAAGCTCAATAGTTGATTTGGTCATCAATATATAGTTCAAGTTGTTTTGAAGGCAATTTTTCATTTATAAGTAGAGAAATTCAAAGACCAAAGACACAATATGATTATAATTTCAAATTCTTTCAGAAAGGAAGTTAAAGCATTGCCTTTGTACTCTGATTGTATGTTATTTTTAAAGAACAACTTTTCATGCAACTGTCAAGTATTTTCTTTCACTTCCAATACTTGTTGTAAACACAAGCAAACATAAGAATTAAAAATATGCTATCCATGGATAATGAAGGCAAACCAGCATGACTGAAATCTGTATTCTTACAACAATAACTACCATGACTACAGACCCATGCAAAGATCAGCTTACATCATCATGGGATCATTAAACACAACAGGGAAATCAGTATTCAAATCGCAATAATGATTACCTAAAGTATTATATGAATTGTATGGTAATGCAAATCAATTACTTCAATTCAACAATTTAAGTTGCTTAACTTTGTAAAATTTTTACATTTTGCTATGAAAAACAACAAATGTCATAAACATAAACTTTATTTTGATAAATTTTATTTTCTTTTTTATGTCCAATTTATGGGCATTATGTTTGTTGGTCAGTGAGTTCATTTGTTAGTCTGTCCATCCATCACACTTCAGGTTAAAGGTTTTTTTTTTTGTCAAAGTAGGTTTTGCTGAAGTGAAAGTCCAATCAACTTGAAACTTATATTTAGTACACATATTCTTTATGATATGATCATAATAATTTTAATGCCAAATTAGAGTTTTGACCTCAATTTCACGGTCCACTGAACCTAGAAAATGATAGTGCAAATGGGGCATTGTGTACTATGAACACATTCTTGTTTCCTAAAATCTGAAATAGTTGTTAATGAGTAGATGACAATTCCTGATTAAGGAAAGCCATGATTGTGTAATTATGAGACGCAATTTAAGACTGAGACATTTTTTTGTTCAGTTTAAAAAATAGTTAAATAAGTAGGATACAAACAAGATATCTCATTGTTGCAACCAAACAAAAGAGCCATGAATACACAAACACTTCTCTATTTAGCCTCACCACTTCTCCTTATCAGATTAAAATAATAGTTACTTCTCCCTTTTATATTTAAATAGAATAGGTACTTCTCTCTATCATTCTGAAGCAGGGTGAGCCGTTATTCACCACTGGATACAAAGATTTGAAACAGTTCTTTATAGTATCTTTTACTTGTGTTCTAACAAGCAGTTTATAAAATATGAATAAAAAAAAATCCACACAATTGTAATTAAACAACTGTGACAATGATTATACCAGTATTGTAATTGTATTTCCTAATTCACACATATATTTGGGATGTAAAAGTTGATGTTTCTTTTTTACTTATAGGAACTCAAAGGAGGGAAAGCATCTCATAAATTAGGTTTTGTAGATATAAATCTATCTGAGTTTGCTGGATCAGGGAAACAGTCACGAAAATTCTTGTTGGAAGGTTATGACACCAAACATCGACAAGACAACTCTACTGTGGAAATCATGATAGATATGAGATTGGTATCAGGAGATCCAATATATAAAGTGTAAGTATTGCCATGAATAAGGTAAATGATAGATATGAGATTGGTATCAGGAGATCCAATATATAAAGTGTAAGTATTGCCATGAATAAGGTAAATGATAGATATGAGATTGGTATCAGGAGATCCAATATATAAAGTGTAAGTATTGCCATGAATAAGGTAAATGATAGATATGAGATTGGTATCAGGAGATCCAATATATAAAGTGTAAGTATTGCCATGAATAAGGTAAATGATGGATATGAGATTGGTATCAGGAGATCCAATATATAAAGTGTAAGTATTGCCATGAATAAGGTAAATGATAGATATGAGATTGGTATCAGGAGATCCAATATATAAAGTGTAAGTATTGCCATGAATAAGGTAAATGATAGATATGAGATTGGTATTAGGAGATCCAATATATAAAGTGTAAGTATTGCCATGAATAAGGTAAATGATAGATATGAGATTGGTATCAGGAGATCCAATATATAAAGTGTAAGTATTGTCATGAATAAGGTAAATGATTGATATGAGATTGGTATCAGGAGATCCAATATATAAAGTGTAAGTATTGCAATGAATAAGGTAAATGATAGATATGAGATTGGTATTAGGAGATCCAATATATAAAGTGTAAGTATTGCAATGAATAAGGTAAATGATAGATATGAGATTGGTATCAGGAGATCCAATATATAAAGCGTAAGTATTGTCATGATTAAGGTAAATGATAGATATGAGATTGGTATCAGGAGATCCAATGTATAAAGTGTAAGTATTGCCATGATTAAGGTAAATGATAGATATGAGATTGGTATCAGGAGATCCAATATATATAAAGTGTAAGTATTGCCATGATTAAGGTAAATGATAGATATGAGATTGGTATCAGGAGATCCAATATATAAAGTGTAAGTATTGCCATGAATAAGGTAAATGATAGTTTGAGATTGGTATCAGGAGATCCAATATATAAAATGTAAGTATTGCCATGAATAAGGTAAATGATAGATATGAGATTGGTATCAGGAGATCCAATATATAAAGTGTAAGTATTGCCATGAATAAGGTAAATGATAGATATATATGAGATTAGTATCAGGAGATCCAATATATAAAATGTAAGTATTGCCATGAATAAGGTAAATGATAGATATGAGATTGGTATCAGGAGATCCAATATATAAAGTGTAAGTATTGCCATGAATAAGGTAAATGATAGATATGAGATTGGTATCAGGAGATCCAATATATAAAGTGTAAGTATTGCCATGATTAAGGTAAATGATAGATATGAGATTGGTAAATGATAGATATGAGATTGGTATCAGGAGATCCAATATATAAAGTGTAAGTATTGCCATGAATAAGGTAAATGATAGATATGAGATTGGTATCAGGAGATCCAATATATAAAGTGTAAGTATTGTCATGATTAAGGTAAATGATAGATATGAGATTGGTATCAGGAGATCCAATATATAAAATGTAAGTATTGCCATGAATAAGGTAAATGATAGATATGAGATTGGTATCAGGAGATCCAATATATAAAGTGTAAGTATTGCCATGATTAAGGTAAATGATAGATATGAGATTGGTATCAGGAGATCCAATATATAAAGTGTAAGTATTACCATGAATAAGGTAAATGATAGATATGAGATTGGTATCAGGAGATCCAATATATAAAGTGTAAGTATTACCATGAATAAGGTAAATGATAGATATGAGATTGGTATCAGGAGATCCAATATATAAAGTGTAAGTATTGCCATGATTAAGGTAAATGATAGATATGAGATTGGTATCAGGAGATCCAATATATAAAGTGTAAGTATTGCCATGAATAAGGTAAATGATAGATATGAGATTGGTATCAGGAGATCCAATATATAAAGTGTAAGTATTGCCATGATTAAGGTAAATGATAGATATGAGATTGGTATCAGGAGATCCAATATATAAAGTGTAAGTATTGCCATGATTAAGGAACACAAGAAAACAAATATACGATAAAATATATGACTAACAAAATGATTAAATTTCAAGAAAAGAGTGAATTGCTTCTTAAATCTTTAAAATCACAGGAAAGTATACCTATATATATTTTCAATGAATAGCATGTCAAAATGATGCTTCTCAAACCTTTATAAACACAGACAAATTTACTTTTGTCAATTTTTGTTTTATATTTGAAAAAATACCATGTCAAAATGATAAAGAAAATATTCTATATCAAAATGTGTAACTGCCACTTGTAATAGTATGTGAGAGGTATTTTTTAAGAACATATTATTAACATTTCAGTCCTACAAAACCACATACAGTGCCAGGGGATGTTACTGCAGCAGATTACCCTGAACCACACCCAGCAGGACCTCTAGATGATCATAGTGAATCCTCTAGTGGGTTTGGAAGTCTAACACGCAAAGAAAAGACAACTACAGGTATCTACAGCTTTTTCAGTCTATTTGTCTGTCCATTATTATATATGCCTTATTGCGGTTTTGGTTTAGACTTCTTCTTTTTAGCTCACCTGACCTGAAAGGTCAAGTGAGCTTTTCTCATCACTTGGCGTCCGGCGTCCTGCGTCCGTCGTCCGTAAACTTTTACAAAAGTCTTCTCCTCTGAAACTACTGGGCCAAATTTAACCAAACTTGGCCACAATCATCCTTGGGGTATCTAGTTTAAAAAATGTGTCCGATGAACTGGCCATCAAACCAAGATGGCCGCCATGGCTAAAAATAGAACACAGGGGTAAAATGTATATTTTGGCTTATATATTTAAAACCAAACATTTAGAGCAAGTCTGACATGGGGGAAATTGTTGATCAGGTCAACATCTATCTGCACTGAAATTTTCAGACGAATCGGACAACCTGTTGTTGGGTTGCTGCCCCTGAATTGGTAATTTTAAGGAAATTTTGCAGTTTTTGGTTATTATCTTGAATACTATTATAGATAGAGATAAACTGTAAACAGCAATAATGTTCAGCAAAATAAGACCTACAAATAAGTCAATATGACCAAAATTGTCAGTCAACCCCTTAAGGAGTTATTGCCCTTTATAGTCAATTTTAACAACTTTTTCATCATTTTTTGTAACTTGTACAAAAATCTTCTTCTTTGAAACTACTGGGCCAAATTTAAACTAACTTGGCCACAATCATAATTGTGGTATATAGTTTTAAAAATGTGTCCGATGACCCCGCCTACCAAACAAAATGGCCGACACGGCTAAAATTAGAACATAGTAGTAAAATGCAGTTTTTGCTTTATATCTTTGAAACTAAGACATTTAGGGCAAATCTTTCAAGATTTAAATGTCCATCAGAATAAGATCTATCCCCTCACAAATTTTCAGATGAATCATACAACCTGTTGTTGGGTTGCTGCCCTCAAATTGGTAATTTTAAGGAAATTTCAGCTTTTGGTTATTATCTTGAATACTGTTATAGTTAGAGATAAACTGTAAACAGCAATAATGTTCAGCAAAGTAAGATCTACAAATAAGTCAACATGACCATAATTGTCAGAGAACCCCTTAAGGAGTTATTATCCTTTATATTCAATATTGATCAACTTTTCGTCCTTTTTGTAACTTGTACAAAAATCTTCTTTTATAAAACTATGGGCCAAATATAACCAAACTTGGCCACAATCATTACTAGGGTATCTATTTTAAAAAAAGTGTCTAATGACCCAGCCTACCAACCAAGATGGACGACATCAGTAAATACAGTAACAGGTGAGCGACACAGGCTCTTGAGAGCCTCTAGTTTATATTTAAAGCCCACTGAACATGGAAATGTGCAAGTGTGAGTGGACATGGTGTCCTGTACATGTACATGTGGGCATATATTCTTGTTTTCAAAAGATTTTACAATGTATTAATGCTCCTGCTTGTATGTTTATTTCTATTTTGACAATTCAGGGAAAAAGTAACCGTAGTGAAATTTAAAAAAAAAAATTTTTTAGGCAGTTGTACTAATAGAAACAATTGGACAATTAACATAACTTCTACTTTACTTAAGTATCACCCTATCAGAAAATCTTTTAAAACATTTGTAATGGGAAATTACCATCATATAGAATTTTCTCCTTCTATTATTTGGGATATAATCCAGCTTGAACCATTTCTTTTTTATATGCATAGTTGGTGTGATACATAAGTGTATATATTACAGAAATGATTTCTCGTTGATTTTTCCTGAAAATTTTGATGCACTATTAAGATATACCTTCACGTCTTACTTTTCACAACATTTAGATTTGATTTTGGCCTGTTTAGATTTTCATATTTCCATACTTTGCTGGAATAAAAAGTTAACCCTTTGGTGTTAAATCATATGCAATAAATGGTGACCAAAAGCCTCAGACAGCATGCCTGCCTAGATGGTAGATGTACAATTTATTTAAAACAAAAGGTGACTTTTTAAAATATGAATGAAGACATGTAAACCAACTAATTTTTTAGGAGCATTTTTTTTCTAGAAGAAAATTAAGGTGAATATAAATCACCTTGAATGCATTAAACTTAGATCTTTTCTATTTAACTACATTGAATACATTTGAAAATTGCAGAAACTAAATAGCTTTGAAGTGGACTAAAATGTGAAATAAAGTATCTGAAAACAAGTTGGCTTACAGTATACTGTTAAAGCTTGTGATGGTAAGAGCAATTTAGAGCATTGGAGAAAATAAACCATCCAAATTAAAAAAAAACAACACTACAATGGTTTAGCTTACTTGACTTGACATTTTCAAACAATTCTTGCTTTACTTTTTCAGACAATTTAGAATTAGAGCATGGTCCAGAACTAATTAAAGGCCATTCTCGGAATGATAGCTATGCAAGTCAGCATTCTCGTGGGTCAACAGGGTATTCCTCACAACAGCATAGTAGACAGTCAAGTATAGGAAATGATAATCCTACACATACTAGGTAATGAACATATTTAGGCTATTGAAACACTAATGTTATTTTACAAAAATGAACACACATTTATTCAAGTTATAAAAAGATGTTATACCTAATAACTAACATATGTAGTTTAAAAAAATAATGTCAGTCTCCAAACAAAATGGAAAAGCTATGATAGGAATGTTTAAATATTCGTGTAGTTTGAATGAAAGAAAAATGAAAATAGGAAGAAAAAAAATTTGTTGTTTAGTAATGATGTTCCTCTTTGAAGACAAGTGACATATATTTTTTATGTAGTTTCTTGCTTGCTTACAACCTTTGTATATTTAATTTATATTAACAGAAGTCCCAGTGCTGGTTCAGCTCTACAGTATGATCTCAAGAGGGGAAAGGTATTGAATTTGTTTGTTATTGTTTTGGTTATGATGCCATACAGTTAACTTCTTGTGATGTTTGTCACAATTACCTGATTACAGCTAAAAATAAATGGCAATTATTTTAAACAGGATTTCCCTGACCTTGACCATGTTGACATCTTTAATCCATTTGAAGTTTTAAGAATACATGTATCAAGACAAACTTAAATTTCCTCATATTTTCCAATTATAATCAAATAAGTAAATAAGACATTTCAACTTGTCTACCATTGTAGATTGATTTCCTCCAAAGACTTGAATCTCTTAAGGAGAGAAACTTGTACAAATTATTATCAGAAATGATCAATCAAAAACCTGAAGGGGAGACAACACCATGACCTTTGAAAAAACCTGAAAGGGGAGACAACACCATGACCTTTGAAAAAACCTGAAGGGGAGACAACACCATGACCTTTGAAAAAAACCCAACATAAAACAAAGAACAGTTTATGGATCACTTCACAGATAATATATCTGACAATGCTCAATACAATTACTGGTAGCCTAAAATCAACAAAACTGGAAACGATAAGGGATCATTATGCTCAAAACTCCTTTTAGTATAATGAAGTTTTCCAGATATGTTCTAAATAATACAACACTCCTTCTCCATCAGTCTATGTGATGTGTTAACTGCATATTCTATGCCAATATCTTTATAAAGAGACATGATAGAAAGAAGTAATAGTAAGAGGATTTATAATGTACGGTAATATAAATTATTATAAAGGAATGAAGACTATACTTTAAGTATAACTTTAAAACATATGAATATTGTAGGTAAAGGATGATTCTATTAAAGTAAAGTTGAGAGTTGACGATACCAGGGTAGATGCAGAAGATCTAGTGAATGAACTTCTTAGTTCTGCTGATTTTGGTTTAAAAGATCCAAGTGAATGTAAGTTCTAAAGAATTGCTATATAGATAAGTTTACTACATACTTTGTTCATGTGACCATGCAAAATGACCATATTAGCTGAAACACTAGATATATGCACCTAGTTTACCTTTACAAAATGTGAAATCATATTGTTTCCTTTGACAAAAATAAACTGAATCATTCCTTCTAATGTCTGTATTCCAATCCTCTAAAGTAGCTGTTTTGTCTTTAATGTTACCCACCAGCAAAGCAGGCCATCAATTCTATGAATACAATTAATTGTGTAAATTGTTTTTTTATCACAAAAAAATCGGTTTTAATGCCCCACCCTAGTCAATGGGTGCATTAATTAATACCCTTTCACTGTTTCTCAAGTTATGTCCAGTTATTATTGGACAAATTGCAGAACTTGTGGTATATTTAAAAGTGGTGGCATCTGTGTCTCATGGATACATTCTTCATTTATTTTCTGATATGTTTACTTTTTTTTTCTGATTTCAGCTTCAGGGTTAGTACTTATAGTTGACAAAGATGGAACTACAGCACTGCGATAACAACAAAGACCTATTATGTTAAAACTTTGTCTCATAGAAATAATTGTGTTATATTAAACCAGTATCATACATGTCATATATTCCAATGTAACATCAACAAATTCTATTTATCGGAACCATCAATTACTTGCCATTACTGCAGTGACAATTTTCTCATCTGTAACATCACAGACTTCATACAAAAAAGGATTTAAAAAATTATAGAAAAAAAATGAGGACTAATATTTTGTTTGTCCATACTTCTTGTCAAAATTACTGACAGAAAATTAGATTGATGTACAGACACTTTTGTAACAACATATATGTTTATATTAAATGCATGGGCTGTAACATTTTGAGAAAATAATGGACATTTTCTTTTGAATATAAAATCGTTTATTCTATCATAGTAACAAATCTAACTTTGTAGATATGTGATATAAATAATATTGCTACTTACGACAAGACCTTTTAACAGATGCCAGTTAACTCTTACTTGTCTCATTTACTTATCATGACATTTGTATTAGTTTATTTACATTATTTAACCATGAAACACCAAGAAAATCTCACATTTTGTTGAGAAATGTATTTAAAAATTGATCATGTCCCAAGACACCAATATTTCATTCTATAGGGCTTTGGTACTGTTTTGTGAGATTAATTCTAGTATGAGGTTTTACACTTAGTGGTATAGTTTGGAGTACATGATAGAACTCACCATTTAATGACAACCTTGTAATGGCAATTTTTTATTTTAAAGGCATTTGTATGATGATAATAGAGTATTACTGTCTGAAATAGCAATTAAAAGATATCCATACTGATTAAAATTTTAAAACAAACTTATTTAATTCAGCTAGCCTGTAGGCACATTGTAACCTTTTGCCCTCTGACATCTCTGAAGCTACATGGGCCAATTAGAATAAACTAGGCAATATTCAATTAATGTTTATGGTATTTAGATTTTGAAAAAAAATAAAAGTTTCATGAAAATTAAGTAGCACTTAAAATAAAATACTTGATTCTCTTTTAGAACTATTTCTCAAGACCCAGCCACAGGTCACTTACTTCAGATAATATTGTGACCAGTTGGGAGGGGTTCAAGTTTTAAAACTATAGGTTTTACTACCATCTAATTGCATGTAATAGAATTTGTCAGTGACATATTAGTTTATATTTAGACATTCAAACACCTATTCGTTAAAGCTACTTATTGTTATATACATGCCTTTAAAATAAAATTATAATGGTTGTGTATTGACAGAAATTATGTCTCAGTACATAGGATGGTTACATTTCTTATTTATATTTATGTACATAATTTATTTATTATAACAAGTGCTTATTGTTTAAGGATAGATGTATATAGTTAATAAAAAAGAGTTGTGAATTACATTATTGTATTTGCTCATTAACATTTTATCAATGTCCGTTCTGTACAAATTAAGTGAAGAAAACATTTAGCTAAATATTTGGGTATTATTTTTATCAATATTAATTTATGTTATAATAATAGTCTGTGATTTATTTATACTTTTCATTAATTATGTCATCTTCTGTCTTATATAATATTTCTGAATCTTTCTGACTGATGAGTTGCCATAGAAACAGTAACCAAGTGCATTTATCAGTATTATATCTAAATGAGATTATAACATATAAATATTGTACTTTTATTAATCCAGTATTTTGTGAGAGTTATTAATTTATAATGAGGTTTGCTTCCATTACTTCTTCCTCTAGAATTATGTTACCTAGGTTACTGTTGTAATGTTTAAAATATGATCTCATATATGTGAGTACTTCCACTTCAAAAATAAATGTGCACTTATTCATGCAAATTTTGATAAGAATTTCATTTAATTTGAACCAAGGCATTTTAGTAAAGAAATGTATAATCTGCAACAATAAATATGTAGTTCTTTTTTAAATAGAAAAACAAGTTGATAGCATAAATAAGTCCTTACAGTTAGACTCATATCCTGAAAGCAATATCCCAAAATAATTATTTTTAGAATTTGCCTTCTGATTGTTTCTCTTACACCAGAGAAACTACATATTATTTCTATTCATAATAAGTTAATTTTATAACAATAGTTTATGTGTTATGTTGCTTGTTTATGTATTGTTAGTGTAAATTTGCTCAATAGTAATTGAGAGATTCAAGTCTATTGGGGCCTCTTATTATTATAACCAAAAAAAAAAGAATTTTCTTAAAAATATATATCCTGTCAATTTAGGAAAACAGAAAATGCTCAATTAATTGTTTTAAATTGTGGAGAAAAAAATGCCCTACTTTTAATGAGTGATTGGTCATATCTTAAGTGTCAAAGTGCTGTATTATGTTTTAGAAGACCAGAATTAAGGTTAGTTCAGCATAACTTAATGTACTTTTAGTGTATTTTTTATGCAGCTTTAAATTTGTTGTGCCTTGTTTACTTATTACTGCTGGATGCAGTTATGTATGTCCAAAATGTAATTGTAGATATAAGTTCAAGTTTGTCAATTTTTTTAAAACTTCCTAGAGTAGAAAGCTGAGATGGAAAGTAAAATTGGGCAATATAAAATGTATGTGGACCTCCAGATGTTTTTTTTATTCTGTGCAATTGGGTGGCTGTCTCATTGACAATAATTCCCTAACATTCCTGTTCATATTGAGAATTTGAATACAATTTGTTGAGAGGACACTTTTCAAAATCATACATAACTGTCTTTTTTCTTGTACCATAGCATAGGTCTATAGTTCAGATCAAATATTTGTCAGTTATTCAGATAAGAATGTTTTTTAATATAATAAATACATATCTTTGATTAGAAATGAGAATCATGTGAGCTTCTTCTTCATAAGTAAATTAAGGTGTAGGGCTTGAGCTTTATTCTTACTGTCTCATGGTTTGCTATCATTAAACTATATTCCATTGTTTGTAGAGATATGGGCATAGTTTATATTTTTCACTAGTTGTGTTTAGAGGTTTCCATTAGAGCCATAAATATAAGTTTGAGTAGAAAAAAACAGGTTTACTTTCTGTAAAAAAGAAAATATCTTACTTTATCGCTATTTTGTGCATTTTTCTTTTGATCTTTTTTTGTGATAATTTTCATATCATGCTTCTCGCTTGAGATTGAAAAATTATCGCTAGAAACTAAGGAGGCCATGTGGCGTTGCTTACGAAATTGACATGAAATTGACAACGTCCTCATAGGTAAAATAGCGATAAACAGATTATCATTGGTCATCTCAACTCGATTGCTTTTCTCACTTTCGCTGTACCAGCTCAAGCGAGATAATCAATCTCGTTGAGATGACCAATGATAATCTATAATTATTGAAGTGTATTGGAAAAAATTATGTACCACAATAATAATCTTTAGGATTTAAAACATTGATTTTAGTTAATGCTTGTCACACAAGTCATATTATTATCACCAGATGGATAATTTAATCGTTTTTGATTGACTAACAAAAGTTTTGTAGCTTTAAATAATATGATTTAATAGCATTAACAGTTCATCGTCATAAATTATCATTTCCATGATAAAATACCAGTCATGTTATAATTTTAAAAGATATATGAATTTTTTGTATAAAGTATGTTATATACCCATCTCTTGCCTCGTTTGTGACCTCAAACATCATGTGGGTCAAGTCCTTAATAACTTACGCAGCAGGGGCTCTTTTCACCAAAAAAACTTCAAAAATAACTTATCATAAGTCATACAGACATGTTCAAGACTTACATGTATTTTTTCTAGTAAGAATTTTTGTGAAAAGAGTCACAGTTATTAACTTATATCCAAAAACATAAGATAGATGTTGTCTTGTTCTTCCTGTCTTATGTGATTTTAATTTGATTCATTGAAATGGAGGAGAGTTATGGTTACCCTTGATGTGTATGTCTTACTATTTCTAAGTGAACTCAATTTATGTACTGTTGAAATTCTTTTTAGCAACTTCCAAAATGAGAAAAACTGCATGTTTGATGTTTAGAATGCTATTGATTTTGTGTTTTATTTTCTCTGTCTCATCTTGTATTCACTTTCATTTGACTTTTCTTTCAAACTTAGTTTTCCAGATTTATATTATTGATAGAAAATTAGGATTATTTTTTAAATTTTTATAAAAAGAACTTACTTTTGTTGTCTTCCTAAGGTTTCTTTGTTAATTCCAAATAATATCTGATTCAATTCTTGACTATCACATTGGTTATATCCTTGGATGATACCTACTGGTGTATAATTTTGAACTGAATTGGTCTAAACTGTTGAAACTATGACATTTTGATCTTTGTATGGAGTTAACATAAATCTAACATTTCAGTGCTAAAGGTGTTTGTACTTATTAATTGAAAAAGGCAGCCTTTGATTTTGATAATGTCTGCCATAATCTTATTGTGGTGTGATTTTTCTTTTAAAAATATGTAGATTCTCTTATTATTGTGAATGATACTGTTGAAAAAATTGGTACTGAGGTAGCTTTACATATCAACAGTTCTAATTATGTTAAATATCATCTATATATTTTCTTATAAAAGTCTGTAAAATTGGAATTACTAAGAATTAATATTGTTAAAAAAACTGAAATTATGTTCACTTTTTACATTCTGCACAGTATAAAGTTATAAACATATATTGTAAAGTTGTTTTCAGTATTTTTGTTAGCTCAGCTTGCCTGAATGACCATTGTTAGAAGTATTGCTTACTTAGTTTCAAATCTGCATTGAAGACCTAGACACAAATCTCACATGACTCTTAATGCAAAAACATTACAAAATATTTTGATCAGTAGACAAAAAATCATTTAACATTGATAAAGCTTGAATTTACGTGTATTTAAAAGTTTTCAAAACAATATTTTGGGTAGGACATAACTATCTTGCATACAGATTTTCTATTTCTTCTCCATGGAATTTTTTTTATTTGAACAAAAAAAGTACTATTTATAATGTTACCACATTTATAATTATAAAAAAAAAAAGAAAATCATGTGATATCTGAAGATAGGTCATGAATGGCACTTAACAAAGATTTTATAAATCCTAACTTGTTTATTAAGGAGACATTACGACATTATATAACTAAGTGTACTTCTGTTCTTATATAATACTAAGTTATATAGTGATGTTTTGATAGTATTTATATAGAATATATGTATTGAAATGTTTTTTTTAAATAGAATAAATGAACAAAAAGAAATTAAAAGTGTTGCTTGTCTTTTCCTGTTTATAATTATACCGGTATGCAAATAAGTCAGGAACCTTTTGTTCAGTAGTCCTTTGTTGTGTTTCATCAGTGGTTATTGTTTCTCTGTTTTGTATAGATTAGACCGTTGGTTTTCCTGTTTAATTGTTTTTACACTAGTCATTTTGGGGCCATTTATAGCTTGCTGTTCGATGTGAGCCAAGGCTACTTGTTGAAGGCAGTACTTTGAATTATAATTGTTTACTTTACACATTGTGACTTGGATGGAGAGTTGTCTCATTGGCACTCATACCACATCTTCTTATTTCTGTTTAAACCAATTCAGCAATAATAATGAAAGTTGATTATATAGGAATAAAATGAAATAACACATAGTAGTGTGCCCTGCTAAGGTTCAAATGGTATTTACAATTAAGAATGTTGTTTGTGGCCTCTAATGTTAGTCGAAGCAGCCATTCCACGTACCCCTCGATAGGCCTAGGAGCCATGTCATAAATTAACCATATCTCTCAGTGAACTCATGCTTCAGACAGTCAGACCACTACCTCAATGAATTAAACTGCCTTGAAATTTAAAAAGATTGAACAGAATATCTGCTGGAATGATATTCAGATTATGGATGAAGAAGCTTTCTGTCCTTTATACAGATGGTTTTAAAAGAAAGAAATATCTGTTTATGCATGGATTCATCAGTGGTATTTTTTGCCTGTATTCCAGATTTAGTGTATGCATACTCAAATGATGACAAATAAACCATAAAATGAGTTCAAGGTCAGATAAAGCCGATAGAGGAACATATAAACCTTAAATTCATTCCATACACTAAATATAGTTGATAAATGCTTAGAGCATGTGCACAAATCTTTCATTGTCTGGACCATTTCCAAAATACTCTTAAGTAATAAACAACTATATTTGGTGTGTAGAATGGTTGTTAATTAAACAGGACATTGTTCAGATTTAGTTTTCCAGATTAGAACATATATTTCTGACATTGGTTGTTTATAACAATTGTAAGTGTGCAGGTTTGTGTGGCAGGGTTCATCTGACCTTAAACTCTTTCCCTGGTTCTTTGAGATTTTCTGTTAAATTTTATTCTAAAAATTGGTCAACTACTTTTAATCTCATCTTGGACGGAGTCAAAAAATAAAAGCCATACTTTGGTATTATGTTTCCAACAGGGGCGGCGTTAACAATATATTAGTTTGTTGACTAAGTCAGTTTATGTGAAACCAATAGTGGTAGATCAATGGTATTTAGTATTCAGTTGTATAAGAATCAGTACATATCATTTCCGTCAAAACTATTTGGCCCTGTCCCTTCAGTCATTGTCTATTGATTTTAAAATATTTTATAACATTTGCTTACTTAGCATGTTTTAGTTTGTGATTAGATCAGCTTTAAGGGAACCACTACTGGAAGGTCTTTGATATTTGGTATGCAGTTGTATAAGCATTGTCACATCCCATTTCCATGGAGACACCACTACAACAGTCATATTTTATTGACTTTGAACTTACTACATGATTAGTTTGTGATTACCGGTAGGTCAATTTAAGGGGAACCACAAGTGGTAGGTCAATGATGTGATATCCAGATCCATGATCATAAGCATTGACACATATCATTTCCATGGAGATCATTTTTCTGCCTTCCACTAAGTCATGGTATATTGACTTTGAACGTTTAGTATAGTTTTAGTTTGTTATTGATCAGTTTAAGAGGAACCACTAATGTTAACTTAATGGTAGTTTTAGCATATGCATTTATTCTTTTCATGGAAAATATTTGGCTCCCTTGCCTATCAATGTTCATTGACTATGAAACTTTTAGCTTGTTTAGGGAACCACTTATGATAAGTTAATGGTATTAGGTATGCAGTTTTATAAGTATTGGCATTGCTCATTTCCATACAGATTATTTGGTCCTGCCCCTTAGTCATAGTTCATTGACTTTGAATGTTTTTCATAGTTTATATGTTTAAATATTGCAATTTGGATTCAATACTTGTATTATACTATAAAATTACAAGAAAGCCAGACATGTCTCTATTGTTTATAGAATGATTGTAAAGTGTACATGTCCATCTATCAGGGTTTATCTAACCTTCAGCTATCATCAGAAGCGTCTGTTATCTATAATTAGACCTTGATCCTAAAGACCTTTCGATCATTATCAGCTGAACAGGTGAGACATTTCATTTTTTGCAATCTTGTTACAGTTTGTTTTAAAGTTCTATCCAAGATTAAGGACAAAGTTTAAAATTTCCTACTAATCCTTTTTTTCTCATTGCTGAGGGCCTTATTTTAACCTGAATTTGTTTAATTTTTTGTCTGTTGATCTTCTTTGGACACTTGTCTTATTGGCAATAATACAAAATGTACTTTCTAACATAGAGTAGAAATTTCCAATTTCCTCTTAAGGTTTATGATCCCTTCTGTAGCCATGTAATTACGAAATTTTAAAACTGCAATAGTATGAAAACAGAAAAGATGATGAATACTAGAGGTGGGCCATTGTGTACATATACTAAGTGGAAACTAATTGCAAAGCATTATTATTCATTGTTTCATTGCATTTAATAGAAAAATAGGATTTTGTCGCAAATAAAACCAAATTTTTAATAAAGAGATTCAAAATATAGATTATAAAATTGAGAATTGAAATGGGGAATGTGTCAAAGAGACAACAACCCGACCAAATAAAAACAACAGCAGAGGGTCACCAACAGGTCTTCAATGTAGCGAGAAATTCCCGCACCCGGAGGCGTCCTTCAGCTGGCCCCTAAACAAATATATACTAGTCCAGTGATAATGAACGCCATACTAATTTCCAAATTGTACACAAGAAACTAAAATTAAAATAATACAAGACTAACAAAGGCCAGAGGCTCCTGACTTGGGACAGGTGCAAAAATGCGGCGGGGTTAAACATGTTTGTGAGATCTCAACCCTCCCCCTATACCTCTAACCAATGTAGTAAAGTAAACGCATAACAATACGCACATTAAAATTCAGTTCAAGAGAAATCCGAACTTACTTGTTTTTCTATGATGTGCTAGCATTTATTGTTGACAAAAAGTCTTAAACAACCTTTTAATTCCAAAATACCTCATGCTGAGTCACGAAAGTCGAGCGCACCCAAAAAGGTGTACTTGAATTGGTCCATATTTATATTTGATTTCACCAATATCTAAATTTATAAACTTGTTTAAAGGAAATCATTACTAGCACTGCATACAATAATCCTCTATCTACCAGGCACTGAATTGCAAAATATGAGAGTACAAGGGGAAAGGCTGTGGATTTTCTATAAAATTTCCATATGTTTAGCATTGAAGCTACACAAGGGTACACAATCCTTAAGTATCATTGATCTATCATAGGCTTTCAAAGGACCGTATTCATTTATCAAGCAGTTCATACTTTGAAGCAACTACAAAAAAAGTCTGGAGCCTTAAAAGTCAGTTCCATATTATTCAAAATTCTTAATGTATGTCCATTTTACCATATGTCATCTCTCTTTTCCATGTCCTGTATCTTTGAAAATAAATCAAAGCACAATAAACCAGCAGACTCACTTTAAAATTGATATGACCACAACATAATGATAAACAACCTTCAAACAAAACTGTAAACTGATATAGGACAGACTATGTAAAAACAGAGGAACAGACACACAGAAAAGAAAACATAATAGCAAATTATCTTTTTCTATTGAAGGATGGGCATAAAATATGTCACAATTCTAACCAGATAAACATTGCATCATGTGTGTGTACCATTATTTTACAATCCCCAACTAGTTGAGTAATGGTAAAATTTTGATTAGGCCAAAATATGTGCACTGTCATTTCTTTGTCCCTCCTATCTTAGTACCTTAATTTGTTAAACATAATTTGTGGTTAGTTTTTTTCGGCCATAAGTTATGACACCTTCAAGTTATTGTATAAAGACCTTTTTCCCTATTAGGGGGAGATAATTCAACATTGTTACTATCAACTAGATCATGATAAATACCATAAAATATTGATCCTTGTTTCTTTTCAAAAAGTTTTCTTTAAAATCATGTTAATTTAAGTTGGTAGGGAATTGAAGTCCTTTTAAAGTTATACTAAATTGGAGAAATAAAAACTAATTGTATATAATAAATAATTTAATAACAAGTAATGTAGCCTACTACCTGGCATGTACTCACATTCCCCTTGGCAATATATATTTATATATTTTTTATATAATTTCTATTAAAAAAAACATCTACATATGTATTCTCCCTGGCAGTCTTCATACACCTTATAATCATTTTAATCTTAAATCTCAATTTACATCATTTCTTCACATGCACAACCTTGCTGAAGAATAACTGAACTACATATCTTAATACATATCAATAATGTGATAATAAAATTCTCACACACATCAAATAAATATGATAATCAAATCTTCAACATATTAATAGCATGTGATCAAATCTTCAACATATAAAAAACGTGATAATAAAATCTTCAATACATTAACACAATCATAAGAAAACAGAATATACTAAAAGAAGAGTGTACATTGCAGGGTATATTTGCGGAATGTTTAAAATAACCATTTACAGACCTGAATTTTAAAGCCAGTATTACATTTTACATTAAATTTTGTTGTTGATTGTTTATGATGACTTAAGAAATAATTCATGGGGGATGGAATATATCATGATTTTACAAAGGGTTGGACCCTTTATGACAAATATTTTACCCTGAGCAATAGCAAGGGGTAAAATATCGGCATAAAGGGCCAACCCGTGGTAAAATCACGATATATTCAAGCCCCGATGAATTATTTTGATTCTAATAGGACAATATGGCTATTGCCTTGGATCAAAGCGCTCAAGGTGAGGCAAATATTTGCCGTTCCCATAAATAAAGCAATAAATTGCAAAAGAGGGCCTAAATAGGCATGTATTGTACAACAATTAATTTATATTGACTGGGAATTTAAGCAATAATTTCTTAAACTGCCATTATATGGTTATAATAAGACATTTAAAACTGTTCAGCAAGTTTTACATTTCGCCTTTTATTATATTATAATTCCAAAATATTAATTCAGAATAACCTATTTAAGTTATGATTTATATATTGGTATTAATAAAAAGCAATCGTGTGATTTCATGATCTAATTTTCAATTATTTATTAAGGGTGTTAAACCTTTAGGTGACCCAATAGTTTAAGTGTTTAAAATACATGTGAGTCATTGATCGTTAACATACAATTCATAAATTTAGTCAAGAGATGAATTTAATGTTCAATTCAATAGCAAAAGCAATTTTTGAATTCATTTAAAGGCACTATTAAATTGGCGTCAATAGAACGTAGAGCAAAACCTAAATTGTGTACATGCTAAAGTTTTAAATAATTATATAAATAGTTTTGGTGAATTTAAATTATAAATACTTATAATGTCATATATTGAATTTAAAAATTTCGGCTTTATACCACATTAGCATGTTTGTATTACTTCCCCTCTTTTATGATTTTTGTTTTGCAAGAATTTGTAATTTTCCCGTAAAATGCATATCTATAAGTCATCGTTTATGATCGTGGGTACTCATATAAAAATGCATATTACGTGTGGATATTCAATGTTGGACAACAGCATTGACAATATATTCATATTTTAACCACGGGTTTGTACATCAAAGCCTAAATTGGTGAAAAATACACTGGCTATCAGCCAATCAAAACCCAGGATTCTTACATAAGGTGTAATTATGTTTCAAATTTACCATGCTGTCAATTTTGTAAATTTGCAATTTTTCTTAGTTCTAAAGAACAAAATGCATATTTTTTCAATTTTTTGTCATTTATAAATGATTGAAAAAAATATATTTCTAATAAATTTGAAATGACAAAAATGATATGGGATGTACATGATTCTTGTAAAATCATTTTTTAGTACCCCTCATCCATTTTCTCAAAATTTTGTCTAAAAAAGACTGACTTGATTAGTCGTAAAAATTTTAAACTTGATTACTCAAAAATTATTCATTGTAAATACACAATTTTTTGACAAGTTATATTTGATTATAATTTGTAAAATTCATTGATATTTTCCACTTGTATCACATGTTTTGGAAATAATTCCAGAACAAGATTTTAAAGAAACTGAAACGTCAGAAGAATACATCCTTGAGGCACTGGAAAAAATTACAATTTAAAAAAAGTGTGGTCTCTTTTTCACACCCTAACCATTAGACAAACAAAAATATAATACTAATGAAGAAAACAAAAGGCAAGTACAAATGATAAATAGATAAAAAAATTGATCAATTTTCTACTGAGATAATTTTAAAACAAGGCCATTTTTACCCCCAAAAAATTCAATCTCCGTACAGCTTGACAAATGGATATGTTATATAATTTTTTAGATTTTTAAATATATATCACATGAATATAGATAAATATCATATGAACTACACATACATATTCAAGGATCATATCCTTGTTCTACTTATATGGAATAGTGGCAACCATGTGAAAGCAAAAACTTTTAAAACCCAAAATCCAAAACTTTTAAATCCAACAAACATCCAAGTATAAGTCACTGGGAATAAATTTGAACACTTTTTTGACTAGATAATGTAATAAAAACTTCTGAAAAACATATCCATTTGTAAAAAAAAAAAAAAAAAACACTATCATCTATACTATGTAATATCCATTTGAATAAAGTAGCATGAGCTATTTTGAATCTCAACAAGCTAAAATTACAAGACTAATTTATAATTCACTTATGATCCCAATTTATAAAACTGAAAATTTATGAAAATGTGAGTTCTAAAATTATATCTTTCATAGATGATTTACCAATCTTAAAAGTAATAAAATAAATTAGGCAATGAAGAAATTACAAATGCACTACGAGTTCTACACTGACACCATCTCTAATCGGGATCAGTGTAGAAAAAAAATCATGTAATACACAACAAGAGACAAAAACCCAATAACACAAAAAAAAAAGAAAAAGGACATTACAGTATTGAGTAATATTTCAACATATTGTCTACAACAATGCACATCATGCACATTTTATCAACAATCTTAAACACAAATAATATTAATAACAACAACATAAATAAATAACTGAAGACAACAACTCACAAATGCGTAGCAACAGTAAAATACCAGAAAAGTAACAAATATCTTAAAATTTTAACATTCATGCTTTTATATTATTACATTTTTTGCATTTGCGTAGTAGATGTAACTTTTCACAATAATTTTGAGGATCAGGAAATTTCACCTTCCATGGCTTGATACCATATATCTTTTCACAAATATCCCTACAGAAAATCATACATTTTTGTACATCTAATAACAACTGTAAATTCAGAAATTATTGCATGCATTATTATTTTGAAGAATGGACTGAAAAGCGCTATATATTAATGCAATTTTAAAAATGTCTGCATACAATTGTATCTTATTATTGCTATACTCATTCAGTCGCATAATTTGCATTGCTAAAAACCTTGCAATCATTCCTGAATTTACAGTACATTGAATATCAACAAAAATGTTATCAGGGTAAATAAATGGAATAAAATCTACTTTTCTATTACCAGCAATCATTAAAAATCAGCAATAAGGGCTCCCAAATGTCCCTTTCTTTGATAAAAACTGCATTTATGTTTTGTCTAATGCCACAACCGAGAGGAAAAAAAGAGATTATTCTAGTGTCCCCCCCCCCCTATTTGATGGTGTTATAAGACATGCGAAAGAGAGTCATCTGATCAACAACAAATACATGAAATGCTATTAACCAATCAAAACATAGTTTACTAATCTAAAGTGTTATTCAATTAAGTATTGAATGCTTCTTTTTGTAACTTCATTGGGATATAAAAGAGTTGACCGAAGTACATTTTGTATGGAGCTAGCGCGGAAGCGCTTCATTCTAAAAATGTGCGCACAGTCAACGCTTTTACAACCCTATGAAGTTACAAAAAGAAGCCTTCAATACTTATAATTACATTTTTTAGCTAGGTTCATGAAAACACGAATTTTATCAATTTTTTATTTAATTCACTTTATTGTGGGACCAATGGAAAATTTTATTGAGTAATGCAATTGCTTAAGGAATAACATGTGATGTGCAGTTAGCCAATCAGAATAACATATTATAGTGAAACATACATCTAATGTAATTATTATCAAATATTACTTTTTGTTTAATATCAATGGTTTGCATATGGTATATCCCAAAACATGTTAAGTAGATCTATCTAATGTGTTAGTTTATACTTTGTTTAGACAAAACATTTTACAATCTCAATGGCAGATAACTCACTAATATTTTCTATCAAAACAATCCTTTTCAATCAATGCTTTTCCTTTTATAATTTATTGTACAATTAATGCAAGCAGCAAAGATTCATCTTATTTGACCTATTTCTGAATGTTTGTTATTTATTTTTTTTGCAAATAACTAAAACTTTATATAAGACATTGGAATAATTTGGTCAATGACAAACGAAACAAAACAACATATACCCAGGATAGAGTTTGTAAAATTTCAACAAGAGGACTTTTAATAACAATATACCTGAGTGTATGGAATGGATAAAGTATAAACAACTTGAATAAAACATTAGTTTAGGTACTAAATGGTCTTGCCAGCTGCATTATCTAGTTACAAATATATTATTGTCAATAATCCTAATAGATATAACATTCAAATATAATTATTCAACAGATATTATAACTAAATGAAATATCAAAGGATTTCAAAGCTGTTCATTGAGGTATTATCATGCATGTAGTATAAATAATTGTTTCTTAATATAAATATGTACATTTATAAAACTATACAGCAATCAAACTTTTAAATGTGACAACCATAATGTTGAGTCATAACATCAAGACAATTTTTGTTCGTGGGCTGATTATGGCTAAATATATCGCTACATTTGAAATTAAAATGGCAGACGTTCTGTATGCTAGCACTGGCTGTTTATTCATCTGATCTATTTTCATAGTATGATTTTATCATCCTTATCTACAATTGTGTAAATACATTTTTCTCACTCATTCAAATTCAGTCAGAAAATATGTTTTTGTACTACATAGGAATTTGTACTATGCAAGCTTTTCAATGGAAATTTTATTTCTCTAAAATTAAATGGTAATGGATATGTATATTGTCAAATTACTTAACGTCCCCTCATGTAATCATTTACATAAAATGAAACTCTCCTATATCAATACCGTCACCAAGACAAATAACTGACATACTACTACATTACATTCATTCATAATAAAGAAAAAATATAATGAACATACAACCATATACATTTAAACTGTTGTAAAACATACATGGTACCAAGGGAGGGAACTTAAAGTTGGTGTCAATTATATTTTGTACAATTATATTTGAATGTGCCTTTATGGGTGTTGTTTCTATTTGTAAAGTGCCTTTTCTGGGTACCATGTATGTTTTAATGAGACAGCATTACAATTCTAATAAAAGTTTTGACTAGATCACACTCAACACTAAAATCACATGTTTTCATGCCTGAGGTAGCTGGACGGAAAGTTCAATCACGCTGAAGGAAGCTTTTGATTTTACTTAATTACCATGTATATACAATCAGCAATTAGCTTCAACTACTTTTTGGCTGCCATTTTTCACATGGATTTGAGTTTTGACAACGACATGCAAATCACTGATGATCAACCTGTTACATTGAATATTTTTAAGAAATTTAAAAAAAAAAAAAAGCATAGCTTCAGGGATCTCCATGGATGAAAATTGAACGATGGAGGAACTTTCACCATTACGAACCGTGTCTACGCTGTACAGTGTAGTGCGATCAGAAGTATTTTATCCTTCCATACAAGGAATGGTGAACATGCTAATTCATTGCTTATTTAAATTATATTTATTTGAATTTTCATTATAGAATTAGAAGTATCAATATTTTCATTTATTGCTGTTTTTAATCATTCAAATGCCAAGTCTTCATTCTTAGTTGAGAATGACCAAAAGCTGTCATGAAGGTCCCCATGTAGATTTTTTGTATTTTTGGTAATTGTTATGGGGGTTAAAAATCATATGATGTGGAGCTTATTTTTCATGGACACTGTCAAATTCAAATCCCATTACCGGTATGGCTGATTTGCAGCAACAACAGAACGATTCGTACGGGTTATGTAAAAGGTTAAAGACATTTATAAAGCAAATGTTGACAAATGAAAAGGTTTTTAATGACTTTATCTGGTAAATTGATGCTGTGCAACATGCATCTTTCGAGTCTGAAAAGAAACCGGAAACGCGGATGTATCAATTTGATTGTAATATACGAAATGAATTCGGAATTACGATACGATATTTCTTTACAGGAATTATTTAAGTTTTTACTTTTAAACTTTTAAAGTAATTCTAAATTATCGTTACAGCAGTACTCTAGTTATTTGCGATGAAATAATATTTACTGTTTTGCGTCTTATTTTGTACTTCTTAAAAAAGGGGGATGCTGATTGCGTAAGGCAGCAACCATTTGATTTTCTGGGGGGGGCTATGGGTTTTTTTTCTGTACAAACTTTTTTTTTCGCCTGCGGCGAAAAACAATCTATTTTTTTCACGACAAGTCGAAAACAATTTTTTTCTTTCAATATTAGCATTACATATAGTGGCAGCTGAGGGTGAAACAAACAATTTTTTTTTCTCAGAATCAAAAACAAATTATTTTTTTCTCCAAAAACTGGAAACAAACTTTTTTTTCCAAAAAAAACCATAGCCCCCCCCAGAAAATCAAATGGTTGCTGCCTAAGTCAAAATAAAGCACGTGTTCGACTTGTTAAACTGTTTTCCTTGTAACTGGATTATTAATTTATTTATTTAATCTAAATTATCATAATCATTTGCTGAAACTTATTTGTTTAATTCGACAAATGGATCGTCTATCCTCAGATAGTATTCTCCTGTCTGGTTTGTTGATCTACCTGTATAAGCTCAGGTACAAGTGATTAGCGATCTTAATCCGGATATCCCCCAGGCGTTAGAACTGTATTGGATTAAAACATAATAAGCCTAAGGGTTATGCAATTACATGCATTTGATTGTAATTGATAAAAAAAAAATGGCGTCGGGCTACAAAAAACGATGAAGTTTTGAACGATGGCGGAAGACAATTTAACGATGGCGCAAGACAATTTAACGATGGAGAAAGTCATTTGACGATGGCGCAAGACATTTGAACGATGGCGGGGCGCCATCGTTAAACAGGCCATGGAGATCCCTGAGCTTATTACATAAGTTGTACACATCATTCATTTTATACACAAATTCTCGTCAAGTTATCATTTCAAATGAAAAAAAATTTGCTTCATGGCTCATTTGTTTTTCCAAAATTAACATTTGTATAATAGAAATTTAAGAATTTCAGTTTCTGTTATACTCGTAATTTCTTCTTTACTTTTTTCAAAGGTACCGGTACATTTTTCTGCACTACACTTCTTTTCTTTCTAGATTTTAACCAATCTACTGGTTTATTTTTAACCTGGTTCCACAGTATGTCTTTGATCTTGTTAGGTATAACATTGTGACTTATAGTATGATTAAGTGATGTCAAAGACTGACATTGTGATATCAATGATTCAAATAGATACTTGCAATTTTCTGGGGAGTCAAATAAAACATAATCTCTCAATATATCACAAATAAAAGACACTGCAGGTCTCCTCGGGACATTTGAACATGTACGGGAATTTACATCACATGACATACTGCACCCGATACCGTAGAAACATTCGCTATCAAAGTAACAGCGTTTTTTGCCACCTGAATGTAGAAGTTGTTGTTCAGACATAACACTCTCTAAGTTGACAACTTTAGCTTCAAAATCGGTCGACACACCAAAGTTAATATGCTTAATATCACACATGTAAAACTTTGTACTGAACGATTCTGTCAAAATGGAGGACAATTCCAGCAGTCCTATAGCTATCTGTGCTCTCTTCTCCCATGACGGTAACATCCACTGATTATAATTTGGAAAGAAGTACTGCATCACAGGATTAACATCACTTTTCTTCTGATACAATGGTGAACTGGGAATGTAATCATAGGCATAGGCACTTCCACAAGTTCCATTTATCTTAGGAAAACTTGCCTCATCTTGAAAGATTAGCAGGATGAAGAATTCTCTAGTGTGGAGTAGCTGCCACAGAGTATTGCATTCAGCATAATTCATCTGGAATTAAAATATACAACTTATTATTTCAATGGTTGATGGTTTTTATAATGGAATTAAATGGAGACTCACTGTGTGGAGAAAAATTATGACCCTGCTTGCATATAGCCTTATAAAGGGACATAACTCGTGAGTACGGTAAAAGTCACCCAACTTCAGACTTGATCTTTGTTTATGGTTATCATTGCAATAAGCATTATGTGGTTTCATACCATTTGGTTGATGCAAACAAAAGTTAGAGAATGGAAACTAATTTTTGGATGGAAATACAGACACATAAAAGGAACATTCAGATAGACAAGGATAAAACTTGATACCCTCTCTGATGACTTAGGCAGGGTCATAAAAATAAAAAGAGAGGGCAAACTGAAACTAGGTAATGAAATATATTACATTTAAAGTAGAATATGTTGATACTGGGTAAGGTCAAGTTTTACTCACAAACTCAATAAATGAAACAGCATTAACGACCTACATAACTATGTTGTTTGATTTTATCCAAACTTAGGCAGCAACCATTTGATTTTCTGGGGGGGGCTATGGTTTTTTTTTCTGTACAAACTTTTTTTTTCGCCTGCGGCGAAAAACAATCTATTTTTTTGCGACAAGTCGAAAACAATTTTTTTCTTTCAATCTTAGCATTACATATAGTGGCAGCTGAGGGTGAAACAAACAATTTTTTTTTCTCAGAATCAAAAACAAATTATTTTTTTCTCCAAAAACTGGAAACAAACTTTTTTTTCCAAAAAAAACCATAGCCCCCCCCAGAAAATTAAATGGTTGCTGCCTTAGCATCAAACAGATAGTGTACCACTGTAATTTGATGATAAGAATATATTCTTTGCATTGTACTTGCTTTATGCCAATCGTCTGTTATCTCTTTCATTTTTTCTTAATTTAAAATAATTTAGGGAACAACCATTTAACTTCAAGTGGGGTAATGTTTTTTTTCTAAAAATATATTCTGATCACAAATTTGATGAAATAATATATTGTGGTCAAGCAGATGACAAAAAAATATATTCTGAATCCAGATTTTCCCCATACCAATCAGTGTTAAATTTTGAAGAAAAAAAATAGATTGATAGCATAAAAAAAATAAAAAGAAATGTTGGTGCTTTACGCCAAAAACAATTTCTGACCCAGATAAAAAAAACACACATCCCCCATGAAGTTAAATGGTTGCTCCCTTAGAGGTCTTCCATAGTAAATACTAATTTCCCCATATCATATCACATTTTTAGTTGGGGGAGGAATTGATTTGTGAGTTTTTCAGATATATCTATATACAATATACAGTACCTCTCCATTTGCATTAAAGTCTGTAAACCCTAGAACTTTATCTAATAACTGTGGTGAGTCTATTTCTCCAAGGTTATACTGTAGAAACTGGAACACTTTATCTTGGAATGTTTCTAGTGATATAGGATACGGTAGAGGTTCTACAGCAGGGTACTTCTGTATCTTAATAAGTGATTCCTCATGTCTGTAGGTCTGTTAACAAAAATATAATGTTACAGTTCTGTGATTATGATGGATTGTGGTTTCACATAGCACTTGGAAAATTAAATATATATATTAATGCCAAAAACATTCAAATATGAAGTAAATATAAACCCTCCATTTTTAAAGACTCACAAACTGATGTCTTTTTACTTGAATGCAAGTTCACAAGGTAATTATATAGTATGCAGATAGTCCATCAAGACATGCAACATTACCAAGAAAAAGCAGTTGTAAATACAAAGTGTTAAGCAGAGAAGCAGCAGCTAATACCATTTTTTTAGTCTTTGGTTTGACCAAGGTGTGGTTTGAAACATCCACTCACACTTGAGGCAATCATGCTTAAAAGAGCACCTTGAGGCTGTTATTTACAACTTCCAGATCTAAATTCTACAAAGATTACCTCATTGTAAAAATAACGTAAAACTATCAGCACAGTATAAGCTAGTGGTAAACCCCTTTTTTATATTCTGTAGGCATTTTTTTAGAGCTATCTTCTAATTTTATTTTAAATTTCTAGCAATAAGCTTACATTCTACTCACATTATGATGTTTTTGTTTGAATAATCAATGCATTCAAAATGTGTAATTTTTTCACAAACTTGGTGGCCTATCATTTATTTTATTGTTTTGAACATATCACAATTTAAACTGATTGGTGGCAGAGTATGAAAAAAATAACATTTTTCGTTTGTATTCCCATACAACCTTAAAATCTTTACGTATAATTAGTAATCAATGAATGGCATAAAATTGACAGATCACTTCATTGCATCACATTATTTTATTTGAACTATCAAATGTTGTCATAAACCTTGGAATATATAGTTATCAAGTCAGAACCATATATGGTTTTGAATGCATTAAATTTCAATCTTTACCCGAAAACTTGATAGCATTTTACTTGCTTTCTCTGAAACACAACATTGCAGCAGAATATAACTTACTATATCACTGTGTGTCTCAGATACACAATAATGAAGAGGAATAGACTTCTCAATACAAATACTGTAACACAAATCTCCTGTTATAACTCCATTGTTATACTCTTTACACTGCAATAAAACAATATAATTACACATAAAATAGTTGTAACTAAATGCTGATAAGAGCCCAGGGTTGGCAAAGTATTACCCGCCGGGAAAACCCAGGCGGGAATTCCCGGTTTTCCCGGGCTGGGCAATACTCCCAGAAATGGGTAATACTGGGCAATATGATTTTTTAAGCTTATTTCAACACAAAATAGTAAAGACTTGTTGTTGTTTCATAGTATTATAGCTAAATATATACATTTTATACAGATAACCATTGAGAGTCATTTCAAGAAGATTAAAAATTCAATTTCATTTTTTTCTCCCACTACTTCTACATGTAGGCAGAATACACAATTTGAACATTTTAGGATACCTTGTTAATTTCCATGTATTGTTTCAATAATCCAAACTTAGAAAAAATGCATTTTATAGCAGTGTTTATGTGAATTATAAAATTTAAATTTCTATGCAATCATATTGCTAAATGAACACCCTACAGGGTCAAGTCATTAACACTTATAGAAATGAAAAGACTGAATATTGTTATATAAACATATCTGTGTCCTAATCTGAATAATTACTTATTAATTAGTGATGTACATATAAAGACAAAAATAATTTTTCTTACATTTTCTTGTTCATTCTTAATGTAAGATATACATTTGAAAAATGAATTCTTTGAATTTATGTTAACAGTTTGACCAATCTAGACAGGAGGGTGATTTAATAGACTTTTAGGAGAATTATTGAGAAAGGCCTTTTCCTTTAATATTTGTCTAATGTGTGTCTACATGTACACTTGTCTCTGACTTGCTAGAATTAAGACTTTCTCAAATGCATACACTTGTATTATCAGACTCTTAAACAAGTAAACTTGTTTATAAATCAAAATGTGTTTATAAATATCTTAAATGTATTGCATTTGAGTTTGTTCACTGAATTCTCTATAAAATTCAGGCCAGTATTATATATTACCCAGTATTGCCAGTATTACCCATTAAAACCCAGTAAAACCGGGTTTTCCCAGTATTTCCACTGGGCTGGGCAATACTCATAAAACCCGGGTTTTTGCCAACCCTGTAAGAGCCTGCATGCACATGATACACCTGTCAAAAAATATCACCGATTTGATTTTCCTCTTTTTTCTACCATACTATGTTAGTATTTAAGTCATTGTAGGCACCATAGGAAATAGGTCAGAATGTTACTAAAATGCTACAATCCAAATGCAAATACAGTAAAGACCATTTTGTCCAAATTTAGTTTGCAGTAGTTCAGCAGTTTCAGAGGTGATGATCTTGGAAATAAACATGCAAATAAGAGGTAAAAATGGTCATTTAATCTTGTCTTGATAATTTCTGCTACAATGAACACCAAAACTGCTTAGATATTGTAAATTTACTAGTTCATTCCTCTTTCATTTCTCTGGTTCTACTCGTTAATCACTGATTAGATTATTTTAGAGTTATAAATTATAGTGAGGGACCTACATGTACAAAAGGGTACATGTTCTAATTCGAATTCCATATTCAACCATAGAAAAATTGACTTCAACTAACCTCCAAACAACCCATGATTCTGTAATTAGGAGTATCCAAATTGCATCAATGCTTAAAAATTAATTAACAGATGTTTTGCTCCATTTCTTCAAGTATTTAGAACAGTTTGACATAAGTCCATGCTTAGTATTCATTCTTTTAGAAATGAATGCTTGAAACATATTTTATTTGCTCATTTTTAAAAGATGATTTTTTTGTGAATGTTGCATGATGATGTTTACACAGATTTTACTTTTTCAGTGAATTAACCAGTAAAATTATCTGTTGATATATACTGTAAAAGTTTTGTGCATATCTAAACATGTTTACCTATGTCAGATGAAAGAGGTGTATAGTGTCAAATCATAAAATTACAAATGGTTTAGTTTCAAAGCAACTTGTAAGATTTCTGCAGCTATTTTTGTTGAATAGGTGCAGTTTAAGTACTTAGTGCAATTTAGGTACTGTGACATTATATATAAAAAGTCTAAAAGAACAAAATTAAACTTTATGAGAGAGAACAAAAATTAAATGTTGTAAAGGGATGCCACCCAAATTTGAACGTGATTTGTGTTTCTGGTAATATGCATTGTGCATAAGTTTCATAACCTTTGGTTGAGGCAAACTAAAGTTAGAGAGCGGAAACCTATTTTCAGACGTACCAACTGTGAACAAAGGTTACTAACACTTAATGCCCCATAGGCCTATAGCTAGCTAGCTGTGGATGCGTAAATATGAATAGCAGATCAATAAGTGTGAAAGTCATGGAACTTGGATCTAGAGTTTAGGTCATAAGATGGATTGCAAGGCATCCCCCTTCCCAATCCCCTTTAAAAAAAATAAGAAATAAATTATTTATGCAAAGCACATACCGTTAACAAAGTTTACTGTCTATTGAAAAGATGGCCTATCAATAACTAGAGGCTCTTAAGAGCCTGTGTCGCTCACTTTACTGTATTTACTGATGTCAGCCATCTTGGTTGGTAGGCGAGGTCATTAGACACTTTTTAAAAATAGATACCCTAGTAATGATTGTGGCCAAGTTTGGTAAAATTTGGCCCATAGTTTTAGAAAAGAAGATTTTTGTACAAGTTACAAAAATGACGAAAAGTTGTTCAATATTGACTATAAAGGACAATAACTCCTTAAGGGGTTCTTTGACAATTTTGGTCATGTTTGACTTATTTGTAGATCTTACTTTGCTGAACATTATTGCTGTTTACAGTTTATCTCTATCTATAATAGTATTCAAGATAATGACCAAAAACTGCAAAATTTCCTTAAAATTACCAATTTTAGGGCAGCAACCCAACAACGGGTTGTAGGATTCATCTGAAAATTTGTGAGGGGATAGATCTTATTCTGATGGACATTTAAATCTTGAAAGATTTGCCCTAAATGGCTTAGTTTCAACGATATAAAGCAAAAACTGCATTTTACCACTATGTTCTAATTTTAGCCATGGCAGCCATTTGGTTTGGTAGGTGGGGTCATCAGACACATTTTTTAAACTATATACCACAATTATGATTGTGGCCAAGTTAGTTTAAATTTGGCCCAGCAGTTTCAGAGAAGGAGATTTTTGTACAAGTTACAAAAATGACGAAAAAGTTGTTAAATTTGACTATAAAGGGCAATAACTCCTTAAGGGGTTGACTGACAATTTTGGTCATACTGACTTATTTGTAGGTCTTATTTTGCTGAACATTATTGCTGTTTACAGTTTATCTCTATCTATAATAGTATTCAAGATAATAACCAAAAACTGCAAAAATTCCATAAAATTACCAATTCAGGGGCAGCAACCCAACAACAGGTTGTCCGATTGTCTGAAAATTTCAGATAGACCTTGACCTCATCAACAATTTTACCCCATATGCAGATTTGCTCTCAATGCTTACGGTTTCAGAGTTTATAAATAGCCCAAAATCTAAATTTTACCCCTATGTTCATATTTTAGCCATGGTGGCCATCTTGGTTTGATGGCCAGGTCATCGGACACATTTTTAAAACTAGATACCCCAAGGATGATTGTGGCCAAGTTTGGTTTAAATTTAGCCAAGTAGTTTCAGAGGAGAAGATTTTTGTAAAAGTTTACGGATGACGGACGACGGACGCCAAGTGATGAGAAAAGCTCACTTGACCTTTCAGGTCAGGTGAGCTAAAAATAGCATATTAATATGAGTACAAACCAAAGCTTGCTTTATTCTCTGTCCATTGCATCTGTCCCCTCCTAGTGTCCAGACCAAAATAATTATAAAGACAACAACTACTATGGTTATCAGCATAAACAAATAAACAAATAAATCATCTCTGTTTACCTGAAAAGGAAAGAACAGTAAAAGTGACGGCACCAAAATTCAAACTTGGTCTGCATATTGTAGAAATAAGCATTGTGTATAGTTTCATAACATTTGGTTGAGGCAAACTTAAGTAAGAGAACGGAAACCAGCTTGGGGTCGTACGGACGTATGTACGGATATACAGTGGACAATGGTAAAACCCTCCACTTCGGCGGGGCATAAAAATAAAGTTACCTTAGTTTAGCCTATCATGTTACAGTTGATAATTTATTTCTTATTTTCTATGTTTTAACCCCACTTTTAAGCACAGTTTTTGGAGATATTTTGTGTAAGCCAGTTTTTATTGGTGGAGGAAGCCAGAGTGCTAGAGAAAACTTCTGACCTTCAATAGGAAAACTGACAATCCTAGTCAATTAAGATTAGAGTCAAGTGCAGCTGCAAGAGCTAGGTTAGTACTCACAACCTCAGTGTTGACTGGCTAGTGATTAACAGTAATAAATAATTAGACCACTTGGTCATCAAGTCCCCCCATGTTAATTGAGAAAGATCTTCAATAATATTCCAAAAATTTCAAAATGAGACACCAAGATAACTTAATTGAGTTTAAATTCTTGAAATTTTGCCAGTTTAAAACTCATGAAGTATGGCACACAGATATATATCGCTGAATCACCAGTTTGAAACACATGAAACATTATAATGGGTTGCACTTTGAAAAGACAGCTGTTTCACAAACCACACCACTTTTGAGGAAAAAGGAGTAGGAGCATTAAGGCCTGGATTTAGCCCAAGAAAATAAAATGCTTGATAACTTTTTAAAATTGGCACATAATGTTTAGAAATGCATAGGGTCAAGAAATATAAATGAAAAACATAATGATTTCTATCTGATGACCTCACAATTACTTCATAATATGTACTGTTTTCACAAAAATGATGAAAAATACAGAATTTATGCAGTTTTCTATCATTATTTCCATTGCGGAAATATCATGGCGAGCCAAGAAACAACAAAATAATTTAACATAAGCTTTATTATAACTATTGACATAATCTCATCAAATATAGTTGTTTCTTGAGTGTGCACACTTTTTAATCTAAAATATACTTCAAATTTGATGAAAAACAAGGATGATCACAAAATTTTACAAAATATGCAAATTAAGTCATGATTTGTTGCCATGGTATGTAACTTGTTCAAAGTCAATTTTTTTTTCTTTTCTGACTACCTTGTACCTTAGTCAAGTTTATAGTAATTTAAGAATATGTATGATAAATTTTTAATTTGCAGTTTAATATTTTTGGGCCAAAGGGCTTTATTGCCCTACTCCTTTAATATTTATAGATATTTTGTTTTGTTTACCTACTGGTTCCCAGATATGATCTCTATGCTTCATCTTGTAGAGATACACCTTAAGAATGTGACCAGTATAAATACACATGGTTGGTGTCCAAATTGTGTTTGCATTTTTGTTGTTACAGCTTGAAAACATTGATTTAAGTCTACTTACTTTACATTTGTTAATTTTCTTTAAGAATCTACAGAGTTGCCTGTTGACCTTGGACTGTTTCCAAGAAGATACTGTAGAACATGGCATCTTAGGGTAGATCTTCATCACTTTTAGGTCTTACATCTTTAAGATAAATTGAAATATATATATATATATTTCGATTACTATATGGCCTTAAACAATGAGAAAAACCAATACCATAAAATCTGCAATATGAGGCGCTGACGTGTAAAATGTGAAAACATGTAAAATGGGAAACAATTGATTATCTGTAACAATACATTAGGCCAACTTGTTTCAGGATTTACTAGCTGTATCAGCTTTTATCAGAGCACTTTTCGGAATACTTTAACAAAGATTTTAACAACCATTATGTTTTCTAACTCTATTGGTTGAAAAGAATGATATCAATTAGTTTTGGCAATAAAATTTTACACTAACATGATTAAGCTGAGCAAAATCAAATCATTCTAAAAGCTTTTTTCTGTTATGGCCTGGAAATTAAGTAAAACTCATGGCAGTTTTCAGTTCAAATAAATTATGTTTTGACAAAACTGTACTTTGTAATACATTTATCATGTTTATAAAGATAAATACATGTATACATGTAACTAGAGTACTACACAGAAGGTAAACAGGTGAAAAATTAAATACTCCAGAGTCAAAAGTAGATAATTATAATATAAATAGTATAATTAATGCAAACATAAAATTGAGAATGGAAATGGGGAATGTGTCAAAGAGACAACAACCCGACCATAGAAAAAACAACAGCAGAAGGTCACCAACAGGTCTTCAATGTAGCAAGAAATTCCCGCACCCGGAGGCGTCCTTCAGCTGGCCCCTTAACATATATATACTAGTTCAGTGATAATGAACGCCATACTAAACTCCAAATTGTACACAAGAAACTAAAATTAAAATTATACAAGTCTAACAAAGGCCAGAAGCTCCTGACTTGGGACAGACGCAAACATGTGGCGGGGTTAAACATGTTTACATGATCTCAACCCTCCCCCTATACCTCTAGCCAATGTAGAAAAGTAAACGCATAACAATACGCACATTAAAATTCAGTTCAAGAGAAGTCCCAGTCTGATGTCAGAAGATGTAACCTAAGAAAATAAACAAAATGACAATAATACATAAATAACAACAGACTACTAGCAGTTAACTGACATGCCAGCTCCAGACTTCAATTAAACTGATTGAAAGATGAAAGATTATGATTTCATCATGCATGCTAAACATTTAGATCATTTTTGTTTTTACAGTATATTTTGGATAGAATCTGTGTGAGTAATAAATCGTACATTTATTGGTAAACAAGTAACATCAATTTGTCAAGGATTCAGCCAAAAAGACATAAGGAATTCCAAATGTTTGTTTTTCAGTTTTACTTATTATTTCTTAGATAATGTCTTTAAATTTGAAAATACTGAATGATTGACCAAGTAATACCAGTTACTTTCAGAATCATTTTATCAATTTAAGAATAAAGAATTAATCTAAGTAATAAGATAGGCAAAATATACATTCATTAATAACTTTCAGAATCATTTTGATCTATGATATGATCTAAATCAAAACAACTTTTTTTGTGGCTGTGCAGTATTTATTACATGCAAGTAATCTCTCATGTTTAACATGTTTAAACTAAATGTGAGCAATAAATCTGTCATGTATAAAAAAAAATCTGCATTCATTATGAGACATAATAATAAATGGTTAATTGTTATAACATCAAATAACTAATATAAGAGACATTTAGTATATATGTCTCTGCTAATATATGGAATATGGAATAAAATATAATCTTATATATCATGTATCATTTAAGGTATAATTGCCAAAACCAAAAATAACCGCCTTCAATTATGTAATAATCATGATAATGTAGGGATAAACTTCTAATGAGAGCATAGGGGTGTGTATCATACAAATGTAGATGTTTTGGGGCAGAAATATATGCCAGTCGACTGGTATGCATTATACAATGTTATACATGTATAACACATACCAGTCAGCTGGCATATACATGTATAAATAACACAAAGTATAACACATACAAGTCAAATTGTATATATTTCAGCCCCGAAACATCAATGATACGTGCCCTTGTGATGAGAGGGGCAGTATTTACACATATCATGCATATTGGGACTTTATAATTAATTAATCTTTTGGGGGATTCAGAAAAGAATGCTTTGTTTTTTGAGGAATTGCAGATTAAGCTTGTTTGCCCTGGAATTTAGAACGACACCCATTTCCACCCTTGTGAAGACAGCACATAATAAAACAGCTAATTGCAAAGTCTTTGCTGATCTCTTTGCACAGGCACTTGTTTTCTATCCATGGCAAGATCTACTATCCCTATAAATTACACCAATCATCCCAAGCAGAGACAGTTGAAACATTTGTTAGCTGCTTATGCATTACCTTTGTTATAGCTGCATGCAGTCTTGTTTTTAATTTTGCATGTGCTACTCAGATATAAATATTATGTGCTACTATGTCATTATGTGCTGATATTTGTTTTAATATATATCTTGCTTAGCTTTTATTCATCATGTGCTATCTATATATTAATACATATGTGCTGTCTGTTTGTATGTTTGTGTTGTCTTCTTTTTCTTCCAGGTAAGGAACCGAAGTCAAATTTTGAATGTATGAGGTCCCGCGAAAACTAACGCAATGTCGGACAACACAGAAAGTTTTCTCTTGGCTATTTACAGGATAAAACGGTCTCTATATATATACAATTAAAACTATACAGGATGTTACTGTCTCAATTTTAGCAGAGCATGCCTTCAGGGCAGCTTTGAATCCATCAACTGTGTCAGCTGATGTTGCTGATGTTGGCAGTTGGTTCCAGTCTCTAATGGTCCTTGGAAAAAATGATTGTCCGAAGGCGTCTGTTGTGGCCCTTTCTTGGAAGAAGCAGTTTTTACCTCTGGTCCAGCTATCGTTTGGCGTCAGATATTGGTGCCTATCTATGTCTATCAGATCATGTTGGATTTTGAACAGCATGCATAGCCTATTTTGTTTCCTGCGGTCTTCAAGGTTTTCCCATTTTAAAGATGTTACCATTTTTGTTACATAGCCAGGTGTGCAGTCTGTGTAGTTGTTGTTTACAAATCTAGCTGCTCCTTTCTGTACCTGTTCGATTGCTTTTATTTTAGCCTGTTTCGTAGGGTCAAATACTGTGCAAGTACACTCAACCGAAGGTCTTACTATTGTTGAATATGCTGCTGCTTTGACCGGTTTAGTGCATATGAAGCCTAGTGTTTTGTTTCCTTTTCCCACTATGTTGTCAATGTGTCTGTCCCTGGTTAGATTATTGCTGATAGTAACTCCCAGGTATTTACTGGCTTCAACGGTGTCCAGTGTGTGTCTGTGTAATTTGTAATTAGTTGATATTACAGGACGGTTCTTGGGTTGTATTCTAATTACAATGCATTTTTTTGCATTGAAGCTCATTAGCCACTTATCTTCCCAATCCTCTAATGATGTGAGATCTTTCTGTAGTAGGTCACTTTCTGCTTGGTTACTGAAAGTTCAATAGAGGAGACTGTCGTCTGCAAAAAGTTTGGTCTCTGATGATGTTGATGTTTCTGGCATGTCGTTTATGTAGGCCAGGAACAGTAGGGGTCAAAGAACTGTTCCTTGAGGAACACCAGAGAGTATACGTACTGGTACTTGTTCAGAGACAGCTCCTTTTAGAATAATGCTTTGCATTCTGTTTTGTAGAAATGATCTTATCCACCTGTTTGCTTTACGCCTTTAGGATTTACTCCTAAGTACTCAAGTTTATGTAGTAGGCGATGGTGTGGCACTTTATCATGTTTATCAAACGCTTTAGCAAAATCTAGTAGGATGATATCTACCTGGCTGTTACTTTTTAATTTCGATGCAATATCATGAATGGTGATGATGAGTTGGGATTCGCAAGATCGTCGTTTGCAAATGTTTGCGGGGAATCCATGCTGTGCATTTGTGAGAATTTTGTATTTGTCGAAATGGTCCATTACGCTGCTGTGTACAATGTGTTCTAGGACTTTGCATGTAATGGAGGTAAGCGATACAGGCCTGTGATTTGATGCTAAGTATCTTTCATCCTTTTTGAAAAGTGGGACTACATTTGCATCTTTCCAATCTTGAGGACTTCTCCGGTGTTGAGGGATGCTTGGTACAGTTCTGTAAGAATTGGGAGCAAGTTGGTCTGCTGCTGTAATTAGTATACAGGATGGTATAGCATCTGGTCCAGTAGCCTTATGTGGTTTCAGGTTCTTCAATAATTTATGAACTCCTTTTACATTGTTTTATATGTCAGCCATGGTGGTATATGGACTTTTCCCTTTATTTGGGAAGTTGTTC
Organism: Mytilus edulis; assembly: GCA_019925275.1. Lineage (NCBI taxonomy): Eukaryota > Metazoa > Mollusca > Bivalvia > Mytilida > Mytilidae > Mytilus > Mytilus edulis. Next base: position 47,814,450 of record CM034353.1, read on the forward strand.
AGGTTCTCTTTCGTAAATACGGACTGGAATTGGTCTTTAAGGATGTTAGCTCTGCTTTTGTTGTCGCTTTGGATGTGTATCTGATGTCATTGCATGTATGTTTTGTTTATTAATATCAGTCAGTTTAAAGAGCTCATGTTCATTGTTATTGTGCATATGGACCATAATTTGCTATTGGGCTCGTTTACTATAACGATAGAAAAGTGATAAAAATGTGTATTACTGTAAGAAAAGTTGTAACTACATTTAAAGATGCCTTTATTTTTATCAACATACAAGTGTATGCTACTCTTCCCTAGAAAAAAAATTGAAATTAACAAATTTCAAAGATTATACGACCGTATTTTTGTGTCATTTCTCGCGTTATCCTGTATCAATGAAGAAAATATGGAAATTTCTGAATAAATTGTACTAATTGTTTTCAAAACAAGCACATATTTAGTAGTTTTATAATACTGTTACATTTAACAAGGATTTTAAGAAAAAGTATATACTGTTCAGATTATTTGAAGCAGATTTTGCAATAAAATAAAACTAAAAAAATGCTTTCGGTTTCTTATGGTTTCCTGTCGCGTTTAAAAAAAACCTCTAATTTAACATTGAAAATAGATTTTAAATATTAACATGAAGAAAGTAACAATAGTAATGGTGTTCATTTATGTCTTTTGAAATATATTGTGCAAAATAAAGAAAATAAAGATTGGTTTCCTGTTTGGTTTCCTGTCACGTAAACGGTGAATCAAAATGTATTAATTTTTTCTTGAAAAACTCAATTGTTCCATTAATACTATTCTAACACCAACACAACCCACAGAATAAAAGTTAAAGTTTTAGAACTTATAAAAAAGGATACAAAAAGAAACCAAAGGCCGAATACCAAATTACGGTCCATATTAGCTGCGGAACCATAGCTCTTAGGTCCTTATGTTAATTTTTGACTATTTGCGGACCTAAGAGCTACGGATCCGCAGCTAGGTCCATATATGCAACCCAACTTTAAATACAAATTACTTAACTTTACATTTCTTTTCGCTTTAGCTGCCACCTTTTCATAATAGAAGATTTGTTAGTCCAAACATAAATTTTATGACATATCTTTAGGCCATTTCATTTTTTGCTTTGACAACTTACAGCAAAATGCAAAAGGCTATTTTAATGTTTGCTTTACGGCGACCAGCAACCTGTAAGGCATCAGCAAAAATAAAAAGCCTTTCAAGACCTCATAATCACGATAATAGTTTGTGGACTAAAGATTTGTAGACCATGGTCATGTTGATGTGGTCATGGATAGAAAAACAAGTGCCTGTTGACTTCGCAAAGACAGGCTAAACAGAAATAAGTCGGAACTTTGATCTTTAAGCAGGAAAAACTAGATATTCATGAAAATAAAAAGGTGAAATAAATTGTCATTACTCGATTGCTTCAAATTGGATATCATATCACAGTCTTGACAGAATTAGAACACCTCCGTGACCAATATCTCTTCTTTACTTTTCAATGGGAGATAACTCCAATTGAGAATAAATACTGGGGACCGTCTCAAAACCAAATATTTCAGTTCATATGGTATGCGTCAACTTTTTTTAAGGCATTGTTTTTCGGAAGAAAATCGTATATGGAACGGCTGGATTACTTCTGAAATATAAAATGCGAAACAAATCGACATGGAGAGAACTCTGCCGACTAAAAGTCAACTCAGTCCGTCTATAAAGGGCATATAAAGTCAACTCGGAGTATTATATAATATTACATTAGTCATTAGGTCAACTCGAACCATCTATAAAGCCAACTCGGGCCGTCTATAAAGTCAACTCGGACAGTCTATAAATTCAACACGAACCGTCTATTAATATAATGACAAATAAAACAAAGAGGATTATAATAAATCATTAAGTGCGATATTTTACGTGTCAATATGATTTACATGTTGCTCAGTGAATTTACAAACATTATAATCACTGGTGTTAAACTGATCATTATGGTGGCCGGTTAAGGCCATTTCGCGTTTTCGCGTTTTCGCGTTTTCGCCCATCATATTATATAGGGCGAAAACGCGAAAACGCGAAATCGCGAAGTCGAAAACGCGAAAACGCGAAGTCGAAAACGCGAAAACGCGAAAACGCGAAGTCGAAAACGCGAAAACGCGAAGTCGAAAACGCGAAAACGCGAAATATTTTTTCTTTCCGATTTCGCGTTTTCGACTTCGCGTTTTCGCGTTTTCGACTTCGCGTTTTCGCGTTTTCGCGTTTTCGACTTCGCGATTTCGCGTTTTCGCCTTTTCGCCTTTTCGCCTTTTCGCGTTTTCGCGATTTCGCGTTTTCGCGTTTTCGCGTTTTCGCGATTTCGCGTTTTCGCGATTTCGCGTTTTCGCGATTTCGCGATTTCGCGTTTTCGCGATTTCGCGTTTTCGCGTTTTCGCGTTTTCGCGTTTTCGCGTTTTCGCGTTTTCGCGTTTTCGCGATTTCGCGTTTTCGCCTTTTCGCGATTTCGTGTTTTATATACCAATACATATTCTTAGTAATTGACTTTATTTCATAATCTATTTTGTTCAATTCAATATTTTATCATAAATATTTGTTGTTTTTTAAGGTGTTTCGGTTAAGGTTTAACTACCAAGGCTTTTCCTCATCAGGTATCCCAAACCTCTAACTAATAAAATAATCAGTTTCAAAGTAAAGTTCAAAGCATCCATACGCATAGAATTTAAAAATTCTGCATACCGGGATACGACACCTGGTAACTTTGTATTGATGTATTGTATTCTAAATTAAATCAGTTTATGATTTGATATAACCATTGTCTTTTATGTTGTGATTTATCCTATAACTTGGTTTATCCTATAACTTGGAGGATGTAAGTAGATCCTTCAAGTTTTTGTGTCTTTTATATGCTATGATCGGAGGTTTTGGAAACATGGTTTTTGTGCTATTATTTTGTTCAATTAGGTGCCAATGTTTTTTAATTGCTTTATTTAGTCCATTGAAGGAAGGATTAAATTTGGTGGCTAAAACAAATGGAGGCATTGCTCTTTTGTTTTTAAGCTTGTACCTTAGACAATCTTTTCTTTCCTTATGAAGTGCATTTGTTATAATGGGGTTGATATCTTTTTCCGAGTATCCCCTTTGGAGAAGTTTTGTTTTAAAAGTTTCAATTTCTTTTAGTGTATCTTTTATGCATTTTTCTACCTAGTTCGTCAAAATCTCGTAAGAGATTTTGTTTAATGTATTTTACATCAGGACTGGGAATAAATTTTAATCCCTTTGCAAGAACTAATATTTCATAGTTTGTGAGATTCTCACGTGAAACACTTCTATATAGTTTAAAGCTTTTTTTACATTTTCATGAAAGTGTTTTGTGCGTTTAAGATGGCCTTTGTTATTATTATGTATACGGAGTTTACTTTTGTATTTTATTAATCGTTTTTTCTTATCCCTTTTTCTGAGAGATCTTTTTCTATTACTCATAGTAATTTATTTGTATAAATTTGTTTTGTGACAAAACTATTTTGTTTGTTTGTATAATTATTTCAACTCTAATTGAGAGATGAAATGAATATATATGAACTTCAACTCTATTTGAGAGATGAAATGTATTTTATTAATTCTACTCTATTTGAGAGATGAATTGATTTGTATTTTGTTTAAATCTATTTCAAAAATTATACATTGTATATGTAAACTCTGTTGAAGTGTTTGTTCACTTGTATCCCGGTATGCAGAATTTTTAAATTCTGTGCGTATGGATGCTTTGAACTTTACTTTGAAACTGATTATTTTATTAGTTAGAGGCTTGGGATACCTGATGAGGAAAAGCCTTGGTAGTTAAACCTTAACCGAAACACCTTAAAAAACAACAAATATTTATGATAAAATATTGAATTGAACAAAATAGATTATGAAATAAAGTCAATTACTAAGAATATGTATTGGTATATAAAACACGAAATCGCGAAAAGGCGAAAACGCGAAAACGCGAAAACGCGAAAACGCGAAAACGCGAAATCGCGAAAACGCGAAATCGCGAAAACGCGAAAACGCGAAAACGCGAAATCGCGAAATCGCGAAAACGCGAAATCGCGAAAACGCGAAAACGCGAAAACGCGAAATCGCGAAAACGCGAAAAGGCGAAAAGGCGAAAAGGCGAAAACGCGAAATCGCGAAGTCGAAAACGCGAAAACGCGAAAACGCGAAGTCGAAAACGCGAAAACGCGAAGTCGAAAACGCGAAATCGGAAAGAAAAAATATTTCGCGTTTTCGCGTTTTCGACTTCGCGTTTTCGCGTTTTCGCGTTTTCGACTTCGCGTTTTCGCGTTTTCGACTTCGCGATTTCGCGTTTTCGCGTTTTCGCCCTATATAATATGATGGGCGAAAACGCGAAAACGCGAAAACGCGAAATGGCCTTAACCGGCCACCATAGATCATCGTAATTGCAGTTACGGTGATCCCAACATGGCGGAGCCCAAAAACCGGTAAAATCGTCTTTTTTTTTTAATTTTCTACGTGTACACGTGTTGTTTTATAGAATTACTCAAAAAATATTTCTTGATCTCAGCAAGGATTTGGAACACTTGAAAGTGACACTATACAAATCCTTGATATCAGGAATTAAATTTTTTGATATCAAAAATTCGATTTCTTGATATCAGAAATAATCTTTATTTCTTGATATCAGAAAATAATCTTTATTTCTTGATATCAGAAAATAATCTTTATTTCGTGATTTCAGAAAATAATCTTTATTTCTTGATGTCAGATATTCAATTTTTTTAAATCAAAAATACATTTTTTGATATCAAGAAATTATTTTATGATATATAAAAATGATTTTTTTGTTATCAGAAATGATAAGAAGAATATAAATGATTTCTCGCTGTGTGTCAATTTTAAAAGCATCCAAGTTCACCAATGAGCCCTGACATTAGGTTTGGTGTTTCTGTCATGTTTATGGAAAGAATAAATCAGAGTTCGGCTTCATCAGTCATAAAAAGTTTTGTGTTTCACATATTTATTGATTTAAGGTTTATATATATAGTCAATAATTGTAAGGTCACACTTCTGTTTAATATAAGCATTTTAGGTTTCCTCTGAAAAAGATTTGTGCAGCCAGGTTTTTTAAAATATTAAGTCCCATTTTTTTTTTTAAATTTCGTTTTTGTGAAGGATTTGGTAAGTAAGTTACAAATAAGGAGATGTGGTAATATTGCCAATGAGTCAACATGTGTGATTTAATTATGCCCCATTTATGGGCATTATGTTTTCTAGTCTGTGCGTCCGTCCGTCCGTCCGTCTGTCCCGCTTCAGATTAAAGTTTTTGGTCGAGGTAGTTTTTGATGAAGTTGAAGTCCAATCAACTTAAAACTTAGTACACATGTTACCTATGATATGATCTTTCTAATTTTAATGCCAAATTAGAGATTTCCCACCATTTTCATGGTCCATTGAACATAGAAAATGATAGTTCGGATCGGGCAATCGTGCACTATGGACACATTCTTGTTTTTAAACAATTCAATTTAGAAAGCTTACGGCCTAATTTACAACAACACAATTAAAGGAAAACAAAAATGGCAGACATGAACCAATTAAAGGCGATTACTGAACTATATGCTCCTGACTTGGGAGAGACATATAAATAATATGGCGTGATTACAGCGGATTCCATTTAGTGTGTAGCCAAAGGTAATATCTTTGTTTAGCTTGCTTGTTAGCTGAACCGTGAAGTCATTGTGAGGTTAGGTGTACTACCCTCCTTTCGAAGTAGCATAGTCCAACAGACAGATCGATTTGTTTTCTGTCGGACTAGTCTATTCTTAAAGTAGGATAGTTTACCTAACCTAACAATGACTTCACGGTTCAGCTAACAAGCAAGCTAACCAAAGATATTACCTTTGGCTACACACTCAATGGAATCCTCTGTAAACATGTTTCAGCGCTCCGAACTCTCCCCTTACATGGTAAACTGGTGTTACATCACAACATTGTGTAAGAACAAATGTAACAGGGCAACAACAAAAACAAATTGCATATTGTTCTTTCTCTTTTGGTCTTTCTTTTATTTTGCCATGGTGTTGTCAGCTTTTTGTTCGTCTTAACGGGGTTTGAATATTCCTTTCATTAGTATCTTTCGAATCTCTTTTGTAACTTGAATAGTAGCATAACATCACAAACCAAAAGCATGTACCAGCTTAAAATCTCATGAAGAATGCATTCTTTTCAATGATTTTTTTTGTAGTCAAATCAAGGACGTGTATAGTATCTTAGGCCTACTTGATAATCATCGGTCCAATATTATATAAAAACAAGAATGTGTCCCTAGTACACGATTGCCCCATCTGCGCTATCATTTTCTATGTTCAGTGAACCGTGAAAATGGGGTAAAAACTCTAATTTGGCATTAAAATTAGAAAGATAATATCATACGGAACATGTGTAAGTAGATATCATTGAGATGGGAGCCATCTCTGTGGGCCCCGCTGTGAATAATGTGCATTAAAAAATTGTATCTTTACCATAGGACATGGGTTTGTCAACTGAAATCAAAGTTTTTGACCTTGACCTTTGAACTAGGAAGTTGTAAATATATTATGACACACCCTTTGGTGTTGGTTTATAAACATGTCAAGTATAAACTTTGAAATGATAACGGTTCTCAAGATATAGAGCGGACACGATCTTTACCATAGGACAGGGGGTTGTCAACTGAAACCAAAGTTTTTGACCTTGACCTTTGACCTAGGAAGTTGTACATAAATTATGACATACCCTCTGATATTGGTTTATATACATTTCAGGTATAAACTTTAAAATGATAACGGTTCTCAAGATATAGAGCGGACACAATCTTTACCATAGGACATGGGGTTGTCAACTGAAACCAAAGTTTTTGACCTTGAACTTTGCCCTAGGCAGTCGTTCATAAATTATGACACACCCTCTGGTTTTGGTTCATATACATGTCAAGTATAAACTTTGAAATCATAACGGTTCTCAAGATATAGAGCGGACACGATCTTCACCACAGGACACAGGGTTTCAACTGAAACCAAAGTTTTTTTACCTTGATCTTTGACCTAGGAAGTTGTACATACATCATGACACGCCCTCTGGTGGTGGTTAATAAACATGTAAAGTATAAAGTATGAAATCATAATGGTTCTTAAGATATGGAGCGGACACAAAGTTAAAGTGTTACGGACGGACGGACGGACGGACAGACTGATCACTATAGGGCGACCCGCATTTGGCGGGGCCCTAATAAGTTTCAAGATGATTGGACTTCAACATCATCAAAAACTTTAACCTGAAGAGGGACAGACGGACGGACGAACGAACGGACGGACGCAAAGACCAGAAAACATAATGCCCATAAATGAGACATAAAAACAAGTGCTATTTTCAGTGTTTGGTACAGGTTGGTTGTCAGTGGGCACAGCAGTTCAACATAGAACCCTATTGGGAAAAAATAAAGAACTCTTTTTTGTCAGAAAACACTGTCATGTCTGTCAAACCTCCAAACATACAGTAACTATCCACACTGATCTGTGTCCACACTTACTATTATACAAAATGAAAATTTAAAGTAACATATCGTTTTCCAAAGAAAACCATCAGAGTATCCATTCAGTTATGGCGATCATTTTGGTTAATATTTTTTTGCAAAGAAAAATATATTAGTGAAATAAAAAAAAACATATTTACCTTTTGAGATTGTCCATATTGATATTCGGAACATTTCTACAGATTTTAACTTCCGTTTATTCTGGTACTTTATTTTGATTGTTAGCAACTAAAAATGCATAAGTTCAAAGAACCAGTCCAATATCCGCAATATAACAACTGAAGCATGAAATCGACAATCAAAACAAAATAAGACGAAGAGTGATAAAGTTGCACTTACTGTTTTTAAAACATAACATTTTGCCAATGGATTATTACAAAAATTAAATAATGGCAAGAAATGGGATGTGTCTCAGCACGAATACTTTTTGAAGGTAATATTTCTTATTTAATTGCAAATTGGAGTTCCATTATTTCACAGCAAAAAAAACAACAAAAAATAGAAATTTATAGACTTTCAAAATGGAAGGAATGCCCTTTCATAAGGGTAGGAATGCGCTTTACTGTTAGTCGTCAAACGGTCATTTTTGCTACCGTTAGAGTCAAATTAGTTAAGATTTAACCATCATTCCTCAAAATATACTAATAGTGATATGTTAGAGGTCTCAAAAAATTTACAACGTTGCAGTTACTTTTGGAAAAGAATTAACAAGATTTGTCAAAATCCGTCAATTTTTATATCTCTAAAAGAAAATGTACATTTTATCGTCATGCACCAAAAATTAATGATAATGTCATTTGGCAAGTTTTTTTTACCGTAACATTATTCATCATGATGGTACATGTATCCCCATTACGAATCTCTTGGACGTCATATTTTTTTGGATTATCAACTTTAAAGCCATGTCGAAATTGTAAAATATGTCCAGTCCTCTAAATTAGCACAGGACCGAAGGGACATGTGACATGTCCTGTAAAAATATATTTAGACCTGTTGATTTTGTAATACATTCTTAAGAAAAATTTGAAGAATCATCAATTCGGTCCTGTAAATGACAAGCCCCAATTTTTATGATTGCACATGTATATAATGCTCTTTAAATAATTTAAAAGTATACCATCACAGCTACATTTGTAATGTGAGGATAGATTTTCTCTTGGAAGATTGTAAATGATACAGTTCCAAGTTGTCTGTTTGTGTATTTACATGTATAATGCAACAAAATGATAACACTGTCTTACATGTACATTTTTTTGTACATGTATATCAAAATGATTTGATTTAATTATTATTAAAAAGATTAAAATTGAGAAAGGAAATGGGGAATGTATCAAAGAGACAACAACCCCGCCATAGAACAGACAACAGCAGAAAGTTTGTTACTAATTAGACATCAATTATTTGTCAAACCTTCATAGAAGTTTATGATACATTTGTACTTTAGCAGAAAGATTTTTATAATAAATAAAGAATACATTTTAAGCAAAATTTTGAAAATATATTTAAAATTTTTATTTTGTAATTATATAATTAGCATGATTAGAGAAATTAACTTATTTGAAAGACTAAGTACATTTATAAAAAAAATCTCATATTTAAATTTATTATCCCTTAATTGACTAGTGTGTAAATAATATTTTCCATACCAAAAACAACCAGCTTTTAATCCTGTTAAAACTATTAATTAAAAGAAATTGTTTGTTTTGTAACACTTTTCTATAGCTGACATGACTGATATAATTATTGCTGTTTTATTGACGGTAATGTTATAAATAATAAATAACCATAACAACATTAACTCATTAAACAGAAATTGATCCTATTTATATCATTAGTAATTTACAAAATCACTCTCTTTAAAAGATGTTAAACTATTGAATAAATAATTACAGTATCAGGAGTCACGCCAACTATTTGTAAACACATGAAAGTATTTTTTTTCATATACCGGTAATAATCAACTTATTACTCTTTGACAAAAGTTAAAGTTACTACAATTGTGTAGACTAATTATAACATTGCAGGTGTCTAGAAAATAGTTTATCTGCTTATGGTGATTAAAACCTTTATACATGTATGGCATAACCTAGATAGAATGTTTACTTTATATAATTATAAATATTAACTTTAAATAACTTTTTTATAATGTGAAATTTATTAAACATGTTAAACACCCCACTTATTGCAAAAACAAAAACTGAAAGACTATAAAACTTGTGTTTAACAATGTTAACTGCATAAATTCAAAAGGACTCTCAAATGTATGTTTGTCTCAATTATCAAAGTGAAAAATTTATGAATGTACATGTAATGTAACAGTTGTGTGTCATTGACTTTGATATATTATAACTTTGTCTAAATAAATCTGACATTGATAGTTTCTGGAAATACACCACAGACAGTTGCGGATCCAAGGGAGGGGGGTTCTGGGGTTGGAACCCCCTTTTTTTTGGACAATCAATGGATTTGTATGGGGACATGTAGTTGGAACCCCCCTTTGTCCTGGGTTAGGCACCCCCTTTTTTAAATGGCTGGAACCGCCCCTGACAGAAATTCAGTACTATCCATTTTATATACTGGTCATTTTTATTGTCCATGATCAAATTTTTATGCATACATGTAGTCATAGAAACAATGTACTTGTATTTCTGGATAAAAAATCACTGTGCAGATCAATAATTATTTCATTACACATACGTCTTATAATACTAAAAAATAACACATTGTCACATTCCACATGAAATTCAGTTTGATTTCACACCTACACCTTCATGACCTTTATATGATCCAAAAGAAAATAAGCATTTTTAAAAATAGTATTAATTTGAACTAGATCTAGAATATTAAGAAAATATTTACTAAAACTTGTATTAGTACTAGTTTGAACTAAGATGAATCTCCATTTGGGATTTATATTTTCCCAATTGTAAATAGAAGTATTACACATTGTAAATATGATAACTTCAAAGATCAAAGTTAATCTATGTTATAAAATGACAGATCAATCATTTGTCAATGATTAAGTTCTTGGACAAGACTTTCTTTAATCTATAAATTAAATTTCTACAGTCATGACAATCTTCATTGAAGTAAGACCAGGGCAGCTGATAGTTATTACTTTTCTTATCCTGTTCATCATCAGGATTTTCCCTGTTATCTATATACTTACAATGACTTTTAAGTTTTTGTAATTTTAATTTTGATAATGTTTAAGTTATTTGAGTCTATTGACATAGCATGGCCAAGCACATGTAGAGTCTACACTCCAGTTGCCAGTTCAGTGTTACAATTCATGCAGAATAAAATTGAAAATGGAAACGGGGAATGTGTCAAAGAGACAACAACCCGGCCATAGAGCATACAACAGCCGAAGGCCACCAATGGGTTAAATGCAACGAGAAACTCCCACACCCGGAGGCGTCCCACAGCTGGCCCCTAAACAAACATGTATACTAGTTCAGTGATAATGGACGTCATAGTAAACTCCAAATTATACACAAGAAACTAAAAAAATCATAGAAGACTAACAAAGGCCAAACTTCTGACTTTGGACAGGGCGGCGGCTGGGTTAAACATTTTTTTTGATATCTCAACCATCCCCCTATACCTCTAGCAGATTTTTTATATCTCAACCATCCCCCTATACCTCTAGCATATGTAGAAAAAACAAACGCACAACAATATGCACAGTAAAACTCAGTTTACAAGAAGTCCGAGTCTGATGTCAGGGCTTACAGAAACATGTAAGGGCCTAGTTATTTAAATGCTGCATCTCTTATGATTTGCATGGAAAAGCTTCAATGAATCTTATCACTACTTCCCTTTTGAGGGAAAAAAAATGGTTGAATATTAAGGGACTCACTGAAGCATGACTGGAGCCCCCCTCTTAGACAGTCGGGGTGCTCAACTTTTGAAAATTTCTGGATCTACCACTGTTTACATGTATATCAATGACCTAATATCAATATTTTGTAGTGAGTTTGTTGTCAGGGTTTGTGGGTGTAAGGCTGACCTTAAGGATATTTAAAGTTTAATTTGTCCACTTGTAATCTAAAATCAAACATTGTAACACAGGAACAATGTTTGTTTATGAATGTCTCAATTAAATAAGTTAAACATTGATCATCTTATAAAGCATTTAAGTTAAGAAAATCTTCTTTAGATCTTAACATGGTGAAAGGGAAACTTTGTAAACTTATTGTTTAAAATAAACATAAAAAGTCAAGTGGGTCTATTTTTTATTTATTAAAAATTATAAAGTATACAGTACATTTATTAGTACTTAGTGTACTTTTGCATTATGTCATAAACATTAAAAGTTTTCAGTTATGACAATTTAATTTATTTTGACATGTTTGAAGATATTTAAACAGATATAATCTTATTACATATATATTATATGAATTTTCCTTAAAACTTCTTCTTCAGATTCATTATACATTTTAAGTCTCTCAAAGTTTCACTTGTACATGCTGACCTTGACCCTAAAAGACTGTCAATATATTGTAATAAATGTACATCATATTTTATTGATATGTAAGAAAGTTTTGTATAAATCTGATCTTGGTTGGTACACGCTAATTAATTTTGTATAATTTTAGACGAAGAAGTCAAGAAACCAATAATAAAGAGATTCAAGAACCCTAATCTTATAACAGGGGACATTACAAAGAAAAATGAGTCCAAATTAGAGCGAGATAAAGCCATGAAATTACGACAACAGGACCGCATAACTGCAGCAGAGGTTTGTATTAAAAGTGAAAAAGAAACTTGAAGATCTATAATCTTAATGGACACAATTAATACATGGTCTTTAGTGAAATTATTCTGTTATTAATTCATCAAGATTATCAGAGAATCTGTACTGTACCTGATGAAACAGTACATTATGTAAAAAAAAATCCTTTCTGAGGACTCTGAAATGAATATAAGTCAATACTTATAAATGCACAGCTTTTTAACACTATGTACATTTGTGTGATATTTGTCACTGGATAACCTTAGTTGGCGGCCCAGTTATGAACTTTGACAAATCCCACATTGTAAAACTTGTGTACTTTCTGTTATAAATGTCTCTTTGCTGATTTAAACAGAATATTATGATTTTTTGTATATTTAATTATAGAATAACTAATGTAAGAATTCAAATACTAAGAGAAAAATATTCAAAGAGTGACCGAACAACACATTAATTCACGAATGCGCGCGTAATTATCAGTGTTGTTCGGTCACGAGTTAATTTTTTTTCGATATTTGAATTCTTTAATTAGTTATTCTTTTTATTACATTGGCAAATGGCTTTTTTAAAGAAATTAATATAAAACATGTAAGGAACTATATCTTTTTTCTACGCATTCACAATTTGTTTTGATCCGACGTTATCAACGTCTTGACAACGCCTATTGTTGTTAACGTCAGGGAGCGAAATAACCACATTTATTTCACATGTGAAATTATTGGTTTTTATTTAACTGGGAAATCAATGTAATTCATTGCAACCAATGTAATAATGATATTTAATTGAATATACAGGGTGTATACATGTTATAAATGTACGTACCTGAAAATAAGAAATCAGGCACATAGCTCCCTATACGCCAACACGCTGTTGCGTGCACATGAAATTAATTTGGCATGCAAAAAAAAAATTGCAAAATAAAAATTTATAAATTAAATATTTAAAGGATACACATACGAGTATTCAAATGATGTAATGTCATTAAATAGCGGCATTTGGTTTCAAAATTAAAGTTTTATTGCAGATGACAAAAACGGACAGTAACTTGAATCTATTACAAGATTATAATTTGTTATACTCTTGTAGTTTTGGAAAACATTTTACAGAGGACGGTTTATCTGTTTGGAATGCAATGTACCAATCGGCCATTAAATTTATCAGAACCCTTCCATACAGTTAAATATGCTGATGCGATGTGACTACCAAAGCCAATCACCCTGCAAATACGCAAAAACAGTCTTGGAAAGTCTCATTATATTTTGCGTCCATAGACCACATGATAATTTACGAGTAATATCCTTAATTAATATTCTTTAATATTGTTAAAAGTAGTATAACACTATAAAACTAAAAAGTCTTTTTCTCGGGATATATCAGTTTGTTTTGGGGATATAATGTTTTTCTTTTATATCTCGGGAAATCGTGGTACCAGAAAATGGTTTGTTTTTCGGGTTTTGACCATAGGACGGTTAATTGAGAAGCTACATGTACATATAGGTACATGATAATTTATGGAACTGGAGTAGCGTCTGATATCAGTCAGAAAAATTACTGCTTTGCGCATATCTGCCTGTTGTTGGAAATACAACAAATGAACAAATCGCATCATTGTTTGAGACATACGAAACTGACTTGTCATGGAATTTTGACAAATTCAATCGGGAGGTCGCTCGATGGCGAACACACTGGATTACATCTCGCGGGGGTGCTACCGCAGAGAGATCATTCAGTGTACTTCGTCTGTTGAAAACATATGTACGATTAACAACGAACAACGACGGTATAGTATCGCTAGCATTGCTGCATATTCATCTGGACTTTTGTGTGAATATTGACAAAGTAATAAAGCAGTTCGTTTCTGCTAAGACCCGAAGGGCAGATTTTTGACAATTTTTGGTAAATTCCATAACACAAAAATGTGTGTTTATGTATTCAATTAACCATGCTTTATTCTATTTATATGTTCTATTCAGAAGATTTTTGAATAGTTTTGCATTCATGAATTATGTATAAGTCCGATGTACATGTAGCTTCTCAATTACCGTCCTATGGCCAAAACCCGAAAAACAAACCATTTTTTGCATAAAAGGGTACCAAAATTTTTCGACTCGCTTCGCTCAGCGGTATATGCTTGCACATCGTTTCATTCTAGCTACGCTCCTGGAAATTAAACTGGATTTTACTATATGTGTATTCAAATTGCATTGACTATGTATTAAAAACTTGTGATAAATGGTCACTGACCCAATAAGGGCTAGTTTATGATGCTGATAACGGGCTCCTGAGTCAGTAAGATGTACAAGCTAATGGAGTTTTTCAGTCATTCCCTTTAAATTCAAAATTCTTACACAAATTTGAATATTTCATGTAGAATAGTTCAAAAGATTTGTAGTATAAAGAGAACAACCCTACATTGTATCAAATGTAAAATAAATCTTATTTGTATATATATATATTAAAAGACGATGTGATATGATTGCCAATGAGACTACTCTCCACAAGAGACCAAATGACACAGATATTAACACTAATAGGTTACTGAACAGCCTTCATCAATGAGCAAATCCCATACCACTCAGTGGCGGATCCAGAAATTTTCATAAGTGGGGGCCCACTGGCTGCCTAAGAGGGGGCGCAATTTTGTCATGCCTAAGTGATTCCCTATATAAGCAACCAATTTTTTTCTCAAAAGGGGCCCCCCCTCCCTAAATCCGCCTCTGCCACTGTGCATAATCAGCTATAAAAGCCCAGAAAATAACAAATGTAAAACAATTCAAATGAGAAAACCAACAGCCTAATTTACATGGTAAACAATAATATCATTTTATGTACAAAATAATGAACAAACAAAATTTAACAGCAATTTGAACAATTTTTCTTGGTATTCTGTGTGACACAGGATAAAAATGCTTGGCAAAACATGTTTCTTAGCCATCTACAGAAGCATTTTTATATTTTGAGACAATGAATAGTTCAATAAACAGGATAAACATTCCATAACTACACAAAAACACATCTATAAATGAGCATAACTTGTATGATTTTAAATTTTAGTTTCTTGTGTATAATTCGGAGTTTAGTATTACGTCCATTATCACTGTACTATTATGCATATTTTAGGGGCCAGCTGAAGGACACCTACGGGTGCGGGAATTCTCGCTACATTGAAGACCCATTGGTTGCCTTCGGCTGTTGTTTGCTCTATGGTCGGGTGGTTGTCGCTTTGACATATTCACCATTTCCTTTCTCAATTTTATAACATTTGCTTATGGTTCCAAATTAAGTTTCGATATATATATTAGCAGACCTATTCACAATATTTTATTTTTATTGAACAAGATACATTTGTATGTTAATCAATGTCATCAGAATTAATGATATGTTAACATAAATAAAATTCTAATGATTATAAAAGAAAACATGGTTGATAGATTTTTACTGTTTGTTTAACTGTTTCAAATAATTCATCTTGTATCATGTTCTTCCAGTACAAATTTTACATGTATATTTCATTGTTTATTGATGGCAGTCCATAAAATATTGAAAGTAGTTGTGTTTCTATGATATAATGTAAGTTACAGTTAAGATCAAGGGAAATTAATGCAGCTCCAAATCACCTGATGTGTGAAATTTTGACGCAACAAACATAAATGTAATGTGGCTTTTAGGTGCACTCCCAATATGCATAAGAAATTCATTTCTTAACTTTGCGTATAAATATTCGCATACTGATCAGCACAATAATGTCAATTTCTCATCCCTATTTGCTTTTTGTTTTTATTTATGTATTATTATACCCCACGCAACGAAGTTGCGGAGGGTATAATGTTTTTGACCCGTCCGTCCGTCAGTCCGTCCGTCAGTCCGTCCGTCAGTCTGTCAGTCCTGTTTCTTGTCATCGCAACTCCTCTCAAACCACACAACAGAATTTCACGAAACCTTTTCAGATAATAAGGACATACTATGTAGTTGTGCATATCGACGGGAAATTGCGATTCAATTTTTTTTCTAGGAGTTACGCCCCTTTGAACTTATTTACTTTAATGTACTACTGCAACAGTTTGTCATCGCAACTCCTCTCAAACCACACAACAGAATTTAACGAAACCTTTTCAGATAATAAGGACATACTATGTAGTTGTGCATATCGACGGGAAATTGCGATACAATTTTTTTTCTAGGAGTTACGTCCCTTTGAACTTATTTACTTTAATGTAATACTGCAACAGTTTGTCATCGCAACTCCTCTCAAACCACACAACAGAATTTCACGAAACCTTTTCAGATAAAAAGGACATACTATGTAGTTGTGCATATCGACGGGAAATTGCGATTCAATTTTTTTTCTAGGAGTTACGCCCCTTTGAACTTATTTACTTTAATGTATTACTGCAACAGTTTGTCATCGCAACTCCTCTCAAACCACACAACAGAATTTCACGAAACCTTTTCAGATAATAAGGACATACTATGTAGTTGTGCATATCGACGGGAAATTGCGATTCAATTTTTTTTCTAGGAGTTATGCCCCTTTGAACTTATTTACTTTAATGTACTACTGCAACAGTTAGTCATCGCAACTCCTCTCAAACCACACAACAGAATTTCATGAAACTTTGTAGATAATAAGGACATACTATGTAGATGTGCATATCAACAGGAAATTACGGTTCAATTTTTTTCTAGGAGTTATGCCCCTTTGAACTTATTTGCTTCAATGTACTTCTGCAACAGTTTGTCATCTCAACTCCTCTGAAAACACACAACAGAATTTCA
The DNA here is from genome assembly GCA_019925275.1 of Mytilus edulis. Classification (NCBI taxonomy): domain Eukaryota; kingdom Metazoa; phylum Mollusca; class Bivalvia; order Mytilida; family Mytilidae; genus Mytilus; species Mytilus edulis. The sequence goes on from CM034353.1 coordinate 47,831,521, forward strand.
TGAAATTTTGTAGATAATAAGGACATACTATGTATATTGACAGGAAACTATTATTCAATATTTTTTCTTATACTTATTTAATTTCTCCAATGACAATGTGGGGACGTGGGGTATGAGAGCGTGCTCACTAAGGTTCTTTAATTAAGAAATATTTATATTTGTATGAGCACAGCGAAGGAGATTATAAATAGTTGAAATAGATTTATTGCGTCATACAATGTATGTCCAATTTTAGGTAGGAAAGACAAAATTTAATGCAACTCTAATTTTTTTGTGGTAAAATGAGTTTTTGTTCTACCCTTTATAAACAGAATTGCAATTAAATCTGTGTTAGTGTTGGGAAAATCACAATCCATTAACCTGATGAAAATGTAAATTGAACGATAATGAACTATTTGGTTTATTTGTGATTTATAAATCTATTTTCAATGCAAATACCTTTAATTTTATTGCATGTTTCAGAAATATATCAGGTGATAGATAGGGTGGGTCTTTAACTTTTGAACAACAACATATTGATTTTTTTTTTGTATGCTCAAATCAACAATTAGATAAATATATTTTGGCATAATGTCAATATTTTTTATTCTTGTCAATAAAAGAAGTGGAATTTAGATTGATACATGTATAATGTATATAGCGGCATGCATAAGTACATGTAAACATATGAAGAAATGCAGACATTATTGGACAACCATGTGATATTCTGGGGGGTTGGTGGAGGGATGGCTGGAGTTTTTTTTCCAGTTTGTTTATTAATTTCCCCTTTTGTACACATTAAAAGCATCCAGCACTTTGTGCTGCAGAATATTCATTTTCCACCTGTTTTGTGTTAAATTATTTTTTTCAGTTCTTACCAGGCCAAGTAATTCATTTTTGAAATCCACCTCTCCCCCTGGTTATGAATGAGTCTACATGTGAAACCAACTCTTCTGTATTTAATCAAGCAGAAATCAAAATAGTACAAAATAAATATTGACTTGATGCATTTTATGCAAACATTTTGCAGAAGTCATCTAGATGTGCTTCAAGGATTTTATTTGAGAAATTTAAAAGCATTTTAAAAAGAGAATCTTAGAACTAAACTTTGTTTATCTTTTTAGATAGAATTATTCGAAAGTTAGATTTTCTATTATGATATGTTAAATAACTTAAGGATATAAAATTTATAAAAATTAAGTAAAACAGGATTAAAGTATTAACCTAGCATGGTGTTACACTGGGCTAGACTCTGTGTAACTGTTTTAAATCATTAATAGGAAAAGGCCAAGGGGAAAATCTGTTTATAATTCATATATTTTTCAACCCTGTCTTCTTTAATGAATTTGAATTAATAGGATTATTTATGGTTAAACTGTTTTGTCATTTTCAAATATTTTTTGTTGTTGGTAGTTGTGCATATTTTGAAAGTCAGTGCTGATCAACTTTTTTCAGAAGGGTTATTTTAAAAGTATATAAAATATTGCATATTGTTTTGAAATAGCAAACTTTTTTTTGTCCAACTAAATCTATGAATAATTTTGTGCAATGCTATTCATTTTCAATGTTTATAGTACTGTAAGAAGACCATATCTAGGATATAAAATTATCCCATCCTTTAAAAACTAAAATTCCAAAACATTTTTTGTTTTTGACGTATACAGTGCATAATTATTTTTATGCCCCACCTACGATAGTAGAGGGGCATTTGTTTTCTGGTCTGTGGCTCCGTTCGTCGTACCGTCCGTCTGTGCGTCCGTTCAGGTTAAAGTTTTTGGTCAAGTTAGTTTTTGATGAAGCTGAAGTCCAATCAACTTGAAAATTAGTACACTTGTTGCTTATGATATGATCTTTCTAATTTTAAAGCCAAATTAGACTTTTGACCCCAATTTCACAGTCCACTAAACATAGAAAATGAAAGTGGGAGTTTCAGGTTTAAGTTTTTGGTCAAGGTAGTTTTTGATGAAAATGAAGTCCAATCAACTTGAAACTTAGTACATATGTTCCCTATACATTGTAGTATAATCTTTCTAATTTTAATGCCAAATTAGATAATTATCCAATTTCACGGTCCATGGAACATGGAAAAGAAAAGTGCAAGTGGGGCATCCTTGTACTATGGACACATTCTTGTTATTTCATGGTTTAGATCTTGATATATTTCAACCCAAACCTTGTAAACAAGTATGTAAACTGAATTTAGTACATTTAATAGGTTTTTTCCATCTATTGAATACAATGCTCAGATTTATTTCTAAATTTTATGTTTTAATGAATGTATTGATGAAAGTCATTAAAGCAGTGAATTATGGGATCAAATTTAATGATAATTTTAATATTTCAAGCATTGTATGTGTTTGACAAACAGTTCAGTGATTATTAAGGTTTAGAATTAGTACTGAAAGACTACGTCAATGGTGGACTTGTACTTGATACCTAAACATTATAGCAGTAATACTGTTAGCTTTGTATATATTATTGAATTAAATTACACTTTTGTTAAAATTTAATTAACCACAAGCAAAGATATTATTCAGCCTATTCAGGGAGTCTAGAATACAAATTATGCAGCATCAACTAATTCTATCCTTGCACCTGAGATTTGGTTTGCATCATTTTAAAGCAGTGATGTAGATTTAGAAGTTTCATTATTACCATGATTACTGGTATAAAGAAATATCTAGCTAGAACAAAGAATTAGTACAGGGTGTTGCAATACTGTAAATTCAGAAATTATTGCGTGAATTTATTACTGCGATTTTGTCATTTTAGAATTAAATGCGATTTTAATTTTTACGATTTTGAGAAAAATCCTGTATAATTCACATAAAATATTTCAAAATGCGAGTTTTAATTATTGCGTTTACAATTCTGTCACATTTTTTTCCCAATAATGAAAACCTCACAATAATTTCTGAATTTACAATACCTCATTTTGATTATTTAGCTTTTAAAGAGAAAAATTGGCAGGAGAAAAATATTAGATTATTAATCTCAGTGGATTACAGGTATAGTTATATGGTAAAAACCCATCTGTTTCAATGGGCATACATGTACAGGATGTATAAATAAAAAAAATGTTATAAAAAACAAGGAGATGTCGGGGGGTATGATTGCCAGTGAGACAAATATCACCAAAATCCTAAAGGGCAAGGATGAAATAACTACAGGTCACTGTACAATCCTGACTAGTTCTTTAAAAATGGAAAATAGTTGCTATTGAAAAAAACCTGGATAACAAAAAATGAAACAATGTCTGATTGCAAGGGATGTTTAATCTGTCATTCTGAATTTCTGATAATGATATCTTGTTTAGAGTTAGTGACTTGTTCTCATCAATTTTCACAACCTTAACAACATTTTTTTTAAGCATTTGTATGCATTCTTTTGCAAGCCACTGCCCCTATCAATCATACCCTATTTACCCATTTTTCCTGTCATCATTCTATACAGATCATATACCTTTTGGATTCATTGGTCACTTTCTCTCTGAATATGAAATATTTGCAGTTGAAGATTTAATAAGCAAAGAACAATTTATCAATCATATCATAGACTATGTTTTTATAAAAATAAATTCTTAGACTAAATCCAAAAATTATTATTTTACATATATACATGTAGCAGTCATTTTAAATTTGTTAATTTAGAAGTCATTTTTTTTTTATTTCCAGGAAATATCGCTGAGGACATTAGATGAGAAGGAAAGATTGTCACTTGGTACTAGATCAAGAGGTACATCAAGGGTGTCATCTAGAGCAGGATCTCCTACTCAACCTAGAAGTATGATACTATTTTATTATACCCATGCTAATTGATAGCTACAATGTACATTAATGTAGGAAAAGGAGCTTACATTGTATATTGATTTAAAAAGATGTGGTATGAGTGCCAATGAGACAACTCTCCATCACAATTTCTAAAAAGTAAACATTTATAGGTCAAAGTACAGCCTTCAACACTGAGCCTTGGCTCACACCGAACAGGAAGCTACAATGTACAAAGGCCCCAAATGATGTACATGTATGTATTTATTGTTGTTTTATTGATGATGGTCTGATCCTCATTTCCAAACTTTGCCCTGATAATTTGATGATTTTTTTCAGCTAATCAGAAAGCAAATAAATAAAACAAGTGTATACCAGAATGATTCTATTGCATTGTTTACCATATCTAAATATGAAACACATAATAACATATTCTTCACGTTTTGGCTGTATATAGTCAATGTTTCATAACTAATCTTGCATTTTACAAAAAAATATACAAGCATAGATCTCACTCAGATAAGTCCATAACTTTTTTTTTTTAAACGTGGATATTATATTTTATTGCACTCTATTGCTGTTAACAATTTACTTAGTGTACAGCATTGCACTAAGTATCCCTGATATATTAGTCATTAGGTATCCATAAGTCCATAACTTGTGAAAATTTGTCTGGTATCATGATTTTCCATACCAATGAGTTCCAATTTACATCAAGCATGGAGTTTGGAATATCTTGGGGAATGGAAAAGGCACGGTTAGATAAAATTCTAATGTTGTTCCTCACAGGATACAGAAAATTAATACTTTTATTTCCTTTATTGGCATCAATACAGATATGACTAAAATCATTCACAAAATCTGAACAACTATGTAAAAAAACAAAAATGGACCAAAAACCAACTATAAATTTGAAACCGTAAGACACCACAATGTTATATAGATCATATTATTTGTCTGAGACCAACAACTTTAAGTCCATAACAAACGGGATAACACAATTTAACTTCACAAATATAATTCAATAGTATTAGTAATAACTATATGCACAACACATGTGTTTTATCAGTTGACAAAGCAAATTTTGAAGTAGAAAAAAATAATCTAAGTGACTAGCTAGTAACTTTCAATGTACAGGTTTTTTTCTTGTGTAGGAATGTAAACCACATAAGGAGTTTAGTTTGTAGTTTATTTAAAATAATAACTGTAAAAGTACATGACCCACATTACTTAGGATTATTCCTTCTTTAAAAGAAAATACAAAAATAAATATTTTAATTAAGATTTAACAGATCTAATTGGACTAGTCTTAATAATTAGAGAAAGTTGTTTGAAAGAGTGTCAATAGTATACACACATGTTTAAGATAATGTGTACTTTTGTTGGTATATATAAATAACTTATAATTCAATCTAAGTATGCATCCAGCTCCAAGTCTGTCTTTTATTCAATTTCTTTAAACTTATTATGATTTAAAAATGTTTGTTAAAAGATTATACATGTATGTGTGTTTAAATAGTATATCAGGATTTATCTTTTTGTAAAAGATCTTAAAATGAATCTACGGCAATACAAGTTTTTATTCAGTAAAAACAATCTGTACATAACTCAAAGAAAATGGCAACTCCAAAAAAAGTTTTCTCAACTCACAGCAGTTAGTCTTGTCTCCATTTTTATAGTTCATTTATATTCAATTAGATATGTCCTAATGAAAAACATATTATTTTCCACCTATTTTATGGCTTTGGTTTATATAAAGTGGTACATTTTCCACCTATAAATGGCTTTTGTCAAGCGGTTCATTTGAGTCTTCAATTCAGAATCTGAACTTCAATCTTTCATTGGTATTACTATCATCCTTTGAAATACCTAGTTGATAAGGCCACAATATTTAAGTCACCATGACCTACATTTCATACATTTTTATTACTTTGATAACTTTGGTTATTTGTATTATATTATGAAATTTAATTTGGAATATTTTGGTCTTTATGAAAAACATATTATATAGTCGTTCTGATCTTGTTTAAATTTTATTATTAAGCTCATGGTAGTTTTTTCATAGTTCTTTCTGAAACAAGATATTAGAAGTTACCTTTTATTTTAAGTAATTTGTAGTTGCATGACATGGGTGCATGAACAGGTACAGTAAACTGTTATGTAAAACAACACTTGAAAATTTTGTCACTAAGCATTAAACTCTACTTAACTTAATCTGCATTTATACATTAAAGAAATGCAAATATGAAATATATTAAAATTCATATACCTTTTGTTGGTTTAAAATTTTAGTTTATATTCACTTTAAATTGGAAATTCCATTTCATTATAAAAAAAGATCTAAATTGACATGTTTTAATGATATAAACATGTTAAAAATTTTACATGTTTGCCTGTAATTAAAAATATATAAATAAAGTAATATCATTTGATAAGATGTATTACAACAACATTAATTTAAGCCTTTTGTAGGAGGAATAACAACTTACTTAAAGGTTTTCATTCAGTCATACATATGAATCACTGAAATTATGGAATTTCTTTCAATAACATGAGATCGCTATCCAATTAATAGAAATAGCCATTTGAAAAAAACAGTTTAGATTAAATATTCTGTTAAAGGCGATGTTATGTAAACCATAACTTTGTCTTATAAGGTTATGACCACATATTTTCCATTTTGAAATTAAAGTTGCCAAAATTTTAGATAAAACGTTTTCTGTATTTCTAAGCCTATTATAGCTTTTATCTTGCTTGCACAGTTGTTTATCTCTTGAAATTCAACATGTGTGTGTTGCTTTTTATTAGCTATTCGTTGTTCATAATAGGTTAATATTATATTTGAACAGGAGCTGCCCTTCTTATATATGATTGATATATAAAACTTTATAAAATTAGTGGGTCTTGATTAATCTTCACCAGAAAAGCTCTTAGTTTGACAAACCCAAAATTTTAAGGGCGTAGAAAGGGCACTTGTTTTTAAGAAATCACTAGTAAAAAATATGACAGTTTGCCTTTAAAATGACTAATTAGAGAAACAGATTAAGTTAAATCTGTTATGAATGGACATTTCTGATATCTCAAACCCTGGTCATAACTCATAATTTGAAATACAAATATTAAGCCTTTCTTTTAACAAAGAAATGAGGTACATGATAACATGACACCAAGAGCAGTTGCACAGTTATATGTCCAATGCAAAATCAAATTGTTAAAAAATTCATATAATTTTTGAAAATGTTTTATTGTCATATAAAGGTGGAATTTTATACGACCACAAACAAAATGTTTGGCAATTGTATTAAGTATCACATTGTTGTTGTCCAAAGACATGATGCAATTGTACTCATAGGTTGATCCAGAAGGGGGGGGGGGGGGCTTATAGGGAATCACTGAAGCATGACTGGATCAGGCCCCCCATTATGAAAAGTTCTGGATCTGCCACTGGTACTCTCATTAAAAGTGCAGTGAAGACAAATTACATTTGAGTTATAAATATACTATGATTCCTTATGAAATATGACAGAGCCTAATAGATTCCTAATTATATCCTTTTGGTCATTATGTTTTGAAGGTATATCAGCTTTCTAAATTAACATATAGATATCTAGTTAACTTTTCATCAAGCAAATTGCAGTAGTCACTGGAGGTGAAACAAATATTTTATAAATAGATTGATTTCTAAAAGTTGTTGGGCAATTGATTTTAAAGATACATATAAAATGGACAAATTTGAACAAACCACTGAATGAATAGAATCAACAAAATTAAATTTTCCCAGCTTTTTGAAATGAAGAACTTTAAAATGCTTAATGTGACCAATCAACAAAATCTTTTACAACTTTAACAAGTGACCAAGGTTAGTTATGAGAAGTGGATGAAAAGAACATTCTAATTAGTTTTACTTATTAAATTTCTGCTTTTTCAGTCACTCCTCTGTCATGTTAGTTTAAATGTAGTCTTCAGATTAAAGGGGTGGAAGTGTAATAAACATAAACAAAATCATACCATATTTTGCATTTAAATGGGTAATTTAACAATTTTGATTTAGAGCCAGCTGTGTAACTTTTAAACATAAATGAAAATGTATTATATTTAGTATATATTTTGATTAAAAAAATTAAGTTTTATGTTGAAACTCTCACTGGTTTTTGTGACAAATTTATAAAGTTTCATATACCTGCAGTAGTAGTGGTGATTGAAATTTGTTAACTTTGATTAGTTTTCCTCATTCTTTTGGTTGAATTCCTTTTATAAAGACATGTGAAAAATCCGGAATTTTAATAATGTTCTTACAATTCTTAATTGGCCCATAATGGCTTGTAAGCAGTAGTCCTGACCTATTTTGTTTGTTCTCTATTAGACATTTTACATATTCATCATTTATGAAACTGTTAGACCAATTTGAACCCAACTTGACAGGAATGATGTACTGACTGTCTTTCATAGGAGTTTGCATTTGTTCCTATTGTCTATAAACATGGTCATTAGAGACAATATTTAATCTTATTGGGCAATCTCCAAAAAAAAAATCCAAAACAACATGTTAAAATGTGTTGAAATTTTAGTGGATTCATGATTAAAATACTGTAAATTAAGAAATCATTGTGAGGTTTTCATAAATGATCATTAATGCAAATAATGCAACTGGGTGTGTATTGCAATAATTAGAGCTTGCATCCTGATACATGACATAAAATTGAGAATGGAAATGGGGAATGTGTCAAAGAGACAACAACCTGACCAAATAAGAAACAACAGCAGAGGGTCATCAACAGGTCTTCAATGTAGCGAGAAATTCCCGCACCCGGAGGCGTCCTTCAGCTGGCCCCTAAACAAATATATACTAGTCCAGTGATAATGAACGCCATACTAATTTCCAAATTGTTCACAAGAAACTAAAATTAAAATAATACAAGACTAACAAAGGCCAGAGGCTCCTGACTTGGGACAGGCGCAAAAATGCGGCGGGGTTAAACATGTTTGTGAGATCTCAACCCTCCCCCTATACCTCTAACCAATGTAGAAAAGTAAACGCATAACAATACGCACATTAAAATTCAGTTCAAGAGAAGTCTGAGTCTGATGTCAGAAGATGTAACCAAAGAAAATAAACAAAATGACAATAATACATAAATAACAACAGACTACTAGCAGTTAACTGACATGCCAGCTCCAGACTTCAATTTAACTGACTGAAAGATTATGATTTCATCATATGAACATCAGGCACAATCCTTCCCGTTAGGGGTTTAGTATCATACCATCATAACATATATGAGAAGAACATAACCCGTGTCATGCCAACAACTGTTTTTAGAATAAATGTGTTTAGTTCCGATGCAAAGACCTTATCAGTGACTCAATATTAACGCCAAAATATGCAATCTTTAATGACTTGACAACAGTATCGTAATTATATCTCTTCTTAATAAGTCTATTCAAAGGTTTTGTAAGTTCCTGAGGTGAATACTGACACCTTTGTGCTTTATAAAGAATATTTCCATAAAAAATTGGATGTGAAATACCCGAACGTATTAGAAGTCTGCATGTTGAGCTATATTTACGAATGATGTCTTTATACCGATAATAAAATTTAGTAAATGTTTTGACTAGTTTGTGATATCGAAAACCCTGGTGTAATAATTTTTCAGTAATACATAAATTTCTCTCGTTAAAATCTAAAACATTGTTACATACACGAGTGAATCGTACAAGTTGAGATATATAAACACCGTAAGATGGTGACAAGGGAACGTCACCATCTAAAAACGGATAATTAACGATAGGAAATGAAAAATCATCCCTTTTATCATAAATTTTAGTATTCAGCTTTCCATTAGTGATATAGATATCAAGATCGAGAAAAGGGCAGTGGTCATTGTTAGTATTAGCTTTATTTAAAGTAAGTTCAACAGGATAAATTTCATTAATATACATACTGAAGTCGTCATTATATCTGTAATTTTTTTTTTAGGAATTTGCAAAATAACCATGCATTTTTCACTTTCTTAAGAAAATCGCAATAATTTCTGAAACTGAACAGTTCTCTTTTCCTATCATATTTTATGTTGAATAGGTAGCAAATAATTGTTATGAGAGGTGATTGCTTGTTAGGACTACCAATTGTAATCTTAAATCTATTGATTTTTTAAAAATTTTAATGAATGAATTATATTTTTCCATAATGACTAGTAATAAACTTTAAAAGTAAAAAAAATATTAAATGTTATTTTTTTTACAGAAATCTGTTATCAATTGACACCTCTTTGATAATTTAAAAAATGCCAAATATCTATATTGTACAAGTACACACTTTTTTGGCAAACTATACTATGTATTTGATGATCTGTTTTTCTCGGCATGGAAGTAAACTGAAATATAATACTTCCATGGTCTGGCTAATTCTACAACAAAATGGATACCATATAATGCATAAAGAAATGTATACGTGTTACTAAAAAGAATTAAAAACCAATTATAATTGATAATGAAATATAATGTTTTAATTGATTGTATTTTTCCAGTCTATTCCCAACACTACAAACAATTGCAAGGCTATATTGGTGGTTCATACTTTCAGTTCTTATGAACTTAGAAAACTTAAATTGCAGACATTGCAATGTCCTAATTTATTTTTTTAGAATTTCTGCAGATCTTGAGTTGATAATTAAACATTAAAGTATGATGTTAACTTTATGAAGACAAAAAAACATTAGTTTATGTTTTTTTTTTCAAGTATGCTGTAAAGTGAGGGGATTGTACTTTACAAGTCTATTTATTTATCATATACAACAAGAGATTTTAGGTTTTATTATTTGTAAACAAAATGTATGAGATAATATATTCTAGAGTAAACATGTATTTTATTGCAGGGATTTAAACAAGATCTATTTTTTATGCCACACTTATTTATCAGCCTTAAATTTAATTTTACCAACTTAAAGATTTTCTGAAACACCAAGTAAACATTGCTTAAGAGGTTGTCTGTATGTTCCATATAAAGGATAATTTTTTACTTGTACGTCAATGTGAAATTTTATCATCCTTGACTATTCAAATTATTTACTCAAAGTTTTGATGACAACATCTAATGAAGACTTGTCTAAAGCTATGAATTACATTTTGGTGCTTTATCATTACCAAAGATTTGCTGCATATTTGTTAACAATCCTGCAACCTTAAGAAAATACTTATAGAAAAGGATAGAAGATACTGAAGTAATGGTGTATGAACTATAAATCAAGGAATAATGGAAGATAACTCCAACTCTATTTTATAATTTACCTAACTAAATACTTTAAAATTCACAAAATTGTAAAATGAAAGCAATCTTTACCCTTCAGTGCTCACAAGCACTTTGATTCAAGTTATCAGAAAAGTTATATATTTAACTATGGGTAGATTTAACAATGCAGAACAATAAATCATCTATGTTTTGTAAATGTACCAAATAGCTAACCACCATACTCACAAAAATATCCATACAAATGTCAAATATGGTTGCTTAATTAACTGGTAAAAAAAGGAAAGATAAAGTGAAAGTTTATGCATGGATCATGTATCATCTGAACAAAGGTTTAACTTGATAGTTGAGTCAATTTATTTATTTGTTTTATTTGTATTTCCAGAGGTTTATTTTAAGACAATTTATTTATTTTATTTGTATTTCCAGAGGTACATTTTAAGACAGAAGATGGTGATAAGAAACTGAAGAACAATCATGATCAACAGAGTACCAAACAAGTGCAATATGAACAACCATTACAAAATGGTGATGTTGACAACCAATCAAAACATAAGAAAAAGAAACATATGAAGAACTCTGTTCAACCAATCACAGACAAGAGCACAAGTGATGACAAAATTCAACAACCAATTACAAATAATAATACAGGGGAAGTTAGTGAAACAACAGAGGTTAAAAAACTGGAGAAGAAACTGTCAACAATTGATGAACGTGCAGCCAGTCGAAACAGTGGTAAATCAGATGAAGTAAAACGATAGCCAAAGATATATTATTTATTGTAAACCATGGCATTAAAGAAGTTAAAATTTATAGGAGACTGAAATTTTCTGTTATTTTTTGTACAGGTATCAAATGAAATTTGGTTGAAGTTTTATTTACAAAAGATGTTCAGACTGATTTGTTTGTATTAAACATTCTGTTTACCAACATCTTTCTTATTCTTTATTAACTTCAAATGACCTTTCATAATTGAATTAATAGGTAATGGAACAGACAATTGTACTTGTCTTTTTTTTAATATATATTTTTTACAATGTAATGAAAATCATTGAACATTTATAAATGCATTTGTGTAACTTGTATCATGAAATACTGTTCTAAGCACACTTTACCTCTAATATAAAACAATGAGAAATTTTATAGTTGAACTATCAGTTACATTAAGGTCAAGTAACAGTAAATGAACGCCGTCTAGCGGATTCCGCGAAATATTGCGACGTTTTGTACGAATTACGTCCCTTTGACCAGATGTTGCAATGTTAAAATTGCACCCGGCGACTTTTCGACGGAAAGTATGTTTCTTCTAGGAGAATGAACTTGTTTTTCTAAAATTAAAAATTGAAAATGAATATGAAAACAGTCCTGAAGACGATCTTCAAAATGCAAATCAGGACGTAGGGTGGTAGAGTTTGTATATCTGCCGACCAGTTAAAACATGTGTGAAAACTGTTGCTCACTACTATTTCTACATAATTGTGATGAGAAAAAACAGTGTGGTCTCGGAAGTATTCTATATGTAGTATGTCAAAACTGTCCTTTCAAAAACCCTGTATTCACTGCGAAAAGACATCGTCTAGCAGAAAATAAGCAGAAGGGGTTCAAGTTTGGGACATTAATACTAAAGTTAAAACTTAGTATTGTACGGTGTCGGTAAGACTATAATATCTCCCATATTTTGAAAATTATCACACCAGTCGGAACAAGTAAAAATATTTTCAAATTAGAGAAAACGGAAATGAACCACATAAACTAATACTGGTCATAAATTCGTCGCTGCTGTCAGTCAGTCATAGATGGCACTAAACTATAATACACTTAAATTAATTAACCTTGTTCACGGTTGGAACAATAGTTTAATATTCATACACAGTTTTAGACTATAACAAATTAAAAATAAGCAAAAATGATGTTTCACGATAATTAATCCATCGCTACATTTTGTAATCTAACGTTGTTTTTTTGTTTTTGTAAAGGTGCTTTCTTTCACGTCCGCAATTTCGATGTTAAAAATAGAACACAAATCTTTAAATAGATACAAGTATAAATAGTATATGGTTTGAAGATTTATAAAAGGGCTTAATATCCTAATAGTATTGATTCGTATGGTTGTCTTCTCAAAGGAAATTGTTATATATATATGGGTAAAAATTAACCGAATAAAAAAAATGTACCCTAGCTGAAAGTAGCATCTCAAATATGCAATAGAACTGTTCTGAATTCTATTTCACTCATAAAACTTGAAGGTTGAGAACGGGATTATATCGATCACCTCTATATCATAGTACTACTATATATACAGACTGACAAATATGCACAGTGTCACAGACTTTCAGTACCTAAAGTTAAATGTAAATCCCGTAAGTAGTCAGTACTTCAATAAGACAGCAACCAGACAACAACACAAGGCCAAAAGAAAATTAAAAAGGAAAAGACATCTTATAATATGCATTTGACGGGGTTGGTTAAAAACATGAAATCCCGAGGTCCCGAATTTATAGAAATTTCAATCCCGCCATACCGAAATTCGAAAAAAGAATAGCCGGATCCATTAAGGATCAATCCCGAAATCCCGTGCTGAAAAACACCCGATTCCGGAGTCCCGTTTAAGGTCCCCCCTTGTTTGTGTAGATTGACTAAATAACAAAACACAATAATGCCAGTCATGTCTCAGCCTGTGTGCGATTGTTTTTTTCTTGTTTTTTTCGGTTGGGGGGGAAAGGGGGGGTGTAGACATATCAAACATAAATATGTACATCTGTTTTTATGTCATATGTTTTTAAACGATGGAAATACACTGTACTACAAAGACTACAAATGTCTTGAGAGAAAGGGAAATTCAGAGAGAGAAGCACAATAATTTATTGTCGCATATGATCAGTGGCGGATCCAGAAATTTTCATAAGTGGGGGCCCACTGACTGACCTAAGAGTGGGCCCGCTTCAGTCACGCTTCAATGATTCCCTATATAAGCAACCAAATTTTTTCCCAAAAAGGGGGGCCCGGGCCCCCTGCCCCCCCCCCCCCCTAAATCCGCCTCTGATGATTAGATCTCAAAGGGAGTTGCAGAATAAGGAATACTGGCGAATGTCAAAATTGAACAAAAAAGTTTGCAAAATTATAAAGAATAACAACGGAAAATAAAATAATTACTTAACATAATAGTGTAGACCATGTACAGAATTTTACAAAATCGTTAATTGAAGATTTTACAGAATAAGCGTTATATCTAAAGATAAAGAACATTTAGGTCCACACTTCATATGGACCCTTGGACAAGTAAAAATCGTTGGATTATCTCGGTGTTGCTGGTCAGTAATGAATAAAAAATCACTGGTCAATTTAAAGGTTGTTGTTAGTGATGCAATATATTCTTATTTTCCTGTTCCCCTTATGTAACTTCCAGTTTTATTAAAGTTTACATTCATCAAAGCCTTAGTTTAATTTAGTTTCCTGTCATTACTACCCCCCCCCCCCCCTTTTTATTTGTCACATGTTGTGTATCATGTACTGATTCTATATATACTTCGAGCATACATATGTACACTTATGGAACAATACCTATTAAGTAAACTTTTTAAAACGTTTTTGTAGACTTGTATACAATAAATTTTATACAGAACAAAAAAGATATTAACAAAGATGTCAGTTTGTCTGCGTGTTTTACTTGTTAACTAGAAGATGTATAAATAACCACACGACACTCTTTCAAGAATTTGTAGAATCATTGATATAATGTTTGTTTATATATGCGATGTTAAGCAGCAGTATATGGACAGAACACGATCTGTCGTGATATAGTACCAAAACACAAGCTTTTACATGTTTGCTAAAAAAAAATAAAAAAATTTTAAAGTGGCCAAATCATATATCGGAACGGAGAAAAAGTGTAAACAGATGACTTACAAGATAGTCTAAGAGATTTATGAATTTGTTACCCACAAATGACAAAGTTCAACTATCTCTCATTAGAGCAAATATTAATAAAGATCAAAACCCTGACCACATGCAAACAGACAGCAAAGTACGTTCTAGGATTCAAACTGTAGATGTTTTGCAGAATAACTATAAACTATAAAGGGAGGCGGTCGGACAGAAGGACGGGTGGCCAGACGGAATGACGGACGGACAGACGTACAGGGGTAGTTGAGGGGGCATAAACAAATATAGCTTCAATTACATCTTTTATTGCGTCAACTTGTAGACAGTAACCCTGATGATTTCTATTTTTAAGATTTTACCATTTTTGCGTTCATGTACTTACAACGTATTTTTGTCTAAATTAGTAATTGTTTTAGATATGTATATTGATAATGAACATACATGTATCACATTTTTTACAACGTATAATTTCTTTTTAAAATGTTCCATAAAAGAGGGTCTGATTGGGGTTTACGGAATACAGAATAATGGGCAAAAATTGCAGAATAAAATGCAAAAAAGAAAAAAAAGAAAAAGTGTATAATGAGGTGCTAAAATATAAAGAATAAAGAATATTGGTAATACTAAATAAAAATTTATGATAATTATCCAGACTCTTATGATTAAAAGAATCTATCAATACGAAACACATAATCATCGTGCATAATCAACACGAAGAACGTTGGAAATTATTAGCATGATAACTTGACGTTATGTAATAAAAATTACGACGTCACGAATTTTGATGTTTTTTTTTGCCAAAATGTTGGATTTGCGTCGCTTCTA
Organism: Mytilus edulis; assembly: GCA_019925275.1. Taxonomy (NCBI): domain Eukaryota; kingdom Metazoa; phylum Mollusca; class Bivalvia; order Mytilida; family Mytilidae; genus Mytilus; species Mytilus edulis. The sequence continues at coordinate 47,847,220 of CM034353.1, forward strand.
CAGGGAAAACGAAGTCTGTGACCATATTTTTTTTTAATATCATCTAATTCGTAAGACAAAGAGGAAGAAAATATTAATTTTAAAAAAAATTCTATGGAGCGGTTCACATGATTTATACCGGAAACCGAAAATTGTAGAAGAAAAATATAGATTTACCCTATATATTCAATGTAATTTAGTACCCTCTCGGACCATTTTAAAAATGGATTTTTCTTGAAAACGAAGTCGGTGACATATACTTTTTTTTACATTTTCTGATGTATATTTTCAATATCTAATTGAGTTCTAAATTTTAAAAAAATCTATGGACTAGTTCATTTACTGATCCTTGACCTTAACTGTTGTGTTTCTTTTTATATTAATTATACCTTCACTACCAACCTTCTCATAACAGTCTCGTAGACGGTTGTCATCCATAACAGTAAAAAATCAATCTGTTTTATGCTTAGTAATAAGTATCTTAAGAGACTCTTTTAATTTCCATTGTGTGTTGTTGAAAAATGTAAATTTTAGTCATTAGTACTCTGCCTATATATAATTGTTTTAAATGTTTGACATCCTCTCCAACCCCTAATTTCAACAATAGTAATTGTATAACATCAGCATGTTCTTGAGTGTAAAATTGTATTCAAACATTTAGTTGCAATTGAATGTGTTGTAATTTGAAATACATTGCAACAAATGCTATGAAACAACCATAATGGCAGTTTATTATGTACAGAACAGAAACAGAAACACAACAGTTTTTCAGTGGCAATTGTATGTGTACATATACTTTTGTAGGTTTTAAAAGATAATTGTAAAAAAGTTTATAATATTAATACCTCAGTCAGAAAAGAATTTCCTCATTTTAAAAATATGCATGAATATCAGGATGTGTGTTAATGTATTTTGAATTGTGGTATGTTTTGTATTTAGGCACTATTCATGTGAATGATGGTTCAGAGCTTTTATTTATATACTTGTGTTTTAAGGTTGTATGGTGTATGGGCATAAATTGACAGATTTTCGTTAGAATTATACCGGGAAGAGGCATTATTATGTGGATGATAAAAAGAAGACCAAATTATAGAGTTTTAAAATAAAGTATACTTACCTCTTAAAAATTAGTTTAAGAAATAAGAAATGAGGTCACAGCTTTTTTTGTGGTAAAAAAATTCAAATAGAAAAAAAATCAAGTTTCTAGAGTTATTTCCCCTTGTAAGGAAATTTTAGATCAATAAAAGATATTCTGTGCTTTCAAAAATAAGTTGTAATAATAAGCTGAACATCTTTTCAAACAATTTGCATTCCTGCCTCAAAATCTTCTTATATTAATGATTTTTTTTAAATAGTTTTCAACTATTTTACAATACAAGGTGAAGCTTATGAATGACTGGACTGGTTAAGTGTTCATTTTGGATGAAAGAAAAAGGGCTTAAATCATTTTTTGTGTCATGATTAGTATAGAGATTATTTAGCTAATGTAAATATAAACACAAAAGTTTGCACATGCTTTATTCAATCAACTGTACCCTTAGTTTGGATGTTTAGTGTATCCAAGTTAGTGATTATACTTATTATTGAGAAAACATGATCTGTATGCATATTTGTATATTTAACCACATCAGGGATCATTGATTTTTTACATGATTTTGCTCTATAAATATATTTATTTATTGGGAAGATAATGTGTTTGAAACTTATAATTGTACAATTAAAAAAAAAGTTTTTTGATAATTTTTAATGACAAATGCTCATTTTGTACAAAACATGGTTTTATAATGTGTTTATTTTTCCAGTCTGAATAAGAATGAATTTTGCTTTTACAGAGTAAAATAAGATTTTAATGGTAAAAACATTTTAAATTAAAAATAAACTAGTACATGTAGATAAAAAGAGAATTATCTTGAGAAATTTTAAATGTACAGAAAAGTATCAATATGATGTTAATGTATAAATATGAGAACGATAGAAAAAAACATAGGTAGAAGCAATATATGAAATTGCATTTAATCTTTTGACACGGTTGCATTTTCTTGTACATTTTAATACCATGACACATTGTTTTATGCAATTTTAACCTAAATAGTGCTGTTTCATTTTTCCTGTAAACTTTAGTTCCATGACAAATTGTTAAGTGGGTATACATGAGGTTTATTTCCATATGCTAGAATGTCCTAATGCAGGGACAGAGCATTTATTAGTAGTTACCAACACTTGTTGGTGTTTTCGCCTATTAACATTTACAGAATTTCCTCCATTTGAAGATGTGAAAAAAAATTTGCACTGAAAATTTTCTTGATTTTATATATATATGTCTAGTTTACTTGTTTCATTGCTGATCTTGATACACTATCAAAAGGAAAACTAAATAAGACTAATTAAGTACTGCATTAAGTGTATCAATATAAATGTTTTTGCACAATATGTGTGAAAGAATGAAAAATGGAGTCTCATGTGTACTTTTTGGTTTGGAAAATGTCTCAGATATTAATTATAACAATTACAAATGTATTTTGTGAATTATGTATAAGTAAAATTACTGTAAATTTTCCAATTAAAGCTTTGTTTTCATTAGTTGGAAAATTTCATCAGGAGGAAACTGTAATGAAAAGATTTGCATTTTTATTTTTGTATGGAAATCTTCAATTACAGCTTAATCCACATTTATAAATTTAACATTATCAAAGATCCACATTAATGATACATATACATTTTTTTTCTCTCAGTAGTATTGTGATTCTAGCAGACAATGACAGATGGTGTTATTGACTTCTCACCATGGTGAAATTATCTTCTATAATTTGCATTGAAATTAATAAATCATTTCTGTAATTCTACCTAATTTAAATCTTTATCTAACTAGTTGATTAAGGGTCATCATTTATTGTTTTTGTCATTATGCTTCTTGGAATGTGTTTATATTTATTGCTTTATTGAGAAAATCTTAAAAATTACAATCAATCAATCTTGTTTAAATTTTTAAAACATTAATTTGGATTTTCTCTCTTTGTTTTTAGATTTCTACTTTTTAAACTTTTGAGTAATTGGAAGGTTACAACAGTAAATTACAAAAAGAAATTGTGTTCTATAAATAACACATGGTGAAATACTTCTAGAATTTTAAACAAATTAGTTTCTATTTAGGATTGTGTAATATTTTCAACATTGCAGTATACCCATTCAAAAGTATCCATTTTTAATTATTCTATGAATTTTTTTACAATAGGATAACTGTAAGCTTTTTAAATTCCAATGAAACATATTCTTTCAAAATGTTAATAATGATCAATTTGAGATTCCTGAAATAATGGTAATTTCATTTAATCATAAATCATGTACATTTATTCATGGGACAACAATATGCGTTTTAAAATTTTTATGAAATAAATTCTGCTAAAATTTGTATTATAGATTATTTATTGCTTGGATGAAATAGCCATATTCATGTTTGTCCAATTTTACATGGCCTAGCTGAAAAACGATTAAATTGTGAAACAGGAGTTAGTGAAATGCTGTGTATATACTAGATAACTATTTGTATGTAGGTCAGAGATCTGATAGTTGTTGTTATTTTAACTGTGATATTTATATTCCTTCCACTTTATTTATATGATATTAAGAAGTTAGCTGTCATATTCCCAGATATTAATAAATTTATCATGATCAAATTCCATTAAAAAATGGTTTTTTTTGCCTCGCCTTGCCCATATGACCATGTGCACTTTTGCCATCACTTGTATTCTGTTGCTTTCTGTTGTTTGTCTTTCAACTATTGTGAGCTTTTCAAAGAATTTCTCCTCTGAAATTACTTAACCAATTTTGACCAAACTGAGGGTAAAAGATCCTTAGGTTATCTTGTTTAAAGCATTTCTTTTTTTCTTTTTGTTAGGCAACAAACTTGGCCATCTTGGCTGAAAATCAACAAGAAGGGTATGACAGTTAATTCCCATGGGATTGATTGATGAAAAACTTGTCCTCCAATCGTAACAGATATGTTTTCAATCAACAAATCAAGCATCTGGATAACATGTTTTAAAGAGTTTATTGTTGAATCAGAGTTGTTACAAAATATCTATCTACATTCTTTTTTGATGTAACAAGTAAGCACCAATTCCTTTAATTTGTCTGTAAGCATCGAATGAGGAATATTTATGAAAGCAAAAGAAAAGTTGAAAAAAGAGAAAAGACACATAGATTGTTTGTTCGCCCCTAGATTAGGTAGTTTCACACTAACTGAAGCCTACCTTTGATTTAAAATTTATGTAATACACACACAATGTAGTTTATAAAGTGGTTTGTGGAGTAGTTGAAAGACCCATCTATACAACTTAGTTTGTAAGGGTACCTATTTAATTAAGGTATCGAATAAAGTGAAGGAAAAACTATTTCTTTACCTTAGGTTGAAATTCCCAAGGAATATAAAACATACCTATTATTTTTCAGGATTTTCTCTTTCGTAATTGTTTTTGGAGTATATGTTGAGTTTCTTAATTCCTTTATCAAGTGAATTTTATGTAATAAGATTTACACATCAAAACGATGTTGTCTTGGGCCTTGTTTGAGGGGACAGCAATATATTTATCATGTCGGATGGACAGGTCCTATCAACATATTTGTCGAGCCTGTGACTTTTGTCGCAGAAAGCTCGACATAGGGATAGTGATCTGGTGGCGGTGGCGGCATTAGCTAACTTCTTTAAAGCTTTATATTTTATAAGGTGGAAGACCTGGATGCTTCATACTTTGTATATAAATGCCTCATGTTACGAAGTTTCTGTCAGTCACATGTCCAATGTCTTTGACCTCATTTTCATGGTTCAGTGACTACTTGAAAAAAAAGTTAAGATTTTTTGTAATGTTAAATTCTCTCTTATTATAAGTAATAGGATAACTGTATTTGGTATGTGCGTACCTTCATAGGTCCTCATGCCCGTCAGACAGTTTTCACTTGACCTCAACCATATTTCATGGATCAGTGAACAAGGTTAAGTTTTGGTGGTCAAGTCCATATCTCAAATACTATCAGCATTAGGTCTAGCATATTCGGTGTATGGAAGGAGTGTAAGGTGTACATGTCCAACTGGCAGGTGTCATCGGACTTTGACCTCATTTTCATGGTGCAGTGGTTATAGTTAAGGTTTTGTGTTTTGGTCTGTTTTTCTTATACTGTATGCAATAGGTCTACTATATTTGGTTTATGGAAATATTTTTTGATGTACATGTCAGTCTTGCAGGTTTTAATTGACCTTGACCTAATTTTCACGGTTCATTGCTCAGTGTTAAGTTTTTGTGTTTTGGTCTGTTTTTCTTAAACTATAAGCAATATGTCAACTATATTTGTTACATGGAAGAATTGTTAGCTGTACATGCTTGCCTGGCATGGTTCATCTGACCTTGACCTAATTTTCATGGTTCATTTGTCAATGTTTAGTTTTCTTGGTTTATGTTTAGTTTATGTGACAGTTGTAATAAAGCTTTATATTTAGGACTATCAACATAATATCAATGATTAGTAAATAAGGCGGAAATTCCAGTGTCTGCACTCTTGTTAGATCGATTTCTAAATTGAACCAATGTCTCTACATCCCCAACCATTCAGAAAGTGGGTCTGCGTCTTATTTTTTATGCCCCACCTACGATAGTAGAGGGGCATTATGTTTTCTGGTCTGTGCCTCCGTTCGTTCGTTCGTCCGTCTGTGCGTCCGTTCGCTTCAGGTTAAAGTTTTTTGTCAAGGTAGTTTTTGAAGAAGTTGAAGTCCAATCAACTTGAAACTTAGTACACATGTTCCCCATGATATGATCTTTCTAATTTTAATGCCAAATTATAGTTTTGACCCCAATTTCATGGTCCAATGAACATAGAAAATGATAGTGCAAAGTTGAGGTTAAAGTTTTTGATAAAGTTAAAGTTACATCAACTTGAAACTTAGTACACATGTTCCCTATGATATGATCTTTGTAATTATAATTCCAAATTATAAGTTTGACCCCAATTTCACGGTCCACTGAACATAGAAAATGAAAGTGCGAGTGGGGCATCCGTGTACTATGGACACATTCTTGTTTATTCATAAATTAGCCGATTGCCTAGTAACTGGGACTATTATTATATAATAGTCCCAGCTGGTAAACTAGAAGTAATTATTGAGGTATAAAAGATGATATGTTCAGACTACTTTATACAGAAAGGATGTTTTTTTTCAGTTGCGCTGATTAAGCTAATTTTTTATGAAGGATACTGCCCAAGTTGATGACATCAAGACCTTTGTCATTAGTTTGGGGATTTTCAATTATTTTGGCCTTGAATGAATTTCTTAATAAATATTTTTTTTTAAACTGATGGAGACATTATGGAGAGTAGTTGATGACCATATCTACATTTATGTCGGGGAGATCGAGTTACATTTATGATTAATTTTATTATTTCAACCATATGGTGTCCCAGGTCACAAATCTCAATTTCAATATTCTTGCTTTTATCTCGTAGAGGTGTTGCAAGATAATGATTGTCTAATGGTTTATCTTGACAATGATGCGAAAGCACACAGATATGATAGAAGAATCAGATTGAAGTGTTGATACACAATGTCATTTGCGTTGTTATTTAAATGTTTGATATATGATCGCACATACTTTTGTTTTGCCTTACTTTTAGTTAACCGACTATATAGAATACTAATTCGCAAAGGATGCACTCTAATCTATAGAGGACATTTGTTGATTTTACATTCATGGTATATTAAGATATATATTTAGATATATTAGATATATAAAATGTGTTTGAGCTTTTGATTTTGCAAAATGATTAGGGACCTTCCGTTTTGAACTTTCTTCGGAGTTCAGTGTTTTTGTCGAGCCTGCAACTTTTGTTGCAGAAAGCTCGACATAGGGATAGTGATCCGGCGGAGGGTGGCTACGGCGGCGGCGTTAGCTCACTTCTTAAAAGCTTTATATTTTAGAAGGTGGAAGACCTGGATGCTTCATACTTTGTATATAGATGCTTCATGTTACGAAGTTTCCGTCAGTCACATGTCCAATGACCTTGACCTCATTTTCATGGTTCAGTGACCACTTGAAAAAAAAGTTCAAATTTTTTGTAATGTTGAATTCTCTCTTATTATAAGTAATAGGATAACTATATTTGATATGTGCGTACCTTGCAAGGTCCTCGTGTCTGTCAGACAGTTTTCACTTGACCTCGACCTCATTTCATGGATCAGTGAACAAGGTTAAGTTTTGGTGGTCAAGTCCATATCTCAGATACTATAAGCAATAGGGCTAGTATATTCGGTGTATGGAAGGACTGTAAGGTGTACATGTCCAACTGGCAGGTGTCATCTGACCTTGACCTCATTTTCATGGTTCAGTGGTTATAGTTAAATTTTTTGTTTTGGTCTGTTTTTCTCATACCATATGCAATCGGTCTACTATATTTGTTGTATGGAATGATTGTTAAGTGTACATGTCTAGCGGGCAGATGTCATGTGACCTTGACCTCATTTTCATGGTTCAGTGGTCAAAGTTAAATTTTTGAGTTTTGGTCTTTTTAACTAATGCTATATGCCATAGGTCAGCTATATTTGGTGTATGGAAATATTTTATGATCTTTATGTAAGTCGAGCAGGTTTTATTTAACCGTGACCTCATTTTCACGGTTCATTGGACAGTGTTAAGTTTTTGTGTTTTGGTCTATTTTTCTTAAACTATAAGTAATGCGTCAACTATATATGTTGTATAGAAGCATTGTTAGCTGTACCTGTCTGCCTGGCATGGTTCATCTGACCTGGAACTCTTTTTCAAGGTTCATTGGTCTTTGTTTAGTTATCTTGGCTAATGTTAAGTTTATGTGACAGTTGTAATAAAGCTTAGCTTTATACTTAGGACTATCAACATAATATCAATGATTAGTATAGAAGGCGAGACATTTCAGCGTGTGCACTCTTGTTGAGATTTTACTGTTTGCTAGTCAATTGTTCATGTTATTAAATTTCACAGCTATTGCAGTTTCTAAAATGAAATAGATGTTCATAGACATTAACATCCAATATGTGTTGACGTAGAATTGTACACAATAGTAACCGCTACAAATTCACATGTAGCTTATTATTTATAATTTAAAAAAGGAAATGTAAAAACCCATCAAAGATATAATACTTTTGATTTAATGCCACACACTTGCCAGTGGTGCCCGAATCTAAACAGTTAGAAGGCCACTGACATAAAAAAAAAAAGTCTTCCTCGATAAGTCGTTAATCCACTGCCTCTTATTTTTTCAATAATTCCAAAACATCCACTTTAAGCTTTAAAATAACTAAAAAACTGAGAAGTTAGACAAATGACGGTTAAAGCAATGCAATGTCTGAGGATGGAATATCCTTAGTATTTCAAATAGTTCAAAATTTTATAAACAATAGAAAACATACCAATGACACTTCATGCCAACACAAAATTCTGACTGGTTATGCACTCGAGGAATTTTAAAAGAACTTTTTTTTTTTTTTTAAATCAAGACAGTATGAAGAGCAAAACTTTGAAAATATACCTTTTTAAAGTTACTGTATATTTTACTGATAAAATAACTGATGTTTTTGCAGTTACCACTGATATTCAGACTGCTCGTTTCAATAACAAAGTTACAATTTATGTTTCATTTTTTTCAATAATTAACTGATACATAATTCACCATAGATACAAGGAATAAACATTTTGTACGACAGACGCTCGTTTTGTCTAAACAGACTCATCAGTTACACTCGATTCAAAAATGTTTCAAAGGCTTATAAAGCAAGAAGTTTAAGATCATTGGAACCTAAAATTCCGAAAGGTTTCGTAGCTTATTCATAATAATGGATATATCAATGCTATTTCATATCAACACTGAAGTGATTTCTGCTGGGTTAGTGAAACCCTCAGAAAGAAACCTCCACCAGCAATAGCATCGACCCAGTGTTTGTAAATAAACTCATTATAGATACCAGGATTAAATTTTTGTACGACAGACGCGCGTTTCGTAAAAAAAATTACTTACCAATGACGCTCGAATCAAAAACGTTTAAAGACCAAATGCATGGACTTAGTTTTGGCAGTTTCCCTTTACATACAGTCGAGGAGATTTTTTTGTAGATCATTAAGGCTATCAAAATGATCAAGTATACATTTGTTTATACTCCAAAATGAACCTGACATTTATTTAAATTGATGGAAAACATAATGTTATCGCCCAAAGCAATGGAGTACGTAGTTGAGTAAATCTTATATCAATAATAATGTAAGTACAGAAGATATATATAGAAGCTAACAGATTAAAATACAAAAGCAGTATATGGTTTAAATGTGAACATTTGAATAGAAACTGATTAGATTGACTTTGTCAATATCTACATGTATTGATAAACCAAAGATATACCAAAGAACAGAACATGAAAATTAAATTCCATACACGATAGAAGTATATTGCAGGTAAAAAAATATCTTATCATTGTTTATTTTTAGATTGATCCTAATTAACCTTGACTGACTGATATGTGTACTAAATACTAGTATTATTATATAAACACATGAGAAAAAGATACTATTAGTAAGTATGCAATTTGTATGACTATTTCAATGTTTATTCAAAAATTGTATATCTAAGTGAGACATGCTTGGTTCATGACTGGCAACTTAAATACAATGGACACTAGAGTCCTTAAAAATGACCTTCAACTCAACAGGACATGTTTTTGAAGTCTGAGATCTTAAGTAAACAGAAAAGTCGCCTGTTATGTAAATTTCCTCTGTTGTAGTATATTGACTCAGTGTGGATTCGCATCAGGGTGGATGCATGGACAGCAGCCAGGAGTAGCTATCTGTCGAAGCAATTTTAATGGCTATGTCTTATGTTTTCAAGTCTTCTTCTTCCTTGGCTTTTGTTTTTAACGTCGCCGATGAAGTAAAATCAGGAAAAGCGCTTCTTCACAATAATCAAGCGACGAAGTCAAATATCACTAACGCTTGAATATGATGTTAAGATAAAAATAAGATACACCCTGTTTTACTCAAATCACTGTCATTGGCTTACAGCCCGTTATTGTGTTACTGTGCTATGGTGATTCTTTGTATTCTTGTCTTCAGTTTTGTTTATGTGATTTGTCTTTATGCTTTTTTGTGGTTCTTTTATTTGTAACATATGACGTGGCTCTGTACTAATAAATCCGCGTCATTGTATTATTGTGCTATTGTAATTTTTGGTAAATTTTGGTATTCTTATCTTTTACTCTTCTAATGTATTTGTCTATATGCTTTTTTTGTGTTTCTTAAGACATATTTGTTGGGTGGTTTTTTTAAAGATAATAACACTAAATTTACTGCTATACCCAATTTTTTACATTTGTAACTATTATGTCTGTTTGTTTTGTTCATTTATCGTTGTCAATATAATCGAATTTTATGCTACTATCATATATAAGTGAAAAATTTAGCTAGCTATAATAATAGGTTTAATCCAAATCTTTATACATTAGAAAATGCCTGTACCAAGTCAGGAATATGACAGTTATTGTCCATTCTTTTGATTAATGTGTTTGAGATATTGATTTGATCATTTGATAACAGAATTTCAGTTTTGAATTTTCCTCGGAGTTCGGCTTTTTTGTTATATTACCTTTAATAACCATAAGGCATCCACCCAGTAACGCCACATAAAACTAGATGTGATATACTTATTTGTAAAACACCAAACGCTCTGATTCAGAAAAAAAATACATTGAAATAAGTACGAATATCAAGACTAACACTTCCTATTTTGTTGCTTTACATAGTCATGATGTGTGTCGTGGAGTTTGACGGTACACTTCCCTTAACCACAGACACAGTGGTTAAACAAAACGCCAACTTACAATGTGTCTTGGTTTTAGCTTGTTTATATCTTTTTTAATTTCAGATAGACAGTTTTGTTTGAAATGGAATTTCGATGCTTTCTAAGCTTATTCTTATATCTATTAGAATATGTTGAATCTGACGGTTTCTGCACAAAAGATTCTTGTCAAAGCGTACGACATGATCCACTTCAGAATAAGATAATATTTGAACAAGATACTCTTTTCGCCGAAATTTTTCTACCTTCGATATTGAAAAATACTAGTTCAGAAATATCGCCACCATCAGATGATAGTTCTCTCTCAATTACCTGGCCTCGATATGGATCTGTCGTTGTTAATCAAGAAATGATTGGCGAAGTAGGATGTCAGGTTATAACATGGACAGTTACAAGTTTGGACTTTGAACCACATGACTGTATATCCTTAGCAGACGCATACTGGTATGGAGGATCAGAGTTACATTATCAAAGATGGCCTTTTAGTGAAAATGTAATTGAATTACAAGAATTCGTCTCTGAAGATGTAGTTGTTATTAAAGGTTCGTTTGGAAATGTTTTAGAACCGTTTTGGATTAATTCTAACGGTGTTGCAATTTTTGTAGATGAATCTGTTCCTTTACATGTTAGTTTTAATTCATCTGGATCGCAACTCATGTGCTTTAAGGCAAAGTATAATAACGCATTACGAAAGCAAAGCGATGACTATCCAACATTAAAGTACACTCTTTGCAAAGATAAAAATATCCTAACAGTATTTCAGAAATTAAGGCAAAGTATAATGGATAAACCAAAAAATATTCCTGATTTGCGGATGATTAAAAGTCCAATTTGGTCAACTTGGGCGAAGTATAAAGTTGATATAGACCAAGAGAAAATACTCCGATATGCCGATGAGATAAACGAATATGGGTTCTCAAACAGCCAGATTGAGATAGACGATATGTATTCAACAAAATATGGGGACTTTGATTTTGATTCCGGAAAATTCCATGATCCTATCGAAATGATTAAACAGTTAAAACAAAAAGGTTTCAGGGTAACTGTTTGGGTCACGCCATTCGCTAATCTGGATTCGAAAGCCTTTACTGACGGAACACGACACAACTATTGGCTCAGAGATTTATCTGGAAACGTACCAGCTCTTGTTCAATGGTGGCAAGGAATAGGGGCAATAATTGACCCTTCAAACCCAAATGCAACTTCATGGTACAATAACCGATTGCAAAGGATGAAAGAAAACTATGGAATTGATTCTTTTAAATTTGACGCCGGGGAACGAACTTTTATTCCAATACCATTCAGTTCGCATAAAGCAATGAATAATCCAAACATGTTTGCAACAAAATATGTGGAAATGGTGAGTCATCACGGGAACTTAATTGAAGTTAGATGCGGTTATAAATCACAGAAACATCCCATTTTTGTCCGTATGGCAGACAAAGAATCCCGTTGGGGCTATGAAAATGGCCTAAAGACCATTATACCTACAGCTTTGACCTTTGGTATCCTAGGTTATCCTTTTGTATTACCAGACATGATAGGAGGTAATGGTTACGGAGAAGTTTTAGCCAAGGACATAATTTTGCCAGATCGTGAACTGTATATAAGATGGTTACAATTGACAGCGTACCTTCCTGCTATGCAGTTTTCCTTCACTCCATGGGACTATGATAAAGAAGTTATTGAGATAGCACATAAAATGGTCAGAATTCATGAAACAGTTGTAACACCTTTACTGCTTAGTTATGCCGAAAAGTCTGTGCAGCACGGTAAGTGATTTTTTTTCAGTACTGTAAGTCAACAAATTAAATCGTTCATTGCTTTACCTTCATTGTACATACTGATTCGCTAGCGACGTAGTTTTAGTCGGAAATCACAGTAATAAGCTTTCTCAAATAATGTCAAGCTTTGTTCACAATAAGCCAATGTAATAATTGCTGGGGTTTTTTTTTTTAAATATTTAGATGTTTTTGAAATATACTATATCGATATCAAATCGTTGACTACTGGATACAGTATTTAGCCATACTCTAGAATATAAATTTAAAATGAACCCTATAATGTTAATTCCCAAAGCTCTGAATGCCGGAATGGAACAATTGTTTTTTTCTCTGAAGTTTTCAAATGTGAATATTTGTTCTAAGGTGAATTGTCTTAAAGGGGAATTATTGTTTACAAAGTAATGATTAGTAAAGTTAAACTTCTCTTTGAAGATAAGAAAATGTTGTATGATTTCAAATGAGACAACTTTCACAAGAAACCAAATGGCATAGATGTTTGCCACTTCTGTCATGTTTTTCTTTTTGTAATCTCCAAGTTTTATTATATAATTTCAGGCTATCCGTTGATTCGTGCAATGTGGTGGATAGCACCAGATGATAAGGAAACATACAATATAGATTCACAGTTTATGGTAGGTGACAGGCTCATGGTGGCACCTATATTAGATTCAGGAGTTAGACAAAGGGATATCTACTTTCCGGAAGGGACGTGGCGAGATAATTTAAATGGACAAAACATTGATGGAGGACATTGGTTTAAGAAATACCAAGTTCTTATAGATCAAATAGCAACATTTTATTTGTTATAGTAACGTTGAACAACATTCCTTCAGCTTTGAAAAAAAAGTATATGGATTTCTGCTTTGTTGAGGTGAGCTGTGTTTTGTATCGTTTTAAAATCTTTCTACTTGAACGTTTTAGGTGAAATGAAAAAATGAAGCGAGAAACGTGATATTTGTTTCGGTATATTAAATTCTAAATGCAACATTAACTGTAGTAACGTTGGGGACGTTACGCACGGTAATGCGTTCGGATTAAAATTACGTTATTATATGATTTTAGAACAGCAACCATTTGCCTATAAAGAAATAAAATCACCATCATCCATATATCTACAGAAAGGCCCGGACATGTTTTTCTTATTTTAAGTTAATTCTATAAATTTTTGCACCATACATTTATTTTATTGAACTCACAAATCTTACTTTTGCGTTAAAAATTGCATGTCCGGCGTAACATTTCAGATTAAATAAAATGCATTTCTCTATGTTCCGTTGTAATTTTGCACATAAAATCTGCGAAATTTAGTATATCAGCTTTTTACTAGATTTATATTATAACATCATACCCGTTTTTTGGTATTGGCTGAAATTTGAAGCAAGCCTTCAACGAAATATTCAGCAGAGGAACCTGTCTTAATGAGTTTTGAGGAAAGTTTATCAAAATTTCAGTTTTATTAATATCCCTATAAAATAATCAAATCATATTAAAACTATACTCAATAGAAAGTTCAGAAAAAGATAAACATTTTCAAAGTTTCAAATGTAAAAAAAAACTTTTTCTTGAAGCAGAATTTTTAAAAATCAAATGTCTAGCCACAATGTCCAAACGTTATTTTTGTCCATTCCTTAGGTGAAACATGTTGTATAAATACTAAATGTGCATTTATAATACAAAACTAACATATTTATAAGATACAAACTATAAGTTCATACAAATGGCTAAATGAGTCGGGTGTTTTCACAAACATTATGACCTTACATTTTTTTTCGGAAAGCATTCCCTATGTCTAGCCATTATGTCCAATGGTGTCATTTTGACGTTTCTGCACAGTGGCGTCTTTTATACAAACTCACACTAGTTACGAACTGTTTAGGCAGTTAAAATGATGCCGGGAAATGTTCATTCCAAAATGGTCTTCTGAATCAAAATAACACTCAGATTAGAAAAACATACACACATAAGGAATAAACCCTTTATTGACACACTGGAAAAGGGGGGATGGGCCGAGGGATAATTTCTTATGGACAAAAGTTTTCACGCAAATCTAAAACACCTTTATAGATTAGAAACCGATTAGAATCCGAGTTACAATGGTCTTATAAATTTTAAACAACTATATAAATACGTATTTGTAAAATGAAACCATCAGTGCTAAAAAGATAGAGAAATAGTCGGAAAACTCAGACACAGACACATACTGATATTGGACAAAAGTGAGTTCAACAAAAAAAAAAATCATTTCAACTAAAATCATTATAAAAAGAAATATTGCTAAATTATTATATGACCGATTTAAATGAAATAAATACCATAAATTTTTATGTCAATTTGTCAAAAAAATGTTCAGGCTAAATTTATCTTCTCATGTGTCCCTCGGCTCCGAAAGCAAGATTTTTTTAAAGGTTGCTATGTTTTCTATCCAAAATAAAATTGGAAAAATTTGCATTTGTTTTCATCTAATCGCAGATCAGAAAATAAAAACGATCCTTACGTAATTAATTGCCTTATACATGATAAATTTTGAAACATTTCTTCAGCTTATGGTATTAATTTGATATAAGTCGACCGAGTAGGTACTCCGCTCTTGATAACAAAATGTGAAAGTTAGTTTAAACTTTATGGCGTCAAATTTGTTAATTATACATGTTACGTCTTGCGACGCAATACCGTGCGTAACGTCTTAAACGAATGGAATAGACAAGTTTTGCATTGAACAACAACATTAAAATGTGTTGGCTTTTTACAAGCAAGTATTTTAGTAAGCAATTTGATGGCTGTACAAAGGAAAAATTAATCTAGACTGAAAAAGTAAAACAACACAAATACCGAACTCCGAGGAAAATTCTAAACAGAAGTCCCTTAGCAAATGGCAAAATCAAAAGCTCAAACAATTGAAATTTGACTTAAATGGTATACAATGCTAGTCACTAATCATTTAAGTTAGTTTGAAGTAATGTTTTTAGAAGGATGCCATATGGTGACGTTAATTTGTTTTTATGTAATGATGTAAAAAATAATTGTGAATTATGCATTCTGCAGCATACCAAGAAAACCTTGTTTTGATGCTAAGAAATAAATTAATTTTCCGTTTTATCAACCCATATCAACTAGAGTTTAGTGACAAGCGGCTAATTCACAGAACATCAGTTCATGGCGAATGATTTGAAAAACAGCCATGCCGTCACATGCCTGTTCACCAATCATTCAGACTGGGCATTGTATGTAGATGTAGTAGTACGGTATCACACAAGGTCTTATTTTGTAGATACATATAATACCAATAGATTACGGCATACCATAGAGTGCCAAAATGGAGCATATTTTTGAAATTATGGTCAAAGGTCAAAATGGGGATTTATAGTATATGTTAATAAATGAACAAGGCATTTTTTTAATTTCTAAAGGGTTCTTGATAAATATTGAGAAACGTTTAATATATATAGAGTCACCTAACTCTAGAAAGTTTTATCTCCCCCTAAAGTTGACCCTATAGACGCTATTTGGGTTTTTTTAAGCATCTTTTGATATTCTTTCTTTCAAACGATTAATATTTTTGGCTTACTTTTGGCCATAAACACTATTTTTTTCAGGAAAAAATCAGAGGTCATTGCTTTCTTAAATGCATGGTGAAACAAATAATGATACTTTGAATTAAGTATGAAAATGATATTTTAAAGGTGTTTCATTAGCTGTATCCTATTCATTCCTGGTATAGGGCACTATTGAATAGACTAGATAAACAATTAAGGATACATCTTATATATCACCAAAGTAGGCGAGTTGAAAATATAGTTTCTAACTATTACAAAATTAATTAACCGACAATTTTAGAAAGGGTTCTTATAAATCATGTCTGTACCGAAGTCCACCATCAAGGGTATTGGTTTAGGGCTTTAAAAAAATGAAAACAACACTTTATAATTGCATGCGTCCGACGCGATTTTCTGGATTTTCCTTTATCAGGAACGATAAGATCCGAATATTTAAAAGCCAAAAGGTGTATAAGAACCTAAACAGTTGAGGGTCTGTTATTAACATTTATTCTTTTAGAATAAAACATTCACATATTAGGATATAGCGATCTACAATTACTTACAAAATTCCTGACTGGGACAAACACATAAAAATTGGTGGTTTTGAGCTATTTTCGCAAACCCTCTAGCTGTTTAATCACGAATAGTAGATAAACGCAAAGCACATAAAAGCAAAACAGTAAAAGAAAAAAATTTAATTAACGATATATCAGATAACAATTAACACAAAACAAATAACACTATATAAGACTTACAAATAACACTATATAATACCTTATCATATACTTAGACTTAATAACATATGATTTTTACCGTATGATAATAGCATTAAATTAAAGTATTTTCTATATTTTTCGAATTGGTGCTTAGCGGGCTGATATGAAAAGTTTATCACATGCTTCGATTGTTATCACATGCCTTTCCGTAACGTTATCACATGGCATTCCGGTGATACTCGGCAAATTCCGGAAAATACACCTTAATGCTACGTTTTCAGTGAAAAACATTACAAAGTAGTGTACAAAACAATTATATGAATACTGGAAAGTATATTGTGTAAAATAATTAAATTAAATTAAAAAAAAAAATTAAATAAATGCATTTTTTAAGTTTTTCTGAAACATAATTTAGAAAGTTACTTTAAAAAAAGTTGACTTTTCCAAACAATTTTCATTATGTATATTGTTGAATTATTTTTTTGTCGATTCGTCCATATTAAAATGGTTTTTTTTTCTCTCTGTTGAGGCATATGATAGAAAGATTTCTTATTGAATTATCAAATTTTGGGTCCGACGTCCGTGAACTTTTTACTCTTTCAAGATCTTTTCGGGAACCAGAAGGATCAATATATGAATCTGTTATTTTTCTCTACTGTTGAAGCATATGATAAAAAGATCATAACATGTCATATTTCATATCGCATGTATTATCAGCCCTCGGTCAATATCAGCCCTCGAGCCATGCGGCTCTTGGGCTGATATTGAACCTAAGGCTGATAATACATGCGATATGAAAAATGCCATGTAATAATCTGATAGTATTGGAGAATGCTCGCAGTTGCTGAAGCTAGCTCAAAGTATTCAACCTGCAGAAAAGAAACCATGTCCTCCTTAACAACATCAGTTGATGAACTTCATAGCACATTTTATTCAGTTACGGCTTTCAAAAACGGTAGAGGAAGATATGAGCTTTTTTATGCTTAAACTTACCATAGAGAAAATCAGTTGAAACCTTTAGTATTGATTCAAATTTAAATTTGCGAATTGATAGATACTACAGTATCCCTTGATGCAATCTGTATTTGAAAAATCCCAGCAAAACATGATTGGCCTGAGGTTTGCTATATTTCTTATTAATAACACGTACTAAATTTTAGTTATGCAAGCAGCTCCAATCATTCGTTTGTTCACTACTAAGCCTGTCTACTTAATTATTCAGACTTGAGCGTTCCAAGTAGGCATACATACGGTCACCAATAGTTGTTAATTTCTGTGTCATTTGGTCTTTTGTGGAGAGTTGTTTCATTGGCAATTATACCACATCTTCTTTTTATATAGAATATTTGTAATATAATATCAAGATAATAAAAGCAACTTGTAAATGACAAATAAAACTATTTATGTGTTTAAAAATGTATGTATTTTATTTTTTCCTAATGTTAATTATATTTCGGTTGATATATTTTTAAGCAGACTGATCACGGGGTGATTTATAGCACCCAGTTCTGCTACTCCAAATAAAGTCACTTATGTATTCTGGTAGAAGGCTGTCTATTCTGGCCATTATCTGCAAACAAACAAAAACGAGTATCAAAAAACCAATAAATAGCATAAATATATAAAACATTTCATGAATGAGTAGCGCAGTACATTATTTCTGTCTAGCAGATTGTAATTTCTTAAGATCAACAAAAACTATTGAGGTGATATAATAATGACATAATATAAGTAAACAAATATACACAAGCCACAATGTTACATTGACAACTCTTACACTATATGATTGTGTGCACATTTTTCAAAATCAGAACGAAAAAAATCTAGCAAGTAATAAACAAAATGAAAAGTACATGTCACAAATAAACATAAGACAACATCAAGAAAAAATTCTGTTAACAACCGAACACAGAGAAAATGTGGCTCAATAAAAATGGAAAACGTTTGAATACCATATCTTGAACAGGGCAACGGAATTATGGACAAAAGTTGATTGAAAAAAAAAAAAAAAAAAACATTCTATCAATTTCGTACCTTGAAAGTGCTTTTCTGGATTTACTTTCATTGGGTGCATTTAAACCCAAATATTAAAAAAGCCAGTAATGTATAAAACGTACAACCTGTATATATAGCTATATAACAATAGGACTTAAACAGAGCAGCTTATCCATTAGGTCACCTTTGTCTAAGGGAGATGGAGTTATAGTTCTAATTTCTTAATTTCTCAACAGTAAACTTTTAGAAAGTAGGACACAAACCATGTCGGTACTTGTGCAATGACTTCTGAGCTGATCATACGTTCGGCGACTCACAATCTATGTTACATCAGTAGTATCGATACATTGCTTGTAAATTAAAATAACACTCTATATTTTGCGGGTCCAATGTGTTTTTCTGGATCTTTTTTTTTTTTAAGTTTTTTTTTAGTTTATCAACAGCAAATTTTAGGAAAGTAAGATATAAATCATGAGATAATTAAACCCATCCACAAGGAATTATAAAATGTGAACGTAAAATCAAATTAAATTATCTAACTATAGATTGATTGTACCACTGATAATTCGTTTAAATTATAATAATTTCAAGCCAATGGAAAGCATTAGGCCTTTTGAAACAATCTAAATATTGAGGTACAAACCTAAATGATAATATACAGAACTTTTTATTCAAGTTTCGTTAATTTTCTTAGTTTCCTAAATATTCTAAACATATCTCAGCCATAGATACTTTGAAAAAAATTGACACCGAGACTTTTGTTTATATTCAATGCAAGAAGAACTTACTGCAGTTTTATCAATAAGACCACTTCCACCATCAACAAGGTATCGTGCTTTAGGGTGGACATTTAATAAAGCATCTTCAATTGCGTTTAAGACTGGGTTAGGAGTTGGTGATGAACCGGCCTCCCCGTATTGCCTCATGTTTTCATATGGTAGATAGAAGTAGTCTTTCCCATAAACCGCTTTAACCTCTTCTGATGCTCTTTCATACATCTGTTCACAATCTGCCTTCACTCTCTTGCACTGAAACAAAACATTGAAAATTCTTAAAACGACTGTATTTACCTTTCTTTAATACAGTCATTTCAAAAAAATGTACATTTTTCGGTTATTGTCTATTGTCTGTTTTATTTGTAAGTTTGACATATCTTTTCAATTTAACATAAGAGTTTACATATTGTGCAAGATAGTACATGCGAATATTAGTGTGCAAAAAGTTTCATATTTTTTTTATATTCGTTGAAGTATGAAAATTCGCCAATTTCCATGCGTTCATTTTTGATAAATAACATTTGCATTCAAATTATCTGTACATAAAACTGCATTTAAAGGTAAACAGAATGATTTTTCTTCATTTAGTAACATTATATTAAAAATAAATAACTTTCCATGTTTCAAATCATGACAACTTTTATTCCACAGTCACTGGAATGTCTGTTCGTCAATATTTGTCCTTCCTGTTACTATTTATTTGTTTACGGAATAAAACTAGTTTCTCCCTCAAATAACGGCGGTTTTTTATGGTGACGTCGTAGGCGTGGATACAGGACGTAACGACATGGTGAAATTTTTTATGTGGAAAGATGTTGGTCATCAGAATCAAAAGATCGGTAGGTATTGATGTATGCGTACCTTTTTATAATGTCTTTAATGTTACCAGTTGATAGATAATTTTTAATTGCATAAGACTAATGAAACGCTTGTTACCGTAACTTAGGCATGGGCCGGAAGTATAAAAACACTACATCAATTATTAGGGAGCGACTATTTTAAAACCAATTTAAGTTATGTACTAATTTTTCCATCCTGTTACTGTCCTTCCTGTTACAAAGACAGTGGTAACAGGAGGGACAAAAATGGTAACAGGATAGACATACTTTGTAAGAAAACTCAAAATGCCTCTTACATTATCGCAAATAAATTGTTACACATATTTATTACCGCACGGTATATTAATTCATAAAATGTACATTTGTATTGAGGTATTTCTAGAACAAGTCAAGTGCTACCTTGACTGGTAACAGGATGGACAAAATTATTAATTGTGCAACTATTATTTAGAATTCAGTTGCCGATATTACTGTACAGCTATTATTCAAGCGTGTCATATAGAATACGCATTGTTTCTTTTCAATACTCTTTGAATGCTTTACCTTTTGCGATTTGTACTTAAGTGTTTTCTCTAGTACCTGAACCTAATTTGGTTCATTTTGTTCCTTGATGTGTTATTTTGTTCTGCTTGGGTTGTAAAACTATCATTAACATATTTTGCCAACTTTTAGAGACATGATACTTTCTCGTTACAGGCAAATAGAGATATAAACCTTATGAGACGACAGCAACACTCATGACACAAAAGAATTTGTTTTATTTCAAAAAAAGGGGGGTGCACAACATATAAATGTGGGTATATTATACCTCCGGTTGTGGTTTGAACTCCCCTGCCCTATTCATAAAATAACAATGTGAAAATCCCTTCTTCGTCACATATGATATTTCACAGCTACCACTATCATATTCAAATGAGATGATATTAGGAGATACAAATATTAGAACACCAATTTTAGTCTACAGTAGGTGCACATCATGTACGTATGGGTCGACTCATTAATTGATATAAGAATTTCTACCCATTGATTTATAAAAGTTGCAGGTCATTGATATATTTGCCATTCCAAATATAAATACGCACACCAGCGGCAAATCTGTGTGTATTATTCATTTTTATAATTTTTATAATGACATCCCCCCCCCTTTTTTATTGGACGCCTCCGTGCTTTTCTTTGCCAAAATCATTGAGAGACGCTGCTACAACTTCCAGAATATTGGCTATCATTCCGAATCCAAATGAAATCAGAACCTCTTAGTGAACTTATGGAGATGATCCAAAAATCCAAGAATGACAAGCCTTCAGAGTTTAAATAAAAAATGTGTCAGAAACTAGATACATGTATATCAGAATCATTGACAATAAGAAAAAATAATTTGAATTTTCGTTCAGTTGTATTGTTGTGTTATTTAACATGTCCTCATGTTTTTAAACATATGAAATTAGTTTTGCTTGTTACGCCTACATCTTTAACCGTCTCTAAGACGGTACGATGGGTGGTTGTTCTGGTGATTGGTTAACCTCCAGTGGACACTTAAAGGCATATTCAGGAAGAGAATATGATAAATAAATAAGAACCAACATGCTGAACTTGGTCTTAAAAGCGGTAGTTCACAGAAAGGCATGTCATCTTATGTACTGATTTTTACGACTTGCGGCAACCAAATCTTACTTCATACTTAGCGAAAAAAACAAAAAACACCAATACCATTTTTTGTTTTTGTTTTTGTTTTTGTTTTGTTTGTTTCACCCGGACAGGGTTGATACACGTATAAATGGTTCGTGTATAATGTTTAGATACTTATATCTCCCGTTCGTATCCCTATGAAATTCAAAATCCAGTTTTTTGTAATTGATTTTCGTGACCCAAATTATGTTTTGTCTCTACTGTTACCACTCTGTCCTCCCTGTTACTGCCTTTGTTCGTTCCTGTTACCCCAAAAAATGTGTAAAATAATTTTTACAATCAACATAACTGATCTATTGACTAAGTTTCCAGTTAGTATAATTGAAAAGGGACATAATAGTAAATTTTCAATGCCACTGTCTCCAAAATATTTTTTTAAGAGTGTTTGAAAAATAAGAAATGTGATGATTTTCCTTAACGCACCGACTATCTGCAGATTTTTTTTGGGTAATCGACATAAATGATAAATGTAAATGTGATTTCAAATGAACACTGCTATGCAAATGTATGCCACACTTTTCATAGGATATTTTCTTTTCTATTATCACTTTTGCTATCAGTTAAAAAAAGTAACAGGATGGACAAAATCTGACACAAGCTGGCACACAATTTTCAAATAAAATTTTCTCAGATGTTGGTAAGATTGCATATTTTAAAAAAATATTAACAAATCAATATGCTATTGGTTTTTTAAATTAATTTGCATTTATTTTAACTTTTTTTTTGGAAAAGTTTAGATTCCGAATTTGTACTTTATTTTGAAATGACTGATAAAAGTCTTAAAATTATGTTGACAATAAATACGTTGTACACTTTGGCTATACCATTACAAGATACAATGATATATTGATATGATGGCTCTTTTTGTCGGGCTTTTTTCAGATTCAAAGTCACGATAGTCAGCTAACTAATTATTTTTTCGGAAGATAATAAAAATAAATGTATATGTGGTGAGCCAAATTCACACACAACCGTGCAATATAAATGTATTAAACATTTAACAAAACGTATTAAACTGTTATCAAAAGACGTTTTAATAAAACTTTTTATTTAATCATTTTAAGTTTACCATTTCTATACTGCTGCAGGATGTTGCTGCATCATACTCCCCAGGTTCTATAATGGACACTCCAACGCCAAACTTAATCATCTCAAGTCTCAAAGAGTCACTCATTGTTTCCACTCCATGTTTTGATATTTGGTAGTTAGTGTTACCTGGGTAGTTAAGGCGAGCCATTACACTGGAAACATTCACTATTCGACCTTAAATTAGAAGATCGTAAAATACTTGGTCTACGATGTTATCATGTTAAAACTGAAGTATACACCAAAAATGTTTTAAAACCTTTACTAAATTGTTTTTGAAATAGAATTTGGATTAGAAGTTAGACTGTACATGATGAAACCTTATTTCCTGACATCACATCAACCTTTTTACGATGGTCTTGCTTATAGGGTCGTAAAGTTAGATACGACCCAATGGCATGTAAATTATCGCTACTTTATGTACACTTATTCTAAGCTGTTAAAATATTCAACCTTTTTAGATTTGTTGATTTTTATATAACATCGACACTCTCCAGACCTTAATAAATACACATACATGTGTATTTGAGAGACACTACCAAGTGAAATGCTGTGTTTCATGAAAGGCTTTTTTTTCCGATTTAAGCTATACTCAACTCGTAACCGACAGCAGAAATAATAACCTATGCTCTATGCACATTCGAAATTAACATTTCGAGCACTCTTTGAACCCTTTTCAATAATTGAACTCTGTAATTCATTTTTCTTTCAAGCAATATCAAGATTCGGAATGTTTTCTGGTTCTCAAAATGAAACACATATTATTTTATGAGTTCTTATGAAATTAAATGTGTATATACAATTGTGAGACATTTACCAGGAAATTTAGTATATGACACAAGACCTTTTTCCTACTGCAAGACGATCAGTTTTTTGCTGTAAGTGTCTCCTCCAATTGCACTCTTTTATGTTTCATTTTATTTGTCGTAATTAATATGAAGTAAGCTCTGACTGACTGGTTACATTTGAGAAGAATTCTGATCATTTAATGTTTCAGTATGGTGTGAAAATGAGGTTATCTTTATTAAGATTCTTTTCCACCTAAATCTATTTTACTTTCAAATTTCAATATTCAATGTGAAAGTTTACCTTTATTATTTCTGATCTGTGGTAGAAATGCCTTAGTAACTGATATCATTCCGTACAGGTTTACATCTAATACAGCTCTGTAATGATCCATGGTACATATCTCCACATCTCCATATATGTTGAAACCTGCATTGTTTACTACACCCCATAAGCCTGCATATTAACAAAATAAAAAAAAAACGCTATTTATGACATATGTACTTCCATATGTTTTGGGTGTCATTCACTAATATGATGACGCCACATCGTTTAGCACTGTGCAATTATCCTAAACAACATGTTTAATATTATTTTGTTTATTATTTATTTTCAAGTTGTTTAGGTCACACATTGATGAAATCTTCTTATACAAATGTACCTTTAGTCATGCTATTTGCAAATAATAATGTACTTAAATAGTGTCATCTACCTTGTTTTATGTCACACAATGCAAACAAAATATCTTTTCTATGATGATAATACATTTTAAAACACAATTATATGAAAGGATATAATGTCATTGTAAAGAATTTGAGGTTGAAACGAAGCGGTTGCTTTCATTGAATATTTTCAGAATTTCAAATGAAAGATTTGTGTTACCGATTTTGTTTTCTTGTTATTGCTTGTACAATGCTAATACTGAATAGAATAGAAATGACCAATTCAAATTCTTTGATTTCCTTGATAATATGTTTCACGGTATTGAAAAACCTTTATATCACCATTTTGTGTCCTAAACCTCTCCACTGTGTGTCTCGCGTACCTCAGAAAGAGATTTTTATTAAAAGCAAACATGTGAATAAACTCATCATATAAACCAGGACTAAATTTTGTATATACGCCAGACGCGCGTTTCGTCTACAAAAGACTCATCAGTGACGCTCGAATCCTAAAAGTAAACTGCAATTACTTTGCTATATCTAAGGATATAAATAGTGTAAAAAACTCATTAACTTTGCAAAGGTTCGAGACAAAAGCTTACATCCTTGTGGTTCTTGTGAGATAGCAATGATTTCAAACAACTGATAAGGAATATAAGCTTTACAGTATTTTTCAGTGTATTTGTGTTCGAAGCCCTTTTGATCTGTCTTCTTTGTTCATCTTACCTTTTTGTTTAGTTTTTGTATTCACGAAAGAA